>JAHDVF020000177.1:1200000-1584821 GCA_022606425.2 Lepidostoma basale
TAATATGTATGTATATATGTAGGTGCATTATAACTACCTGTAAACTCATTCAAATCTTTGTTTTCTCTTATTTCAAATATAATATATTTTCAACTGAATTATTGTTTCGTGGAAAAGAAAATTCGTCATCATATTTTCCAAATTCTTAGAATCCTGTTATAAAAAGAGTCAGCCAATCACTGTCCACAGAAATACCCAGAAATTAAACTAACAATGCACCTATAATTGTTAACCACTTCCACAAATAATATGTGTAGAAGTGGCGGGGACATACCCCAAAATCTATATAAGTAACACATTATATTTAAGCCTGCACACTCGAAGATGTCCTCATAATACGAAACACGTGTCGTGAATATTTCATATCATTTATAGAATTTTTAGTTCTATTTTTAAACAACTTTTGTTTATTTTAATAACATCATTATGGAATTCTATACACTTAATCATACATCGATTAAGAATTAAATGAGTTTATTTTTTCTTTGAACATTGGTAAGTTAAATTTACAAAAATTTGGGTCAAATTAATTCATATCACACAAAAACTACAATCATCAATTTTAAGAAACCGAATACCTTGAATGACGTTAATGTCTGCGGGGTTGACAGGAGATGCCATCATCTTGACAGTTACTTCATCTTTGGCAGGTGAACTGACATTTTCTTCTGTTAATTCGATCATTTTAATCGGATCGCCATAACTGGTGTACGACAAACATTTCGATTTCATGCTATATAATCTACTCTGAATAAAGTTCAAATTGCCGGCTAACAAACGATTTATTTTGACGGACATAGTGCAATATTAATGTAAGTTTATATTATTTATATAATCAAAAAATATTTGTTTACGTCAAGTATGAATTTATGTCTGAATGACACAAAATTATAAATTCACAATTCTCGTTACAAATGAATTACGAGTTGAAAACATCCAAATCCAATGTTTCGCAATTCTGACTTCTGACAGATCACAAAATGATGAGCTATAAACAATTCAATAGAAATGGGAACTCCTTGCTTTATCGACATTCATTACATATTCGATTTTTTTATTAACTTTGAGACGGGTACTGTTCAAAGAAATCAAAATTTGTAGAAATGATTCAGATTCTATTAACTTTGAATGTGAATTGTGCGGGAGATGCCTATTGGTGGCGATGAGGTTCGCAACCCATCACACTGTAACGAAGAAGCTTTCCGACACGGGGTGAAACACGACGATTAGTCGTATCTCACTCCATATCTCGAAGCACTTCCTCACAACGTATTGCCCGGTGTTTACTCGCTAATGTGATTATTATTCGGTCTCTAAGATGCTCCGGGATGTATAGTGATATGAGATTGAAACCAATATTTGCTATTTACACTTATATTTAAACACAAACATACAAAAACAAATACACAAGATCACTTATAAAATAAAGATGACTTACTTCTATTCGTTGGCCAACGACTTAAAACTACTCCGTCACTGAATTAACACTACTTGGTCTGATCTGAGAAGTCGACGATCCAGCCGACACGTGGCGTCCACACCACGACGGACGTCCGAGGCGGAAGAGCGAAGGAGAGCGAGGAGCGAGTGGTCTCTATCGCTGAGACAGCCGTGGTCAGCATCAGGTCCCAATGATGATGAGCTGACGCCATGCGGCGATATCGCGATCTTTTTCGGATTCACTTCCCGGCGTTCGGTATAACACTTCGCGATCTTTTGGGACTATTGTCCCCGGCGCGTGGCCGGGGCAGAGACACTTCTCCTACCGAGGGCGGAGGCGGACTGGGGCCGAGAGCTGCCCGGAACTGTGCAGGGCGGAGGGTTAGATCCCCTCAAGTGTGGCCACTCTCGAAAATTGGGCCCGGCAGTACCTAACTTCTTTGCGATACCGGGGCAGAACGCTATTTATTTTCACTCACAGAATTGTCATTATCACGATTAGTGTTTTAAAATGTCTTTCATAATCTTATCACTAATTAAAATTAAACTTAACTAATATCAAACAAGCCTCCAGAGAGAAAACGCCTTTTCGGTCGTGTAAAACTTGTCTAGTGCAACCTCACCTATTATGCCATGAAACATGGCTATATCAATCCCCACTACTCAAAATGAGATTGCACTAGACTAAGAAAAAACATTGGAAAAAAAAAGCTTTAAAAGAAAATTTATTGAATTGAAATTTCGAAATTGCGCAATCCAACTAGATTTTTCGCGTAAGGCGATCACTAATGGAACCCCTATCTTGTGCTGAACGCTGTCCCTCCTACTCCACTTATAGGAAAGCTCGCGATTCACGCGAGGCAGCATAAAACATGTAACAGGTAGATTCGATTACGAATTGAAAAAATATTGCGGTATGTGAATAGAATTACATTCTTCATTAGCACCTCTATACATTTGATTCGACTTGCCTCCCCTCGTCATTTACACAAAAACCGTTTTTCTAAACGCTATCTATCTTATAACTAATTGCCGGGTATTTCTCTTCCGGAACTGAGAAACTCGTTTTTCTCTCATTACATGGTAGGAGATTCCATCATCCCATATCGTACCATCTCTTTCTCGCCGATCAAAGGCCATTCGGGAATTCCGTCATCCGATGCCTGGTCGGGGAGCTTCCGCTTCTTCGCACTGTCTTCGACTCTCATAGAGTACTATCTCCCTCTCGCCGATTGAAGGCCGCCCGGGAATTGCGTCATCCGGTGACTAATCAGAAAGCCTGGAGCTATCGCTTTTTCGCACTGTCTTATCTCTACATCGTGTTCTTTCTTGCATCGCCTTACACTACTATCTAAAACAAAACTAAATTATCGACACTTAATTCGTGCGAATTGGTGGTGATATGAATCGAATTTAAAAAAAATTCAAAACAAAATCTCGTGTCGGCAAGTTTAGGATTGAACTTGTTTTTCTTAAAATTTTGAAAGCGGCAGTCTCATCGCATGTAACGTCTTCCTTTTCTCAAAAGCCAATGTTGGGATCTAGTCTGCTATGTCGCTTAGTCATCTTAATTTAATGGTTATTAAATTAAGTTATAGACTGGTGGAAGGATAAAAATATCACATGGCACGACATACAAGTAGATTACTTTACAAATGTACATCCGATACATCCAACCCCTATTGCTTTGAACTACAAACAAGACGCTTCTTTAATACCTAATCCATTCACATACTAATTATAACTCACGGAGAACTAATTTAAATTTTTCTCCCTGGATGGCTGTTTAAAATTATTATAAAAAATGTAGTTGCATTCGTGAAAACTTGATATTATTACAGATATTATTGGGCGCCAGCAAATTTTTGTTTCTTTGTTAAAAAAATTGCAAAAAAATACACATATTTGTCAAAGGCTCACTCAGAACAATAAAACGGCCGAATTCTAAAGAACAATTAAAGGATTAAAATTTGAAATTTTAACGTTGGTCGGCCGCTAGACCCTTAATATTTACGACGTTTGTCTAAACGTATACCTGGTCAATCCGCCGCAAGCTTATCTAGAACAAAAGAAATTCGGCTGGGGAATCTCCTTTAAAACTTTCTCTCTTATCAGTTGACTTTACAACGGTATGAGATTATAATCTGTATTTGCTTACTCGTTTGAAATTCGAAATTCAAAATTAACCGACGTACGAGTGAATAAACAAAATGACATATCGGTTTTCACAAATGCTTACAAATAAAATATAAAATTATGAATTGGTTTCAATCTCGACATCACACCATCTCGGAACAATCAGAAAACAAATATCAACATCAGCGAATCTACAATATTTATTGCTAGCTCAGATTTTAGCATTCAACTCTTCTCTAGGTCGCGTGTTCGTCTGATCTCACTTAACCAGACAGCGTCTGAATTATTAATTATATTTAATTAAAATTCAAATACGCCGAGTCCCCCGGATGACGCTTTGTAAGTAACTTGCTTTCCGACACGGGGTGAAACACGAGGATTAGTCGTATCTCACTCCATATCTCGAAGCACTTCCTCACAACGTATTGCCCGGTGTTTACTCGCTAATGTGATTATTATTCGGTCTCTAAGATGCTCCGGGATGTATAGTGATATGAGATTGAAACCAATATTTGCTATTTACACTTATATTTAAACACAAACATACAAAAACAAATACACAAGATCACTTATAAACTAAAGATGACTTACTTCTATTCGTTGGCCAACGACTTAAAGCTACTCCGTCACTGAATTAACACTACTTGATCTGATCTGAGAAGTCGACGATCCAGCCGACACGTGGCGTCCACACCACGACGGACGTCCGAGGCGGAAGAGCGAAGGAGAGCGAGGAGCGAGTGGTCTCCATCGCTGAGACAGCCGTGGTCAGCATCAGGTCCCAATGATGATGAGCTGACGCCATGCGGCGATATCGCGATCTTTTTCGGATTCACTTCCCGGCGTTCGGTATAACACTTCGCGATCTTTTGGGACTATTGTCCCCGGCGCGTGGCCGGGGCAGAGACACTTCTCCTACCGAGGGCGGAGGCGGACTGGGGCCGAGAGCTGCCCGGAACTGTGCAGGGCGGAGGGTTAGATCCCCTCAAGTGTGGCCACTCTCGAAAATTGGGCCCGGCAGTACCTAACTTCTTTGCGATACCGGGGCAGAACGCTATTTATTTTCACTCACAGAATTGTCATTATCACGATTAGTGTTTTAAAATGTCTTTCATAATCTTATCACTAATTAAAATTAAACTTAACTAATATCAAACAAGCCTCCAGAGAGAAAACGCCTTTTCGGTCGTGTAAAACTTGTCTAGTGCAACCTCACCTATTATGCCATGAAACATGGCTATATCAACACCGCGTCTCCCGCGGGGGCGAAAAGAGAAGGATGGAGTGTCGCATCCGTTAAAGTGTGACAGTCCATTCTATCTGCCTACACCTTCGGGGAGACGGCGTGATGGTTAATTAGTTAGAATCTTCATAAAAATACCATGTATATAAAAAAAATTAATAAATAATCCGAACAACGCGAAAATATTTTAGGTAATAAACCTTTTTTTTGTCGTATGAATGCAAATACTCTTAATTCAAATTTTCATTTTCAAAAAAGAATCATTTTCACGTATTAAAAATTTGTCTCATGCTTTTGAAATATCATTAACATTTATCAACATACCTGAAATTGATTTTCATCAAGTAGTAACAAAAGGTCTTCATGAATTGATGGCATTGAATCACCACAATCTCCAGCGATCACTTTATCGTCTACTTTTAATGCTGCATCATGATCAGTGGACTGGTTAGGCTGTGATTGAATATAGCACACTTTATCGACTCTCACATTTTCAACTTCGGTTGCATTATGTAAATTAACGTTTTTTTCTATAGAAATAATTTTCAAATTAAATTTGATCTTTTTGTTTTCCTTTTCGTCTTTCGCCAGAATATTTTGAACGAATGATAATTCCGATAAATCGTTATTTGATGTAGCCGGTTCCAAATTGTTATCTTCTAAAGTTAAGACCGCTTCATTTGTTATATTGTTATACAACACATAAAAATTTTCCCCGAGATTTTTAACATATTTTGAAATTGTTTTAATTTTTGAATCACATGTTGGGAATACGAAGGAACCATCGTTTCTTTGAAGTCCTAACCTCAATAAGATGGATACTTTTGTTCTAAAATCATTCAACCAAAACATGATGGCATTTCTTGTAAAAGATAGCTCTTGAATTGTCATATCTTGAAATAGAGATTCAAATTTTCCGAGCGCGCGATCCATTTTGGAAATAGCCTGTTGAAGCGGCAAATTTCGCACGCCTTGTAGATGGCGCTTTGTGAGGTCTACCAGTTCTTCGGGGCTGGACAGCGAAACTTGCCATTTGAGCATCATTGTCATCAAATCCCAGAGCTTATTCATCGAGAACGGGTCCAAACGCATTATCGATACGGACGCTATATCTTCCAGGAGCGTACGGATATTATCGTGGCTCTCTAAAGTTTGAACCGTCATAAGTTCGTCTAAAAGTTGATCATTGAAGAGTACTTCTGTTATGTCTGTGAGTACTGAATAAGAAAGAAATGTTTTGTATTCCAACAATTTTCTTCAGTTTTCATTACTAATGAAAAGTGCAATCAATATTTTGTGCATTGAAATTAAACTATCATCATACCTTGCATTCCTCTGTGAGATGGAATTTTTTGTGCTTCGAGCCTCTGATCGACTACATATAACATTTCGCATCCTAGATTTATTACCAGAATAATATTTGCGTGCTTTGACATTTATTCTATTGTTGTGATACTTCAGTTTCAGATTCAAGTCAAATAAAGAAATAATCAATATTCAAACATAACCTAAAATGGGTCAAATGCACATAGAGCAACTATATCAACACATCATAAATACTTTGACCAAAAAGGGAATTGTGAAGGATTTTTCTACAAAACTTAATAATTTGAAAACGAATTCTGAGAGAGTGGACTTGGCATTTGATTTGCTAAATGACTATAACGTATTCCCTAAAATTATTGTTGTAAAAAAAGATTGCCTCTCATCAAACAAACTTAGAAATTTAGGCAATGATTATTTTAAGAAAAGGGAAGATGACACAGCATTACGAAATTATAATAAAGCTATATTGTATGCACCAAATGATTCCAGAGAATTAGCTTTAGCATTTGCAAACAGATCGGCCATTCTTTTTTCTTACAAACTGTATCAAGAGTGTTTGCATGACATTGATAGAGCATTGCTGGCAGGATATGATGAAAATTTAAAGCCAAAAATTTTGAAACGTAGACTTCTGTGTGAAGAAGCTCTTTTAGAAAATACTGAAATTGATGAAGTTGATGTCCAATGTCGCAGACAATTCAAATTGTCCAAAGAACAACATCCACTAATTCCTTGCGCTAGTAAGAGCGTTGAAATCTCATATTCTCCAGATATGGGCCGCAGTGTCTTTGCCTCTGAAAATATCTCCCCCGGAGAGGTTCTAGTTTTAGAACAGCCATATTGTTGCATTTTACTAGAACCTTATTACTTGAGATATTGTTACGGGTGTTTGAAGCAGACTAGTTCGTTGCTGCCATGTAAGCATTGTTGCTCCGTCATGTTTTGTAGTGAAGAGTGTCGTGAAACAGCCTGGGAAAAGCACCACCACGTGGAATGTTTGCTGATGCCATTGCTGTCGTTCATGAAGTTCACTAAACTAGAATTATTGGCACTCCGAACGGTTATTCAAACCAAATGTAGTTTCTCAAGTTGGAGACATTTGCAAGAAGAAATACACCGAATTGAGTCCGTTGTCGATCCACAGTTGAAGGGTTTCACCAATCTTGACACTGGGGTGGGAGCCAATGTTTCAGTTTTTGACTCCAACTGTTACACTCCCATCCATACACTTGCTACAAATGTTGAGAAAAGATCTGTCTCTGATATATTTCAGAAGTCTGTAACGGCGGCTGTGTGTTTATATTTCCTTAAAGAGTACACATCATTTTTCTCAGAATGCCCGGATGATTCCATAACTGAGAATGAAAGTTTCTTAACTAAAAAGAAATGTGTTTCCCTCACTGGAGGCCTTCTGCTTCTCCACAACATGACAGGGCCCTCCAACATGCACACTATCAGCGGCCTCACGGGCACTTTGGAAACGGGCTTTGTGGAAGACATTAACTTTGGAGGGGGAGCTTATGGATTCTTAAGTCTTTTTAACCACTCTTGTGCTCAAAACGTCGTGCGATATTGCCTGGGGACAAGCATAGCCTTAGTTGCCTTGAGGCCAATAAAAAAGGGTCAACAGTTATTTGATAATTATGGGTAAGTCAATAATACCTTCGTATATTTTAATATATGATATATTCTTCTTCAATTAGAAAATAATTACATTTATTATAAATATAATTTTAGCAGCATAAGACCAGCGCTGCTGACAAGAGACTTTCTATCACAAATGTTTTTTTTTTACTACAAAGTGACATTGTTTGTGTTAACTAACTAACTGACCATATCACGCTGTCTCCCCGGAGGGGTAGGCAGAAAGAATGGAACGCCACACTGTTCTGTCCTGACATACTTCTCTCGTTTCTTCTACATTCATACATCTTGTCATGCACGCACGTCGATTTCTCCGACTCCTCACGTGACCGACATTTAATATTTGATTGATTTGATCGTACCACGTTTTCCTCGGTCATCCTCTATTTCTAGCTCCGTTCACGTCGTTTACATATACCTTCTTCACCATTCTGTCTTCACTCATTCTTTCCATGTGTCCAAACCATCTTAACGACCCTTTCATTATTTTGTTCATAACAAATTCATTCGCACCGCATTCACTTCTTTTACTTGCATTTGACACTCTATCGTCTTAGAGATCACATTTCTACTGCATTTATTCTACTTTCATCCTTCTTTTGCAAGTTCCATGCTTCTCTTCCATACATAAGGGTCGGCACAAGAACACCATGATGCACTGCCATCTTAGCTTTTTTGGATAGGCTTTTGTTTGCGATGACAACTTTAAATGCACCATTTACTCTGTTGCCTGCCCCAACCCTTCTTTCAATATCCTTCTCCACTCTCCCATCCTTTGTAAACATACTTCCTAAATAAACAAATTCATCCACTTGTTCCAGATTTTCTCCGTTTACACTAATGTTGCAGTTACACTAATGTTTGTGTTAGTTAGTTTTTTTTTTACTAAGATCATACAAATACATCAAGACTTTGTATCAATATAACTGCCAAGAAATTTTACTAAATTATTTTGTGATAGAAGATTGTACACCAGCTAGTAATCCAAACAAAAATCTTTTAAAAACATTTCATTTTATTCTCCTTAGATAGATATCTATTTCATCAGATGTTGGCTATTATGATGATTATCCAAAGAACGCTGACAGCGTTGAATAACTTTTTGACTAACAATAATGACTAACAGATTACTAATTTATAATTGTTTGTGAATAAAAATTTACCAGGAGCGAGTTATCATTAAGGTATGAACTCATTCTTGAATTCACTTGTAGTGAACTAATGTGAATCTAGTTGCAGTTTATTTGATACACATCACTTGGATTGCAGATTTCACCATGCCACTGCAGAAGTTATGGAACGCCAGAAAAATTTACAATTTCAGTACAAGTTTAAATGTACTTGCGAAGCATGCGTAAATAACTGGCCGTTGTTCTTGAGGTTGCGTCCTGCCCAAATTGCTGATGCAAAGAAAAGAGATTTTATCTCGCATAGAATATTGACCCAAGATTTGTTTGAGCAACTTAAGTCTGGTGATAGAAGAGTGGCCTTGCAGATAGTGAACCAGCTGTACCCTTACGTGAGCATCCTGGAAGAGAGCGCCCCTAGCCTTGACCTGGCTGAATACCAGGAGACTATTAAGCAATGTTGGTCTCTCTTTGGAAACATTGACAGACTTCATCCATAAGCTTTTTTTTACATACATATTTATTATTATATATTGAATAGTGTTCATCTAATCTTGTTAAAGTATTTTTATTCAGAAAATATATATATTTTTTTATACATTAATTCTTTGCCCACGGCGACTGACTTTAGTCTGATCAGGATCTCGGGTGTGTGTTTATTGATTATTTGATATTTTAGGAAGATACTGAAATAATCAATTATTGCCAAAATGATTTGGTTTGAATGAAAAGTTTCATCCACTGATCACTTCAGTGATTCATAGAATCGTATATTTATACCTTCTGATTAATTTTGTTTTTTATTTGTAATCAATTTCTATGTAAATATATTAATTATTATTATTATGTGTTGCCTTAACCTTCGGTAAGACAAAGGCATAATTGGAATGTTGGGGTTTAATTCTCTGCAGCTTCGAAGAGACGGGTTTCTCATAACCCATTTTTTTAGATTAATTAGGAGATATTTTGAAAACTCAGCCGTGATGGAGGGTGTAGGTCTTTTTGTTCCCGACAGATATCTCTGACAGCGCCAGCATAGATTGTTCTTTCTTCCGGCCGCAAGAACCAACCTGCCTCTAATAATGCCGATGCGAAGAGCAATGAACAAGATTACCTCGGAGATCAACGTCTTTCATATTAATGAAAGTACGTTCAGAAGAAAAATACTCTAAACTTTAGAGAGTATCTTGTCTTCCTAAAGTTGAACCATCTCTCATGCGTTCCTGATTCTTTACCCTTTCTCAAATATATGCCTTAAACTGTTATTATGTTTGTAATATCTTTTAAGTGAATAAATAAACTGATAAACTGAAATTCTCAAAATGAGTTAAGCATGCCAATGTATTTTAAATACATCCCTTTATCTGGAGGAACAAAGTCGCTCATTAAGTTCAGTCTTATTTTGCCAGAGGGCGATAGTGTATGCTCAATATAGCCAGAATTACACGGATATTATTCTTCAAAAATCTTAAAATGTCTCTAATGAAAAATTACAAAATGTGCAATTGTGCCCTTGTCTTACCGAAGGTACGAATGGTGTAAAACTCCAAAATCAAATTGTGTCTAAAATATTATACAGCTAGCTGAATATCTCATGTTCATTATAGAATTTTACATAATTGTTTAAACAACAATAAATACTTTTGAATTTTTTTTAATCATAGAATGTTTATTAATTTCTATTTGTTCAAACGAGTTTTTTCTTCTACAATCATATTTAGATGAAACCTTTGATTCTCTTCTTAATGTACTGATAAAATAAAGAAAAGAAGACATATTTTTATACCTACAATTGTTTTTCGTGTACACACTATTCGTGGTCTATTTTTTTTAACCATCGATTTACGGAATTTTATCGAAGCAGGTCTGTTAAAATCAAATTGCAGGCACACTAAATATGCTCTTCTACTATTCATATTTGAAATAATTTATCAACTGTTTTTGCGTACATACTTCGCACTTATTTTTTCTTTATATGTTTATTTAATGACTCAAAATCTCATATCAACGTAAAACTGTTGGTGACATCTTTATTTTGAACTAGTTGTCTGTACACATTATTTTTTTTTTATATTTATTTGCCAAGGATACTTCTCCAATTTTGTACAATTATCAGTTTTTTTATAACTTACTTCATTATATAGAGAGAAACTACGAGGGCTGTTTTTAAAGTAAGGGCCGTTTCGTTTTTCTACACTAAAGTTGTGCGCGCGCCGCAACGAGTGCTTGCGTTGTTTCCTGCCATTCCTTGTGAATAACTGTGCTAAATTGCAGCTGTGTAGGTTGATGACCTTCGTGGCAGAGTGGTTACAAGCTCTGACTTCCATGCCGAAGGTCCTGGGTTCGATTCCCGGCGATGGCAGTGTGATTGTCACACTGTCTTTGGTCTGGTGTAGAATTCACGTGACTATAAAATGGCGATAGATTGGCTACCTATCACATGTCACGAGAATCAATATAATAGCTAAAAAAGAAAAATCGTACACAGTAATTGGGTCCAAACGACCTGTTGTGTGCAAAAAAAATAATAAAAATAATAATAACCTGCACGGTCTGTTCTGTGTTTTTAAAATGTTCAAGATTATCGAATCGCCCGCATTGTGCGAGGTATGGTCCATGATACATTTTTTGTCCAGAAGAAACCTGTCTGCTGCAGACATTCATCGGCAGATTTGTAAATTTTACTGAGCTACTGCCATGTGTAAAGGCAAAGTGCGTAAGTGGGTCAAAGACTTCAAAGCTGGCCGTGACAATGACCATGAAGAATCCCGCTCCGGTCGCCCATCTGTGATCACAGACGATACGGTGGCTGCAGTTGAAGTGAAAATTCTAAAGAACAGATGCTTCACCGTAAGCATTCTTTCAAATGACTTTCCTGCAATGTCGAAGTCAGTGCTGTACAAGATTCTTTCTGAAATGTTAAACTTTAAGAAACCACTACAACGATGACGAAGACGTGAAAACGGCCGTGATCTCTTGTTTATCGGAGCAGGCAGCAAGTTTCTATGATGAGGGTATTCAAATCTAATTGTAAGGTATGATAAGTGTTAAAAAAAAAACTGGCAGCTATGTTGAAAAATAAAGAAATGTATGCAGATCTGAAAATAATTTTTGGTTTTTGAAATTTTTTTTCTTTTAGTTTTTATTTTCAAACGGCCCTTACTTAAAAAACATTCCTCGTAAATTTACCACGTTTTTCATGATGAGAGAACGTCTTGTTGAAATGCCATTATTTCTAGTTATTTCTTGTTGCATGGGTTGTTTTGTTTAAAAATGATAATAATAAAACAATATAATATATTTATGTTTGTCTTATTTATTTCTTGTACATTTATCACAACAATTGTTCACTCTTTGAATCTGTATTACCTCGTACACACAAATAATACTGTAAAGGCTGAACATGGAACATGGTTTTAATTAAGAATAACAATCAGGGTGCCAAACTACAAATCTTTGGTAATTTTTTTGTTTGTTTCATATATTCTTTTAATATGAATGCATTATTCAAATAATAAATTTTGTAATATCTTGTGAAGGTATTTATTGTGAATACCAAAAAAACATTTATATAATTATAAATACAAATGCATATATATACATATATCAAAAATAAATACTGGCTTAGTAATTTTTTTCCTAAATGGCTATCTATTATATTATTTGCTTATTTATTGTGTTAGAATAAAAAAATAAATATGGCATTTTTCCTGTTAGTCAGTAATTACAAACTATAATTGAGGGCTAATAGAGTCAATTAGATAAAAGATATTATACTTGATGTTTAGACAATATGATGCTCATACCAAGCAGGACAGTGTGCCACTGTTCCCTGAAACTATTATATGTTTAAATAAAATTATGAAATTTTTTTAAATCGGCCATGATACATTCTTTTTTAGTGAGCCATTGAGTCTTTCAAAATATTTTGTTACCGTTCAGTTTCATTAAAAAAATTATATTCTATAATATTAGACACATAGTTGTTAAAACATACAAAGCTGCAACAGCAGCTAATTGCCCTGCACCACTCTTTTCATACAATTTTATTCTACCTTGAATTTCGGGATGAATGGGACTCTTTTTCGTTACAAATTCACCTAAAATGATTGCATCATTGAGTGTAAGAATTTCACTAGAATGGCTTTCATTGAACATTGTGTAATTGTCTCCGCCGAAAAATATAAACTGTTCTACTAAAACTTTATAATAATTATCCTCTCGAAGAATCGAGTACGTGGGCACTACACATTCTCCGCAGAGGACTTGTGCCGACATCAGGCGGCTGCCTGGAGGGCGTGTGAGATTATATTCTACTTGCAAACCTGACAGTTGTAAAAGTGTTCCAGGTCTAGAGATTCTGTTGTAACCATAGACAGAATGTTCCAGTACTCTTTTCAATAATGTTCCTGTCATGTTTATAGACACAATGGCATTATCAAATGGTAAGACATTCAGAACATCTGCCCGTGTGACATTTCCATCGCTGGTCGATGCGTCAATAGAAGATCTTATTCCGCCACTGTGCATCAAGGCTATGGGTGCATCGGTCCAACCATTTTCTGTTGAATTTCTCATCATAGCGTAAGCATATACCATAGAATCAGCTATAAAGTTTCCAATATTACACTCCTCTATTCTACAGGGTTCGGCATCAAGAAGAACACTCGTTCGCCCTAATACAACTGATGAATATTTCAAAATCCCTGGACGATAAAAATCAAGCAAGTCCATTACATCCTGTTCTCGTGGAATGGAATTGTCTAACAATATTGGCTGACCGTTGTAACTTGTAACTTCACCATTAGAATCAAATTTAATAAGCAATTTCCCTAGGTATTTAGTGTAAGCATAAGCCTGAACAACTGGAACTTTCTTACCAGAAGATTGTTGAACTATGGTTGGATATGGTCCTACAGCTTTTTCGATATCGGGCGATTGACCATTCCATAAGAAAGTGTTAGTGTGTCCTCCTATAACCAAATCTATGCCTTGAACTTCCTTTGCTATTCTTTTATCTGTTTCGTATCCAGAGTGTCCTAAGGCTATTAAAATATTTACCCCTTGACTTTTCAATTTATTTGCTTCCTGCTGAATAGACACTACTTCATCTACATATTTGACTTTATTGGGTGATACCAGAAATTTGGTTTCAGGAGTCAAATATCCTATAATACCAACTTTTGTATTTTTAATATCTAAAACAATAGAATTTTGTAGATTGGGTATTCCATTAAAATCAGGTTCATCTTCAAGCTCCAAGTTTGCTGCTAAAACTGGACAAGTCAGGTTTCTTATAAAAGGTGTTAGTCCAATGACTCCATCATCTAGCTCGTGGTTGCCAAGTGACTAGAAAGGAAAATAATATGTTAGTGTATTTCTTGATGTGAACAATTTTAAAAACATGTCGTTTCATTTCAATGCCAACAGAATACATTTAAAGTTGTGGAATAAAGACAAAGACTAAATATTAATCAATGGTTTTGGTTTTTTTATACAATCCCCAATATGAGCAGAAATAGGAACTGGGTTATGTCCATGATTGAACTCAAGTCCCCTGGATCAGGAGCTAAGTGTTCTGTCGCCTAGACCAGCATCCAGTTAGTTATGTTTACGGGTAGTTAAATTTTATTTGAAATATTTAAAACATGATTTGAAATTATAAAATACAATTCAATCTCAGACATAAAGACGTAATGAGAGTTCAAGTTAAAATTTGGTGAGTTATGACTGAGTGATGCTTACCACTGCATCAGGTTTAAGAATATTGATAAAGTCTGCAGCAATTCTCCATTTGTATACAGAAAACCAAATTGTGCCTGTATATGTGTCTCCAGCATTAAGGTATAGCACGGAAGGTCCATTTCCATTTTCAGCATCCTTACGAGCTTTTCTCACTCTGCAAAAAAAAAAAAAAATGGTCGTTTTGATAAAACAAGAGTGTTTTAAATCATTGTTGAAGCTACTGACAGTGGAAAAAAAGGAACGTCAAAACAGATGTATTGGAAAAAAAAAAACACATGAACATCTTACTGTTATAGTTCACTTCACAAAATCAAACAAAAATCATATAAACATCCTAATGACATAGGTATTTGCCATACAAATTATCAATGTCAAAAATAACTTATTATTCCGCGTGGCAGTCAAAGCATTTACCACTCGGTGATGAAGGTCGTCATTACTAGCTGTGGCAGAGAATGTCTCTTTCCATATTAAAGCATGTAAAAAGTGAGTTTGGAAACTGATGGGACAACTTATTTCTTCTTCTTTCTCTTTGCCTTTTCCCATCATCTGGGGTCAGCCCTCTTGGTACGGTGTGTACAATATGCTAGTACAGTACGATGGGAGAACTATTTACTTAGAGAAATTAAATGTTATTTTTTTCAAATCACATAGAAAATGTATGTTTTATGTTATTATCATACATGGGCCTCTTGATAACATTTAATAATCTGGCACTGGTGATATGAACTCACATTATCTTATAAATAAACATAATCTTACATATTGGCAACCCTCGCAAAGCCCCCGTAGCATTTGTTGGCTGCTGTGTCAGCTGCACTGCAGATTGATGACACCCGGGAAGTCTGCTCGAACCGCGCATGCACATCGTTGTTGTGGAAGATAAGCAGCTCCAAGTCGGAGGATGCAGGAGCCGCAAGCCCAGCGTGGGAGACTCCCGACATCGACAAACAGCCTAAGAACACAAGGCAAAACTTCATTTTGCCTCAGATCTTATTATGTAATTCTGTAAAAAAAAAATATTCACATTTTAATGCAGATGCCGAAATTCTAATATATATTTTTTTGGTTCTAATTTAAAATAAGTAGACCACTTCTGAAATTTTTTTTGTAGACCCTCCTGCACAAATATTGAAATTTCCTACATCTATTTACATCAAAGATGTTTTTCACAGTTGGCACTAATTTAAATAGAGCTTTTGTTGAGTGGATTTTTGTATAAAAGTGAAATGTGCATTTTTAAATAATAAAATAATACATCATCTTCGTCTTCTTCTGATTGTAGATCTTGCGATAGGTCGCAATGTTCTCATTTCTGCTACTCTTAAGAGATGTTTGGTTCTGACTCTTGCTTCGATTAAAATCTCAAATGTTTATAAATAATACATGCATATAAATATTAAAGAATTCATTTAGTTTTTTTTTCAATGGTTTTGACCGGTTTTAAAAAGGCCATCATGTTCATAGCAGAACAATCAATGTGTATCTAACGGATTATATCAGGATAGAAGAGACTAGAAGTACATCCTCACTCTCATCCCATCGTTCATTCTCATCATCTCTTCCCATTACTTGGAGTTGGCTTTTTTAATCATTTGGCGCCAGGTGTTTGGCTCGTAAACATCTTCTTCTTTAAGGCCTAGAATCTTCATGTCCCTCTGCACATTCATCAGACAGGTGGTTTGGGGGCCCTCCCTCTTTTCCTTATACCCACGTTGCCGGTTCTTCTAATTACGTGACCGTGCTATCAGAGTCTAGATACCGATAATTTTTCGGTTATTGGGCCAACCTGTCATATTACTTCGCACATATTTGTTTCGCACCTTGTCTTTTAAGGTGACTTATCCTGACCATCGCAGCTTGCGCATTTCTGTCAGAGATTCTATTCATGGATATTTTTAACTGGCCATACTCTAGATGTCTTAATGAGTTGTATATGAATTAGTGTAATGAACCTGTATAAATCGGTACTCTTTTGATCTTGTACTCAGAGTGGATGATTATTTTTTAATGGGATATGTAATATATCATACTTATATATGTATGTATATCCTATTTACGCCGACTTGTTATCATGCTATCTGAGGTGAGAGAGAGCAAATATTGGTTTTCCAACAGCTTTACTAGATTATAATGGTAATTATTACCCTAACTGATGCTGGATCAAGAGAATGTCTAATGTGAATTATAAACTTTGGACATGGTTGCCACAAATAATTGTACAATCAAATATAATTTTACTTAATTGTTTAGCAAATTTATACAAATCCTCTCAATAATTTTTCTGTGCTGATTTAAAATGTAGCTGTCTCTGAATTATTTAGTGACGTATTAAAAGAAAATTTAAAAAAAAAAAATTATTACGTTACTTTTGATAATTTGGACATCAAAAACTTTGGTGACATTATTAGCCATGAACTAATGCTCCCCACCTAGTAATACAGCAATCACAAATACAGAATGCATTGTAGGTATTCCCTTACATGTATGTATTGCTTGAAAACATTAATCCTCATAATTTTCCAAACCATCGTCATGATTGGAAAACAATAATTCGATAAAAATTCCTGACAACCCTGTCGAGCTCAATTAACTTTGCGGGTTTATAGACAGATGGCGTTTTATTTTATCACATGCAGACTAACAAGGAAATACTGTTATTTTTTTATTAAATAATTCATTAGGATTTATTCTAAAATTCGTAGAAAATATCTTTAAAACATTAAATATAGTATTAGACTTATGTCAACAGTTTGCTAAAAATAAAAATAAATAAATGAATCATAGTATTGAATTATAAAATATACGTGTGTTAACATTTCAAATACATAAAGCTGTCACAAGTGATTGTTAAAATTGGAAAATAAACATAATTAGTGACATTTAACAATTTACAGTCGTAGTCTTAGAGTTTTCGTGTAAGTAGGTATAGTCGTAGGTCTCAAAAGCTGAACCTCCGTAAGCCAGAATATCTAAATCCTAGTGCAAGCCACACCAGCTCTGCCTAGTGTGGCGACTATCGTTCTTTGGATTTAAAACAGGCATATTAGTTAAAATTAGACGATGTCTATATGGCTGTGAAACTAAGGCACTGAAAGAAAATGTAATGTACCGGTTGGAGGTGTTTGATATGTTGATATATTCCAGAATGCGTCGTATACCGTGGACCAATAAGATCAGACGTACATCAGACGTACTATAGAGAGCCGGAGCCAATAGAGAGCTGTTGTCGAGTGTGAAGGACAGAAAGGTCTCATATTTGGGAGAAAAATGCCTCCTCCTTCGGCTGATTATCATGGGCAACATATACATTTTTACCACTCTTTCTTCATTCGTTCTTTCCATGTGTCCAAACCTTCCTAATGACCCTTTCATTATTTTATTCATAACACTTGCATTTGCACCGTATTCACTTCTTATATTTTCATTCGACACTATCATACACAGTTTTTCCACACATTCGTCTAAGAGATCTCATTTCTACTGCATGTATTCAACTTTCCTACTTTTTTGCCAGTTCCATGCTAATTAATATTATATACTATATTTATTATACCATTTGTACATTTTCTAACCACATTTTGACTTCTTCTTCTCCGGTCTCAATCTAAAGATTGCTCTGCAGCAAGGCGACGCATCTCCTCTTCCACTCCACTCGATCCTCGGCAACTCTCTTCAACTCCGCATAAGAGGTGCAGCCCATACCTCGGCAAATCTGGTCTAGGTACTCCTGGCGAAGTCGTCTTCTCCCAATCGATCCCTCGACCATCTCCTCTAATACATCATGAATGAAACATTCGTGTCGCAACACATGACCAATTCATCTCGCGCGCCTCTCTGCTATGGTGTTCAACATGTGCCTATTATCTTCAACTCTGCTGAGAACCTCTTCATTTGTAACGTGGTCCATCCATGAAACATGTGAAATTCGTCGGTAGGTTCACATTTCAAACGCCTCTAGCCTTTTGCGCTCTCTTTCGCCCAGGCACCAATTCTCGCAGCCGTATAGTAAAACACTCCACACCAATGTTTTATTCAGCTGTTTTCGGAGGTTTAGGTCTATGTTATTGGACTCGAATATTTTAGCTTTCTTGTTGAAGGCAAGTTTAGCCTGGTGTTATAACATAAATTTTCTACAAAAATAGTTCTTTTAATCTTTTGGGTAATATTAGGTACTCGTATACTAAAAAAATGTTTATCATACGAATTTGTCCTTTGATGGTCCATACAAATTTTAAGAGATTTCCCGGAAAGCTTGTCGGATATATTATTATATTTAATGTTGATGTTGAAAAAAACGTATTTACTGTCATATCCGCCTCATTATAAAACAATCTAAATAATTACATAAGAAGGGTATTAAAGTGTCTGCACTACAATGTACAATACAACATTATCCACAATCAGTATTTGTAGGAGTTAATTCGTCCGCCGTAATAACCGTGGATGGTTCTTTTAGAAATATCAGTTTGAATGATCTAATACAGAGGTTCCCAACATTTTCTGGACCACCGCCCCCTTTCAAGAAAAAGTTTCAAAGCCTTCTCTCCCATAACTGTAATACCAAATATATAATATTTATGTCGATAGAGTGTCAAATGAAAATATAAGAAGTGAATGCGGTGCGAATAATGGTGTTATGAAAAAATAATGAAAGGATCATTAAGATGGTTTGGACATATGGAAAGAATGAATGAAGAAAGAATGGTAAAAAATATAAGTTAACGATGTAAATGGAACCAGAAATAGAGGCAGACCGAGGAAAACGTGTCATGATCAAATAAATCAAATATTGAATGTCGGCCATGTGAGGAGTCAGAGAAATCGACGCGCGTGCATGACACGATGTATGAATGTTGAGGATGCGAGAGAAATGTGTCAGGAAAGAAAAGTGTGGCAGTCCATTCTCTCTGCCTACCCCTTTGGGGAGACGGCGCGATGGTTAGTTAGTTAGTTTTAAAATTTATTGATCAAGATGAGACTGGTTCAAACCCTTTTTTTCTCCATATTTCTTTATGGTTGCAAGTTTTGGACTATGATGCTTTTGAGAAGGGTGCTGGCAACGAATGTTGCATATACCCTGGACCAGTCAATCATTGACCAGCTGGGTATCAATGCAAGACTCTCGTGGATGTGCTCTCAGAGAGTGTTGAAATATTTTGGACACATAGCCCGGAAAGATCAGGACAACCCTGAAGAACTCATCATGGCAAAGTGGAGGGAAGGCAACCACAAGAACGACCACCGAGCTGCTGATCCGATCAATCAGGGGTCTGACTGGTCTCTCATTAGCTGCAGCCTGGAGACTGACGGGTGATAGGAGCGCATGACGTGCCATGGTCAATAGTTTACAGCAGTGCTCCGCAACCGGTGTGCCGCGGCACACTGGTGTGCCGTGAACTGGATGCAGGTGTGTCGCGACCAAATGCATAATGAAAAAAATATTTAGATATAGTCGGAACTCGTGAATTTCGAAAGAGTCGAATCTTTTGTCATTGGTGACTTTTTTGTGTTGTTTATTTTAGGTCATTCCTGAAAAATCGGTCGCCGCCGATTTATACTGGCTGGAAGATGCTGGCGATTCCCGAAAATTTGGTCCTTCGATCTTTCGGAAGGAGCAAAAAAAAACGTCGTTTCTGATTTCTACTAACCGGAAGTCGCCGATGAGCTAAAAAAACGTCTCCAAAGCTGATTGACCCCCACGTCCAGACCGAATTTTAGGTTTTGGTGTGCCACGGAATTCTAGGAAGAACTTATGTGTGCCGTAGGTGAGAAAAGATTGCGGAGCACTGGTTTACAGGATGGACACGACCCTCAATCACGGGGAATATGACTGAGAAGAGATTTCAAAACATGGTATGACTTAATTAATTAAATTTTAAAGTCGGCCATGTTAGAAGTCAGAAGAATCGACGTGCATGTATGAATATTGAGGAATTAGAGAGTGTGTATCAGGATAGAGGAGTGTAGCGGTCCATTCTCTCTACCTATCCTTCTGGGGAAACGGCGTCATGATTTAATTGTTTGTTTGGTTAACTTCTAAAAAACAGACGTTTACTTTCATATTATTTAGATATTTATAGACTTCTTCTATATTCGCCTTCACATTTGTTGCGGATTAATATTTGATTAATAACACTTGGTACTACAACACTTTATTTCACTTAACACAGACATGTTTCGGTTATAACATAATCATTTTCAATGTATACAATGTTTGGACATTGTTAAAAGTAAATATAAAAAGTAAATAAAATGAATGATGTAAATGGAACCAGAAATAGAGGAAGACCGAGGAAAACGTGGCACGATCAAATAAATCAAATATTGAATGTCGGCCATGTGAGGAGTCAGAGAAACCGACGCGCGTGCATGACACGATGTATGAATGTTGAGGGATCGAGAGAAATATGTCAGGAAAGAAAAGTGTGGCAGTCCATTATTTCTGCCTACCCCTTCGGGGAGACGGCGTGATGGTTAGTTAGTTAGTTAAATAAAATAAAATTGTGTACATAGATAAAGGTTATGTTATATATAACCTTGAACTTGGACTTCTTCTGGCTTACAGAGGTTCAGCTCTTGTGGCCTATTCCTCTTACGTCTGATGAGAACATTGTTGGAAGGTGATTTGGTGGGTTGTTGATTTATGCGGGGGCATGATTTGTGTGGCTCGGAGTGTTCCTCTGAAGGAGGATCGATTATGGCGTTTGTGGCGGCTGGAGGTATTTGGGTCGTAATTTGAGAGGTATTTTATTGTGGGGTTAGGATGTGAAGGGAGTCCTTTGTAAAAACGTTCAGAAAGTTTCAGAATGAAATCATCTATCATCGGGATTCCCAATTCCAGATTCAGTTGTGTGATCCTGGTCCATGAAGACGCACCAAGTGATAAACATATAGCCTTATTTTGCATGATTTGGAGTTTTCGTATGTGACTCGAAGCTGCATAGCACCAGATTGGGGATGCGTAAGTGAAGATCGGTCTTATGACCGTTTTGTATATCACGAGTTAATTGTCGGTGCTTAGTTTACTGTTTCTGAAACAAGTCTGTGTTAAGTGAAATAATGTGTTGTAATACGAAGTGTAATTACGAGTATATTTATTTAAATTTATATATTATTAATTTACAATAATAATTAAATAAAACGATGTTTTTTTAACTACTTCCACTTTTGTCTTTATTTAGACAGCGACCGGTTTCGCCAGGCTCGCTGGCATCGACAGACTGGCATCGATGCCAGCGAGCCTGGCGAAACCGGTCGCTGTCTAAATAAAGACAAAAGTGGAAGTAGTTAAAAAACATCATTTTATTTAATTATTATTTAAAATAAACTTCCATCAAGAGATTTCAGTAAAATCATTTGATTATCTTATTAATTTACGTTTCGGTGTTCAAGACATTCAAGTTACCCTTCGGTGATTAATTGATGCCATGTTGAGAAACACTGGTTTAACGTTTACCATTGTCACGGGGATTCCCTCTGTTATTTAAAGAACAAAGTAGGCAAATATTTGTAAACCGCTATCCAACGCTTCTATGAATACACCCAATAATCATGCGGGTAGATTATGTTATAATATACTCGTAGGTTTAAACTATCTAACTAACTAACCATCACGTCGTCTCCCCGAAGGGGTAGGCAGAAAGAATGGACTGACACACTTTTCTTTCCTAACATATTTCTCTCGATTCCTCAACATTCATACATCGTGTCATGCACGCGCATCGATTTCTCTGACTCCTCACATGGCCGACATTCAATATTTGATTTATTTGATCGTGCCACGTTTTACTCGGTCTTCCTCTATTTCTGGTTCCATTTACATCGTTAAAATAAAAAAAATTACCATTCTTTCTTCATTCATTCTTTCCATATGTCCAAACCATCTTAATGATTCTTTTATTATTTTGTTCATAACACCATCATTCGCACCGCATTCACTTCTTATATTTTCATTCGACACTCTATCATACACAGAGTATCCACACATTCGTCTAAAAGATCTCATTTCTACTGCATTTATTATACTTTAATCCTTCTTTTGCCAGTTCCATGCTTCGCTTCCATACATAAGGGTCGGTAGAATATGTAGGTTTATTGCAGGTAAAACATTGAATATGTTTTGCTCTTATTGATATTTCGCTGTTTTTGCTCTTGATTATTTTTTTATAATCGCTTATTTTAAAGCAATGCCGTAAAGCCAAGAAACTGGGCAACAGGAGACGAAAATCAAATGTTTTTTGGCTTAATCCAGATCCTTGCTTATCTGTTATTTCTTCTTCTTTCTTTGTTTCCTCATTACTGAGGGTCGTGATCTATGGAACTGCCCTTGGCTAAAACAAAACTCCTCCGATCCTCTCTGTTCTCCGCAGTCCACACCGCCGAGTAAAGGTTTCACCCTGTCATCTCCTTAATCTGGTAACCACCACGTAGGAGGTCAGCCTATACAAGGCGTCCCAGATGTCAAGCTGGTAATAAATGATAGGACAAGTCATGCTTGTTATGAGAAAAATGTAAAAAAAAGTTTTGTATTTTTGAAACTATAGGAATTTAAAAAAAATTGAGAAAATCAACACCCTGTGTTAGTCATTTAACTCCCGTTACTACAAATCTTTAGTTTTTATCAATTTTTTTTTATGTAATCCTGAATAATGCTTCTGTAAATTGCTGTCTAAAATTGAAAGGTAACTGCTCCAGCTTAGAAGAACATGTTACTTTTTGCCCAACCAAGTACGTATTCAAAATTAATACTACGCCCAAATTTTACTGACTGTACTGAAAATAAAATGTACTATGCTATTAAGGCAGCTAACTTTAAAAGTTGGCGCATTTAATATGGATTCCAAAATGGTATGACACTTGCTTGATTATTTCTTAAATTAGGTGTGGACAATTTTATTTGTAATGAAATCCAGTTTTAAACATTTTTTTCTGAGAGACTAAGAGTCATTTTTCGAAGTGTGAGCGAGACAGATTGTGATGCCACTTTTACTAATGTGTGAGACGGATCGATACACACCTCTTGTATACAAGAAAAAAAATAAACAATATATATTTCCAGCATGACGGATGCCCGTCGAACATCTGGGACACTCTGTATATACAGTGAGTCAGTCTATTCATATACCTATACATTTTTGGTTTATTTATGATTATAAGAACCAAACTTGAAACAAATGCATAAGCCACCTGTCGCCAGAAAACATTTGATAATGTCTTAGACGGGCGAAGCATATCATTCGCATAAATTATAATAAAACTTCCAGAAAACAGACGTTTTCATTCGTATTAATTATTGAATGCATAAGAATTATTAACCCGGCTTACTAATTAACTAATTAACCATCACAGCGTTCTCTGGAGGGGAAAGGTAGCCAGGGAAGACCGCCACAATGTTCTATACTGATTCTTTTACATTCAGTCGCAGTGAAACAAACACGCGTCGATTTTTCCGACTGTGCGGCCATGTTCCACCGCAGTAATTAATTTATTCCATCCCACATTTTCCTCGGCCTTCTTCGGCTGTTTTCTATTCTTAATACTTGCATATATCCACGACCTTCGTGGCCGAATGGTTAATGCTATGACTGTCACACTAAAGTTCCCAAGTTCGATTCCCGGTGGTGGCAGTGTGATTGTCACACTGTCTTTGGTCTGGTGTAGAATTCACGTGATAATAAAATGTCGATAGATTGACCTATCACTTGTCAAGAGAATCAATATGATAGCTATACCCTTTACATCGATTTGGCTCGCACTGTAATGATGTAAAGAGCGATTCAACAAAATAATAATAATAATAGGTATATATTTTTACTACTCTTCCCTCAAACATTCGTTCATAGGTCCAAAATGTCATAGTGACCCCTTTCAATTTTTTTAGGACGCTTTCGTCTACCTTACATTCTTTATCATATTTCTTCACCCGATATTCTAGCATACATTGTTTTTCTCCACATTATTTTTAGCAATCTCATTTCTACTGCATGTATCCTGCACTTCTTATTAAAAACGTTCATTAACATAGCAATACACAAGGTTTGCAATAGTCCGGAAAAATATTCATTGTATTCTGTGTCAAATTTTATTTTAATAATAACAAAAATAAACATTGGATAATAAATTCAAGCGTATGTCTACCACTGAACCAATTTATGCTTGTGCAGTACTTTGATATTATATTATTATAATAGTTACCGTCATGAAATCTAGGCAAACAAATTACGCGCCTTCAATCATGTTATTATGGCGAATTCTGAAGTGCCCACTCGGGAAACTGAACACATCTCACATGTTGCGCAAATTCACGTGGTCGTCAACATCAAACAAAATCATTTGATGAATCACTCGGAAAAAGCTGTTAGGTCGCCTAAATGATTTATTATTTATGTGTACAGGGTTTTGTTTTATCAACTTCGGCACACTTCAATTTTAAATTCTCTTCTTTTTAGCCAGTTTTCCTTCCAAAAAGCCTCTTCTGAACTCTTTCAATATTTCTTATATTTTGCTATCTGTTGCTATCTACCGTAAGTTGCATAAGAACATCGTAACATAAAAACTAAACTAACTAACTAACCATCACGCCGTCTTCCCGAAAGGGTAGGCAGAAAGAATGGACTGTCACACTTTAACCGATGCGGCACTCCATTCTTCTCTTTTCGCCCCGCGGGAGACGCGGTGTGATGGGTAGCGAACCTCGCACTTCGATCTTCCAACATCCACAAAATAAATCTAAAACAAATAATATAAAATACAATGATATAAAAAAAATAACAAAATAAAGATAAGGGAAAAGGGAAAAGATATTGCACACGTTAGAACAATAGATCCATCTAGACTCCCTCTCACTGTGTTGCACGGTCAACCCCCGGGCAGACCACCAAAAACACGGATCGACAACTGGGAATCGACTTCACAGGAGTCCAATGCATCAAGAAACGGGCCACAATATCTTCACTAAAAAGGAGAAAACATTGTTTGTTTGAAGTGTAATAACTACGTATTAAAGAAGCGTAATCATGATTTAGGTTAACGACTTAACACGTAACTTTAAAATTGTGTGCTGTGTTACAGTTGATTAAGTGTGCATTTAAATCAATGGCTGACTGTTAAAAAAAGTTCCTCATAAATCAAACGAGAACACTAACATTAAATTGTAACGAGGGCGTCTTATGCCACAAAGTACATATCAAATGAAAACGTTAAATAATATTTATATTTTTTCAGGTTCGATTGTCTGCTTCTCGCTTATCTGGGTCATAACGTCTACCGTGTATTTACAATGAAAAAAATATAAAAAATACTTAAATTAATTAATTGATTCACTTCAACCATGACCGCTAAATTATTAACCTTCGTTATTTTCATTGATGTATCGTTATAAATTATATATTAAATTATAAACGGATTTTTCGGTTGTTGAACAACGATTAAAATTTGTCGTTTTTTTACATTTTGTGCGATATTTTAATAGCGTGCCAAATTTTAATGTCAATACTGTTTAATTCGTTCGAGTTTCAAAATATATCAGCCATTCATAAGTGATTGAAGCTTCCGATCAACCATGATTCTTATTCAAGAATTACATATCTATTGTTTCAGTTTATTCTAAAGAATTTAATATTTTAGATTTTTTTTAAATGTTATTATATTTCTTGATAAATAAAGATAAACGGTGAAAATCTGGAATGAGTGGATGAATTTGTTTATTTAGGAAGTATGTTTACAAAGGACGGGAGAGTGGAGAAGGATATTGAAAGAAGGGTTGGGGCAGGCAACAGAGTAAATGGTGCACTTAAAGTTGTCATCGCAAACAAAAACCTATCCAAAAACGCTAGAATGGCAGTGCACAAAAGTGTTCTTCTACCGACCCTTTTGTATGGAAGGGAAGCATGGAACTGGCCAAAGAAGGATGAAAGTAGAATAAATGCAGTAGAAATGAGATCTCTAATATGAATGTATGGTAAATCTGTATATGATAGAGTGTCAAATGCAAGTAAAAGAAGTGAATACGGTGCGAATGAAAGTGTTATGAACAAAATAATGAAAGGGTCGTTAAAATGGTTTGGACACATGGAAAGAATGAGTGAAGACAGAATGGAAATTAAGAAGGTATATGTAAACGACGTCAACGGAGCTAGAAATAGAGGAAGGCCAAGAAAAACGTGGCAGATTAAATCAAAAAAATATTATACTTTAATACTAATGATCTTCAGAATCCAATATAGACAATCTTAATACATATGTATTTGATGTTTCTTGAACAATGGTGTAAAAATTCGTATTAAATAATTAATACGAATGAAAACGTCTGTATTCTAAAAGTTTTATTATATTTTATTGGAATGACATGTTTCGCCTTGCTAAGTCATTATCAAATATTTCTTTTTGGTTCAATAAAATCTTGGATCTTAGGTGTTGTCGTTAAAATATTATACAATACATAAAATCAATAGTAGAAAATAAATCAGCTTAATTACAAAAAAATATGGTATCACGACAAAGATTTATATATCCTGCACGAATATAATTCATTATTCATAATAAGTGTCTTCTCACTGGGGCATTGTTAAAACTGTTATATCTATTTCAAGGATCTTTGTAAACGAGAATTTAAAATAGTTTATTTGTAATGTTGTTTTAACTATTGTTCAGACAACTGTGATTGTTTTGTCGAGAGGCAGACTGAAGTGGCAGTAAGCTGGCCATATTTGTTAGAAAACCGATAGCCGATGGAGAAGACGGGTTCTGGAATGGAGTACACGCACAGGATTCCGTAGGGTTGGACGTCCCGCTGCCCGCTGGACCGTTGAAAATATAAGGATTGCTGGACAGAATATGTGAGTGGTGATGGATCGCTAACCCTCACCAAGTCGACCATAAGGAGACTCCTTGTAGCACAGAGGAAACACGAAAGAGCCATGATACACGTAAGACTCTCAGACCGGATAAGAAATACTGAAATGCGTATAAGGTCGGGAGTAAAAGATGTCGTCGTAAGGGTAGCGAAGCTTAAATGGTCATTTGCGGGACATGTTGCCAGATTAGCAGACGATAGATGGACCAGAAGGGTGATAGAGTGGAGACCCCGCGAAGACAAATGAAACAGAGGGAGACCTCCCACACGATGGTCCGATGACATTAGAAGAATTGCTGGCATGCAAAAGGCACAAGACAGGGATACGTGGAGAAGTATGGGGGAGGCCTATGTCTAGCAGTGGACGACAACGGCTGTCTAAGTAAATAAAGTAAGTAAGATGGATCGGGAGTAGTGGCGTGCTTTGGGAGTGGCCTACGTTCAGCAATGGATGACAGACGGCTGATAAGAAAAGGAATAATCGATTAGAATAGGTAGGTGTTAACAAACCCAATAAAACGCCCCAATCTCTTCACGTCACAAGCCAGGAAGGCCCAATATGCGATGTATCTGACACATTTACTAGGCGTGTTTTTTTTAAGTAAGTACTGTTTCGATATTTAAAAAAAAAAACAAGTAAACTTATATTAAAATAAAATATGTTTTCATGAATGACCACAGTTTTATTTACTTTTCCACACAATTAACGCCAATATTAAGACACTTGTCGTATCGAACTACAATGTTTTGTATTTCGTCGTGATAAAAGTTTGCGCCTACTTTTCTTGAGCGTTATAATACTTAATGGTGATGGGACATGTTGCCAGATTGATAGACGATAGATGGACCAGAAGGGTGGTGGAGTGGAGACCCCGGAAAGTTAAAAGAAACAGAGGGAAACCCCCACACGATGGTCCGATGATATTCGAAGAATTGCTGGCGATTGGATGCGAACGGCACAAGACAGGAATACGTGGAGAAGTATGGGGGAGGCCTATGTCCTGCAGTGGACGACAACGGTTGTTTATGTAAGTACGTAAGTAAGTAAGTATAATACTTAAAGTGGCGCGCCATGGCGATTATTCCAGCCAAATTGTCACAGGCGATGAATTTCATCGAATATCGTATGGGTGGCGTACGTTACACCAGAAACAAAACAACAACCCATGAAATGGCGGCATTCAACATCGCCCAAGAAAGTGTAGTTTAAACAGACAACAAGCAACACCCCCTTCCTGTCCCAAAGCAGGGTACACATGATTTTCTGGGCTAAAATTGTCTGCTTAAACTCTCGCTGATTACATATTACAAACTGGAGAACAAATACAGCAAACAGACAAAAATGGATGAGACTTCTGGATTCAGCCAAGGCCCACTCTGTGCGCTTATTATGATGATGCTGATGAGGTGCAAGCAAACACATTGAATCGTTTTAGAATATGGCGTTATGATGATAAATTTGTGAATTCACTCCCTTTGAAGAGGTGCCACCAGTTTGGCAAGAGATGCACGAATGTTTTACTAGTTTAACTTGGTGTTGGAGTCTCAGATCGTTGATGAAATAATGCCTTCAGACGCCCTTGTCCGTTCACAGTTGAATAGCAATGTCAAGAGCGTGCTCAATGACGTTCCTGTAGCGGCTATTGTGCTTATCAACGTACTCTATCTAGGTCATGGATTATAATTTGTAATCATCGCGAGTCACATTTCAAAATCTAAACTTACCATTTCACCTACGAAAATAATTAGAAGAACTTATATATTTTGTTTTACACCACTTTATTTATTTTCTCTCGCCGGAGCTTCGTTAGGGTTACAGAAACTTTCTTATCGATAGTGAAAAAATGTGTTCAAGTGGACATTTTGGTCATTGTCAAAAGTGTATGAAATCGGTTGGTTTAATTCATAATACTACACCAAAAATTAAGTGCTTCATACGAAAGTATAGAATTCGAAGACGTTATAACGGACCCGGAGATCTTTCTGTTCTCAATGTTTTTATTTAAAAAATAGGTTCCATTTTTGTTTAAAAAATAGGTGGATCTCAGAATTCTTCTAGCCTTGGGGCAGTGTAATACAGTGGAACCTCATTCTTTCCAAAATCATATTCGTAATACAAAATACTTGTTTAACCACCTTACGTATTTGAACGTCCGTGATACGTTCACTGTGACTGTACCATTCTGCGCTATCCCGTATCACGTATGTGCTTGAGAAAAAGTAATGTACCTAAAATGTACAAACTGTTAGGGATACGCGCGTGTGCCAACAACACTTAAGTACAAGTCTTCACAAATATGATAGTTTTACAAGTGACAGGCGAAGTGTGCGGTCGAGTCTTTGACATTTCGTAATTTAAAAAAATAAAATTAATATATAATTAAATTTAATTAATAAAAACCTGCTTTTTTGCATGTTTCTCGGAAAATCACCTGAAGGTAGGGCGGTTAAGCGAAAAAAAATCCTCTATGTAAAATACGATAATGCGTTTCACACAGAAAAAATGCTCAATTTTTAGCACAATTAATACGATTGAAAATATCCGTATTTTGAAGTTTATATTCACTTTCAATTTATGGGAATAACATATTTCACCTGCCAAAAATGCAATGTTTGATTTGTCACATTTGATTATGCAAAAGTCATGTCATTCCCATAAAAAAGAATAAAACTTCTAAAAACAGAACGTCTATTTTCAGAACGTCTGTTCATTCGTATTAATTATTTCAAATAAAATTGTTTATCATCGTTCACGTATGTTATCTAATTCTGATGAAAACTGTCCAAACATACTTCTCCACCTGAGAACCACAATGTCTTAGGTGGTTGTTTTTCTAAAATTAATATTATGGTCACGTCAGATTTTCTTTATGTTATGTTTCCGTCCAGCACAATAGTCTGTCCAAGCGGTTACTCCTAACTATACTATAATATATACAGTGTACTGGAAATATTACGAATTTTATCGTGGAGTTTGGGCAAAAAATCACTTAAAACTTTATGGCTCTTAAGTTCAGATTTGTTATTGTTAAGGCTTCAATTTTTTTTATTAAAACGCAATAGAGTCTTTATGTCAACATTCCCCATTCCGCCCTTTTTACGACCACCACGTCTGACACATTTTTGGAAGATGTATATATGCTAGAATTCTGCACTTATCTTCACTTTTTTTTAGTTCACTCTACACTAGCTTCATCTATTAAGATTGGGAAGCATTAAGCAGACAATTTTTATTAATGCACTGAAAAAATGTGAAGATAAGTGCAGAATTCTAGCATATATACATCTTCCAAAAAATTGTCAGACGTGGTGGTCGTAAGAAGGGCGGAATGGGGAATGTTGTTTAACATAAAGCGATCGCTCAACCCAACCAATGACAGGTCATAAGTCCTGTAAGCGCCTCGGCCATCATATTCTGTTCCCAGAAAATAATTTAAATCTTCGTCTCTATTGAGATACAATTAATCCTTATAAAAAATAATAATAATTTATCCGCAATATACAGCTCGTTACCCACTGCCTTATGCCAGTGCATCATGGTGTTCTCGTGCCGACCCTTATGTATGGAAGTGAAGCATGGAACTGGCAAAAGAAGGATGAAAGTAGAATAAATGCATTAGAAATGAGATTTCTAAGACGAGAGAAGTATGTCAGGACAGAACAGTGTGGCGGTCCATTATTTCAGCCTACCCCTCCGAGGAGACGGCGTGATGGTTAGTTAGTTAGTTAGTTTTATTACAATTTACATTTCAAATGTTTGTTAATGCGTTTGGCAGGCGAAACATGTCATTCACATTTCTAATCAAACTTCTAGAAAACTGACGTTTTCATTCGTAATTAATATAAAATTATAGCTTCACAATACAATTTTATATTTAATTGTATCTCAATAGAGACGAAGACGCAAACTGGAAACTGAACATGGATGATCAAGGTGTTTACAGGACTTATGACCTATTGGGACTTAGGACTTATTGTTTGGGTTAAGCGCACGCTTTATGTAATTACAACATTCACCATTCCACCTTTGTTATTATGATCATGCATGACAAATTTTGGAAGCTGTATATATACTTCAAATCCATATCTATCTTCACGTGTCAGTTTCAGTTGGCCATCTATGTAGATTTGATTACACTTGTGAATTTTTTAAGATTAACCTTTATAATCCATCCCGTTTGATAAGTAAATTATCTACTTTTGTCAAATTGAAGCAAATAAATGGGGGAGTAAGGGGGATCCTATTGACTCTTCGAGCGGTGCATGGCCATCACCGTGGTGATGGCCATGCTACGCTGGAGGATTGATCTGATCCCAAGTACCTATCCCCACCTCCTCGGCTTTGGTCTCCCCTGGAAACTATGTAAAATGTTAGAGATCGAGTGTGAATAACCTCGGTGGATAATATTGATGCATAGGCTAACGTGGAAAGACACCCGTCTGGCAAGCGTAGCGTTGTAATGCCAACCACCCCCCGTATGACATGTCATACATGGAGATATATGGGGGAGGCCTATGTCCAGCAGTGGACGACAACGGCTGTTAAAGAAGAAGAAGAAATGGCATAAATATAAATATTTGATTTTAACGTTTTTAATAATACCTATATATTATTAAAAAAAATTCTTAGAACGGATTATCCCAGTAAAGGGAAAATTAAACTATTTTCAAATTCAAAGTATTGTGTCAATTTTATTTTGTGCTATAGCGCAATAAAATACCGATTTTATTCACATTATTGTACGAAAATGTTTGATTTATTATTCTACAATACGTAAACATGTAGAATAATAAAGCGGTGATGGAAATTGAATTTTGTGTGTACTGTTCTGTATTAAATGTGACCTTTTCTGGCCATCTGTTACAGCTTGAAAAGAATTGAATAATTCGGATATAATACTAAAATATGTATGTCAAATTGCTATAATTAGTGTAAATAATTTGCTTAAACAGACATGCATATTAAATACGTACCTATTTACGTGTATATAGAGATATATATTTGCACATGTGTTTTTCGAGCACTAAGCTGCGAGAAATCATCTCATTTTTACGAGTATATCACGTGGCTGGTGGATTTAATATTTATGTGATAAGCGAAAAATTGACGACCTTCGTGGCCGAGTGGTAAGTGCATTGACTGCCGCCCCGAAGGTTCCGGATTAGATTCCCGGCACCGGCAGTGTGATTGTCATACTATCTTTGGTCTGGTGTAGAATTCACGTGACAATAAAATGGCGATAGATTAGCTACCTATCACATTTCACGAGAATCACTATGATAGCTATAATACCCTTTACATCGATTTGGCTCATGCTGTCATGATGTTAAGAGCGATTCAACAAAATAATGATAATAATAATAACAATAAAATAAAAAAAACATATATAAGTAATGAAATTTCAGGCTTGATACGTTCAAAGGTAAACGTGATATCATCAGCTTTTATACCAACGTGCTAGAAAATCGTCGAAAATTTATTTATAAAAATATATGACTAAAAATATTGCTACAAATACCACATCCTTCGGCTGATAATCATGGGCAAGATAAGGGACGGCGGATAATTGGTCAGGAATGAGCAGAGTTGTAAACCTGTTTCAAGTAGCGCAAGACAGAGATGCTTTCGCTGCAGTGATCGCCAACATTGAGGGGATCTGGGACGACACCAGAAGAAGAAAAATATTTTTGAATATTTTTTTAAAACATTGTTCTTTCTCAACACTTTTTTGCGCTTTTCATATAAAATACAATATGTCTTTTAAATTATTAAATCATGAATCTATAACACAAAGCTAAAGAAGTAAACATATTAATTTTTCAAGTAGCATATTAAAAATTAATTATGTTATACTCATAAACAAATTCGTTAAATCAAATTATTACTATTGTTGCAAATTTGTGAATTAATAATTAAACAATAATAAACAACAACATTTTGAATGTATACAAATTCTTGTAGACAAATACTGGATTTTACCCATTGCGGATAAATGATTTTATATAAGGATTAATTGTATCTCAATAGAGAGAATTTGTATACATTCAACAAGTTGTATAAAATAACTGGTCCAAGTAGGCATAAAAATTGGAGATATCTATGATCTGATCTGATCTCCAGGCGTAATCTAGTACTGTATGATTTGCAGAGACTTTCACAGTGCATTAATAAAGATTTTCTGCTTATTGCTTCCCAATCTTAATAGATGGCGCTAGTGTAGAATGAACTAAAAAATATAAAGATAGGCGCAGGATTCTAGCATATATACAAGTTCCAAAAAATTGTCAGACGTGGTGGTTATAAGAAGGGCGGAATGGGGAATGTTGTTAAACATAAAGCGATCGCTCAAACCAACCGATGACAGGTCATAAGTCCTGTAAGCGCCTTGGCCACCACATTCTGTTCCCAGAAAAACAATTTACATCTTCGTCTCTATTGAGATACAATTTATACTTATAAAAAACGTACGTACGTATACGCGCTACCACCTCCCTGAAGCCATTCCTCAAGCCCAAACTTCTATCCAGAAACACCAAGATGCGTATATTTATAACATCGTTAAGCCATTATCTTATTATCTTTATATTCAAAAATATTTATGAAACTGATCAAGAATCAATACCCCTCTAATCACTTATCCAACAACGTTTCTATCAAACGTAGGAGGAATAGCCATAAGAGCTAAACCTCCATATCTCAGAAGATCCAAGTCCAAGTTTTATTGGTAAAAGTATTTGAGTTTTATATAATATTAACTGATATAACCAGCAAAATCCATGTTCGTACTCGTAATCTATATTTAAGCCATTTGCAATTCAGACTAAGAGGGAAAGTTGCTGAGCGAATTCCAGTTTCATTTTTAAAATACCTATTATACATACTCGTTAGTGCGCACAAAGTATGCTTATGTACAGAATGGCATAAAATGACCAATATATTTTTATTCAAAATTTGACCAGACTTGGAAAATTAATGTAGAACGATACCCAATGCCACACTATAACGAAAAAATCATCAAACCTTATAATTAATTCACTCACACTGCTAGTATATAACATTTTAACCATTCTTCTCTGGTCCACTCGTTGCATATGCTCAAACTATCTCAGGAATCCTTTTTTTTTATTTACTTATATAGACAGATGCAATCATCTGCCTTAAATTTCTTCCTTGTTTCGTCATTCGGTATTCTATCATATACTCGTATAATTTTCTAAAATATTCTTCTCCGTGATCTCATTTCTACGGTATTTACCCTACTTTCATTCTTCCTCTGTCAACTGCAAGCTCCACTTTCATACATAAGGGTATCATATCATCATACATTATATACACAAGGGTCGGTACTAGAACCCCGTTGTGCACTCCCTTTGGCAGAACAGTGTGACGGTCCATTCTCTCTATCTACTCCTATGGGGAAATGGCAATGGCGTTTTCATTCGAATTAATTACAAAGTTTGCTTTTTCGTTATAGTGTGGTATTGTGTATCGTTTCACATAATTTTTTTAAGTCTTGTAATAAAATTTTGAGAAAAAAAAACATTTCAATAAATAGAATGATGTGCGCGTGATGTTCGCGTGATATCCACGTGACGTCCATATAATCTGCACGCGAAGTGCACTTCATGTGCACGTGATGCGCGCGTGATGTGCACGTGATGCTCGTGTGATGTGCACGTGATGTGTGCGTCACGTGAACATGACGTGATACTTCATTCGAGCTAGCCGTGGTGCTCATATGCCCGAAATCATATTTAAACAATAATAGCATAAAATTATCTATTAAATAAAGCCAATATCATAGACACATTATTTTAATGTGTTTTTTTTTTCATTTTGAATTTGAACACCTCTAAAAAAAAGACTCTTATACACATTGATATACACATTGTTATATAAAGGTTTTTTTAGAGGCATACAAATTCACAATGAAAAAAAAAACACATTAAAATAATGTTAATGTCTATGATATTGACATTATTATAATAGATGATTTTATGCCATTATTGTTTAAATATGATTTCGGACATATGAACGCCACGGCTAGCTCGAATGAAGCGCAATCGTGAAGTCCAATTTTCGACACCTTTATTGAGCAACTGGGTGAAATGGCAAAACGTTCTGACTACAAATCAACTGACAAATTGACAGTTTAAATACCAAACCTCTAAAAAAATCACCCTATATTACTCCAAAATAATTAACACACAGTAGTTTGACTATGGTAATCCTATTAAAGAATTAGCCGTCGAAAATGATAAACCTGTATAAGAATGAAAGTGAATAAAACCACGTGACCCAACCATAGTTGTTTCTTGTGTTGCAAAAAATAATTTATTCATCGAGTTCAATAGAAATGTGACCTCTATACGTTTAGAGAGTAGGTTCTCTTGCGATAAGTGAATATGTTTTATACGAATGTACCCACGTCAAACCTAACGCGTTTTTAAATATCCGTTACTTTTTGCACAGCCGATACCAAAGACTTTAAGGGCGTAGATATACACGGTGTTCCAAAACAAATAAAAAAAAATTCTCATACATTAATTTTGATATTTTTTAAATATTATTTAAATGTATTTGTTAATTACGAGTTTAACGTATTTACATGCGAGTTTCACGTATTATACGAGTACAACAATAAAAAAATTACAAAGTTTTAAAAATGTTACGTATAACGTGTTGCAACCCGTGAAATATTCACGAAAGTAAAGATTTTCTACCCTTTAAAAACTTAGTTCACTATATAATCGTAATCAGTAATAAATTATAACTTTTAAAAGTTGAGTAAATAATTTTTTCCACGCACGTTAAAATTTCACATTTAACAATAACAAATTGTTCTCCTTTTGTTTTCTACACTTCTGTCATACAACAATCAACATACCAAAATTCAAAATTAGATTCAGAATCAGAACAAAATTCAATGGAGTATTCCTCTCTCACTCTCTTTTATTCAAAATATTCTCGTTCTCTTTCTTGATGACATCAGAGTTTTTGCCTAGTAATATTATTATTATTATTTTGTTGAATCGCTCCTTACATCATGACAACATGAGCCAAATAGATATAGCTATCATAGTGATTCTCGCGACATGTGATAGGTAGCAAATCTATCGCCATTTTAATGTCACGTGAATTCTACACCAGACCAAAGACAGTGTGACAGTCACACTGCCCTCGCCGGGAATCGAACCCGGAACCTTCGAGGTGGCAGTCAATGCACTTACCACTCGGCCACGAAGGTCGTCGAATTATGATTATTACACCTTTAAGAAATGGCTTAATAATTAATAGTGTTCACATTTGTTGATGAACAAAGTTAAGTTATATATTAGAAAATAAATTATTACGTTTTATAAAAATCTTTTTTAAATGTCATTAAAACGGTGCAATATTTGACACCATTGTCGGGTTTTTTGTGCGTAAGAGTTTGATTTGTTTACATATTTTTTTTTTTAAATTGTGCAGTGTCAGAAAGTACTAGAAAAAACGTCTTAGGTATCATATTTTTTTGTGTGATCACTTTTTAATTAAGAAAATAGATTAATCAATTAATAGCAAGGAACAACAAATAGTAACAACACACACACATGTTGATTTCATAATTGGCATATAAGTGTATTTAAAAAACCGAATACAAAGATATCTCATGACTGTATGTGTTTGTATATGTATACCACGTGTAACAATGATAGAGTTTATTATCTTATTATACAGGTTAAATTTAAATAACGAATTAAATAGTATATTCTTCTTCTTCTTCTTCTTCTTCTTCCTCGGCCTATTCCCGTCCACTCCTGGACAAAGGCCTCCTCCATTCGCTTCCATGTCACTCTGTCCTGTGCAGACTGCATCCAGGTTATTCCGCCGTGTCTGTTCAGATCATCCTTTCACCGTAGTTGCGGTCGCCCTGCACTTCTCTTTGCCGTCCACGGTCTCCAAGTCAGCAGTCAAATAGTGTTGAAATTAAGTTATATAAAATAAGCATTAATAAATTTGTTGTTTATAATAAAGTGTACTAATTTTATACGTCCTATTGTGATGATACATAAAAATGAGTAGTATTTTTAACGATCTTCTTCGTTCAATGGCGAGTTTTGTTTCGTGTTTTGAAATTCATAGGAATGGGCCAAAAAATGCCTTATCATTCATTTTTTTTTGCCATTGTGGTAATAAATTTACGCGACTTTGTATCGTTTCCAAAGCATCATGGGGTGTTCGAGTTATATGTTAGTAACACCACACGTAGATATACCATAATTCTTTCCCAAAACCAGTCTTACTGACTGAATTCAAAAATATATATTTCTTAGGTTCAAATAAGGTTCCAGCAGCCTGCATAGTAATCGCCTGGACGCTATCTAAACCGGTTAAAGTAAAAGAACTCACATTAGGTGGATTTTAAATCACAAGAATCTTCACAGCAGCCGCCAGACGTATAAGATTTGTCTCTCAGGACCGAAGATATCCTGACCTAGTGAATCGAGATATTTATCGGCACAGCAATTGATATTTTATTTAAAGAATTATATATTTGATTTACATATGATTTTATATATATACAAGTACTATTTAGGAAGCATGGAACTGGCTAAAGAAGGATAAAAGTAGAATGAATGGAGTAGAAATGAGATCTCTTAGACGAATTTATGATAAATCTGTAGGGTCGAAGAAATATAAGAAGTGAATGCAGTGCGAATTAAAGTGTTATGAAAACAATCAATGATGAAAGAATTTTAAATAAAGTATATGAAAACGACGTAAACAAAACTAAAAATAGAGGAAGACCGAGGAAAAGGTGACACGATCAAATCAATCAAATATTAAATGTGGGGGTCCATTCTTTCTGCCAACCCCTTCGGAGAGACGGCGTGATGGTTAGTTAGTTATTATATCATTTAGGATTACCTACGTCAGTTGTATATAAATACGCCATCTTGGATTAGTTTACTTAAAATCATCAGATTAAAAATTAACTTAAAATTATTAAATGTAAAATATTTGTGATTTTATGAAATCTTTGTGGTTTCCTAATTTATGAACATTTGTTGTGGTTAACCTAACATTGCGTAACGCATTTAGGATTACACATTGCATGTGATATCACGCTTTAACTAAACTAGATAAAAACTTACTTACATGCATGTAAAAAAAATGTAGCAATGTAGTGCTACTAACATGTATTGTTACTAACCTAATCTCACTCAATTAACATTTTCTACTATCATTGTGTGATGATACCCAGCAATGTGGGTTCATACTAATAGAACATGATAACAATTTGCATCTGAATATGCTTTCATATTTCTATGATATGCTTATCGAATAATTACTTCTAATAAACAAACTATTTCGTATTTTGATCTATACCTACTAGTGTTTACAATGATATTCCATTATAATAAACACTACAATAATGGAAAGATACTCGTATCACAATTCGCTATCATTTCCAGTTATAACTCGATAATATTCAGGAGATGTAACTATACTCATATTTATCGAACTTATTAGAACTTTGGTACCGTATTTTTCGTATCATAAGACGAACTTTTTACTCTGAAAACTCAACCGAATATTGGGGTGCGTCATATGGTCCGATGTCTCTTATCGTTCAAAACATTTTTTTTCTTCTAAAAATTGATAGATAAATTTTGTGGTGCGTCTTGCTTGAAAAAGGATAAATAAATTTTGGGGTGCGTCTTGATTGAAAATTGATAGATACATTTTGTGGTGCGTCTTGCTTGAAAAAGGATAAATAAATTTTGGGGTGCGTCTTGATTGAAAATTGATAGATACATTTTGTGGTGCGTCTTGCTTGAAAATTGATAGATACATTTTGTGGTGTGGTGCATGGTTCGATGCGTCTTATCGTTCGCATAATACGGTATTTTTTTATGATACCTCTTCGACCAATGTTTCGTTACAAATCAAATCAGTTTATTTTCTCAAAAGATATTACAAACAACAATTATAGTTTAAGGCATCTATTGAGAACAGGTAAAACATAAAAATATATAATACCAGGAATGCATGAGAGATGGTTCGACATTAGGAATACAAGATACTCTCCAAAGTCAAGAGTATTTGTATTCTGAACGTACTTTCACGAATATGAAAGACGTCGATCTCCGAAGCGATCATGTTCAGCAGTTTGATTGCTCTCCCCAGTTACAGACACCATCAACAGGGTAGATACGAGACCCAAAATAATCTAGGTTAGGCTCTAGGCTTTTTCATTAGCGACTTATCGATGGAAAAAAAATGTTCACATACGTTATTACACTTTAAACTAGTTAACAAACTTTAAATCGACTATCTACATATGTTCTGAAGAAATATTTTCGTATACAACTTTCACTATTTGTGTTTTTTTTTTATTAGCAGGACTAACATATATGTAAATACTATATTTGAATAATAATACTAATTAATAAATAAAGACAGGTAAACGTAATATTGTACAGCTTGCCATTATAAATTTTAATTTAATATTACACATCGTCTGATGACAAATAAGAAATTATAGTGTTGTTTCGCCTATCTAAGGCAGTATCAAATGTTTGATATTTAATGCCTTTGGCAGGCGAAACATGTCATCAACATAAATTCTAATAAAACTTCTAGAAAACAGACGTTTTCATTCGTATTAATTATTTAATATGGAGTTTACAAACATCATTATTCAAGAAACAATATATAATTATCGCGTTATGAACGGCCGACATGCCCGCCAGAAAAAAAAAACTTTGTTTCACCCATATCCCCTAACTTATGGGGTGTTGAAATAGGTGCATATATAAAACAGTTAGTTTTTAAATAATTGAACACCCAAAATACGCCTGGACGTATTCAACAGTTCACTAGACCAAGCAAAGTAGTACCATTTTTTTTGTTATATTTTTTGTATATTACACTCAATGAACACGTTTTTTTTACTTATTTGTACATTTTTATTTTATATGTTAAAAGATATAGACATTGTATTCAGTGAGTCACCTTAAAGCAACTTGAAATGAGATACTATAATTAAATAAAAATAAAATTGTATTTAATGTTTCTTTAAATAAGTCATAAATTCACAGTTATCCACAATATCATTACAATAGTTATTGATAAAAATTGTTTATTCCAATGCATAAAGCGCGAAAACGAATGTATCGTAGAAAAAAAATCGAACTGATGTTTACAATTAAAGATATATTTTATTAAAATTGTATTAATTATATAATTGCCGTATTTGGCTGCGAGATGTGACAAAAAGACAAAAATAATGTTGTGTTAATCGTATTTAATAATAAAAATATCCATAATATTATAAATAAATAAATTTTCATTATTTAACTCGTTTCCATATCTTTTAAATCATATTTTAATTAGCATCTGCTTCCCAAATACTAGTTCAAAAAACCACGACGCCGGGTGACATATATTTCATTCCTAGAACCTTTTTAAAACTCATCAAAACATTGTATTTATCTATCATGTCAGCACAGAAACCCAATTTTAAATTTTGTTTTGAACATCGTCAGTGTAATAATTAGTTGGAAGATTATCAATGAAAAAAAAACACATCGAAACAATTGAAAATTAATTGATTGAAAGTAGTTTAATCAGAAATCAAACTGAATCATTCTTTTACGTGTGTGTACAGAACGTCCAATTTAGAATGTAATTAAAGTTTATGACATACATATCATATTCTTCTTATTCTCGGCTATTCACACTCCACTGCTGGATATGGGCCTCTTCTAAACTATTCCAACATTTTCTATTTTGGACTATCCGTTGCCAAAACGCAAGTTGGATATCATCCGTCCACCTTTTTGTGGTCTATCTTCTGTGGTTCCAAGGCCTCCACTTCAGGATTTGAGGGGACCATCTGAGCTCATTTTGTCTCGCAACAAGCCGCCTAATGCCATTTTAACTTTACTGGCCTTTCTGCGATGTCGGCAACCTTTGTTCGACGTCTTATCTCCTCATTTCTAATTCTATCACGAAGACTGACGCCCAACATTTGTCATTCCATTGGTTGCTGAACACACTTAATCTTTTGCAAGTTTCTGGCAGTGAATGACAGTTTAAATCATGCCCCCGCATAAACTAACAACCCACCAAATCACCTCCCAACAATGTTCCCATCAAACGTAAGAAGAATAGCTACATGAGCTGAACCTCTATAAGCCAGAAGATCCAAATCCAAGTCCAAGTCAGATAATATGTCGTCAGAAGCCGTATTAACATATATGCATACACGTACGTAAACCATTACTTCAGAAAATATATCTCTTATCTCGAAATTCGTATCATCTCGCAAAAAATTAAGGCTGAAGAATGCCAAACACACATTAACTAAAGATTAAATGATTTTCAAGCATTTTCTTCGTACAAATGACACAAACAAAATTGATTATTCTTAACGAGCATAACCCAAAAAATTTATAATATTTTTTTCACTCTTTCAGTTTATCAAACAGTTTTATTGATGGATACTATTTAATATCATATCATCGTGTGTGAAACTTTCGTGTCCTCTTATGCATACGTTGGTACCTAATTAAAATGAAGATAAATGTATACGTTAATGAAATATTGTGATTGTATGAATCGAATATAATTACACTAACCTACTTACAAGTCGGACAAACATAAAAAAGAACCTACTTAATACAATTGATTCGCCAATCACGATAAACTGTCAACAAGATAAATTAATTATTGTTATATTCATGAAGCTCCGATACAACGTGTCTCAGCAAATTATATGGAATTCGAAATTTAAAACAAGTTGTTTATTTAGGGTCATCGCTATTGTTAATTAAGAATACCTAACCTGAGAAAAAAAATACTAAATCCTATTAAATAAGTGCTGTACCTATCGGAAAAACAGTAAAAGTAATCCGTCAATTTGAAATCCAATAAAAATATATGACCGTTCTGATTCGTATATTATTTTTAATGGTTTTATTTTTAAAGAAACGAATCTTGCGTGTACGTTTGAATACTAAAATTAAATATTTAACTGATGAAACGTTTAATTATTTAGCAATTTGTAATGCATTAATTGATGTTGTTGATTGAAATTTCTTGGTAGAAGTTCATTGTAAATAATGAAAATAAAAAAAAATTATTAAGAATTTTTCTATGTTTATTTTTAGTGTAAAATCTACTTATTAATTTTCGTCTTCGACCGGTTTCGGCAGCTCGCTGCCATCTTCTGGATGCCATAGAAAAATTCTTAATATATTTTTTTTATTTTCATTATTTAATGCATTAATGACAGGTAATATTCTTTGTTATAATCTTGGGAATATTATAAGCGATAGTTTAAAGAATACATTATGGTTACTTATTGTTACTAACATTTTATAGTTGTTATAAACTTAAATACGTATTTCTTTGTTTTGTGCTTTCTTATCAACTGTAGTAGTTTGTAGATAATGGATGCATTTAGCTTGAAAATATTTATTCATATGTAATTTGCAATATTCATATATTATGGAAACCTTCTATCAATATTACTATCGGGTTGAAATATATTTCATAACTTAAAATTTTTGACAGATATAGTTATCAATTTTTCAGTTATCATTTAGGTGCATAATTTCCAGTTTAGTGTAGTACTCGTATACCCAGAACAAAGTATACAGTGTAGTAAGATATAACCGTTTGAACCCACAATAATAACTCTGGACAGAATTAAAACATAATGAAAACCTATCATAACTTATTTCTGCCAAAAATCATCTAAGACTTTAGGTATGACTCTTAGATACAGAAATGCTGCTTATTTTAATGCAATGAAAATATTAATATAGTTAGGGAATCAATATGTATATTTTTTTTTTAATAACGGAAGAAGGGTTGGAGCTGGAAACAAAATAAATGGTGCACTCAAAGATTTATTATGTCAAGTTATTGTATTTAGCATTTATATTAATTGTTTTTAATATTAAATTATCATTTGATAAAGCACTAGCAAGCCGACATATCTCACATATATTTAATATTGATGAACATTGTTTTTTTTTTATGTTTTATGTATATCAAGTTAATATAACAATTTAATAATACAATTGATTTAATAAAACCATAGATAATGAGATTTTTGGCAGAAATAAGTTATGATAGGTTTTCATTATGTTTTAATTCTGTCCAGAGTTATTATTGTGGGTTCAAACGGTTATATCATTAACAGTCATAATAATTTAATGAAAACTGCAAGTCGAAATATGTCACACCCGTAAAATATTGAACAGATAATAATTAATTCAATAGTAAGTATATGGCACGTTTTTATTGCTAAAAATGTAGTAAGTGAAAAACGGAAACTAAAATAGACGATAAATAGTTTAACATTTTTAATGCCAGTATAACAATCCACTTAAAATTATCAAAGTTGATTGTGGTTATAGACGCACAACCTAAATAAAGTGTCACAGTGCCGGTATTTAATATGATAACGTTGCACCAATTGGATAGTTCTACCATGAAACATTCGTAAGCAGACTTTAACATAATTTTGACGACATTCGTTGCAGAGTGGCAAGATCTTTGACTGCCTCACCCCAAGGTCCCGGGTTCAATTCCCGGCGATGGCAGTATGATTGTCACTCTGTATTTGGTCTGGTGAAGAATTCACGTAAGAGATGAGGCCATTTTGTTTAGTTGAGTACCTACGTGGTGGGCTATCAAGGAGGAATTATGATTTGGGGGCGATTGTTATTTTTTTTTCCGGATATCAATCTATAGTTCCCACTCCGAATCAATAAATGTTGAGTTAACTTATTAGCCGAATTAAATTCAGCTATTTTATTAAGATTAAATTAAAACTTATTTTCGTGATTTTTTCCGATATTTTAATAGTTATTCTGCTATTCGGGACGAAGCCAAATCCAACAAATCAAATATCATTAAAATCGGTCCAGCTGTTCTTGAGTTATAAATGGTGTAACTAACACAACTTTGTTTTATATATATAGATGAGTTCCATCTTCTCTAAATCAGTCAATCGGTTCTCGAGATATCATCAAAAAAGCCGTCACATACAAAATGTATGAGAAAATGAATTTTCTTCGTAATATTTTTTTTCGTGATTTTTTCCGGTGTATTAATAGTTATTCTGCTATTCGGGACGGAGTCAAATCCAGCAAATCAAATATCATAAACATCTGTCCAGCCGTGCTTGAGTTATAAATTATGTGACTAACACGACTTTGTTTATATGTATAGATATGAAATCTATAAAAATAAAAGTGAGTCCTTTGATCAGACCCTTCGGCACGATCGACGTTGTAAATTCTATACATTTTAAATGTCGACCATGTTACATAGATGTCGGAAGATTTTACATGCGTATGACTATCCGTATGAATGTGGAGGAATCTAGAGAGATATCTCAGTATAAAAAAATGTGGTGGTTCATTCCGAAGAAACGACGTGATGGTTTGTTGTTGTCATAAATTATGTTTTTGGTAACACCGTGGAATTCCAAAAGAACGATTTTTTATTAACTAAAACGCCCCATTCGATTTTATTTTTCGAGACATGTTTCTCAGGTTTTTATACCTTCGTCATCCTGATGATAAATTTTTAAAAAACTTGTCGAGGTAAATAAACAAAAAAGTCGAAAAACTGTTTTCCTTCATAAAAAAAATCGACATATACTCGTGTATTCTCAGGATGTATCTTGATATAATTAAATATTACTTTTGTTACGGGTTTTGACACAAAAAAATCCCGCAGTAGAAAAAACTAACTAACCATGACGCCGTTTTCCCGGAGGGGTAGGCAGAAACGATGGATGGGCACATTGTTCTATCCTGACTCTCGCGCCTCTTTTACATTCACACATCGTGACGTGCACTGTTCCTACTCGAACACTTGTCGCCTTTCAGTAATTGATTAATTTGGTCATATCTTCCTTGGCCTTCCTCGACTTATTTTTCCGTTCACACTTACTTGTATATCTTTTTAACCATTATTCCCTCATCCATTCTTTCCATATCCAATCTTACGGACCCTTTCTTAATTTTATTTATCTCTTATTCTTAATTATATTTAATGTTTTTCGCACATTCTTCCAAGTAACCCCATTTCTACGGTATTTATCCTACTTTCATCATTCTTCCGCCAACTCCAAGCTTCACATCTTACATAAGGGTCGGCACTAGAACTCCATCGTGTAGTGAACTCCCGCAGTAGAAACAAAGCATTAACAATCAAAAATAATAGATAATAGATAAAATCTTACTATGAATAACTTTATAGTTAAAATAAATAATATAACCCTTGCCCATTGCATGTGAATAAATTAAATTAAATAAATCATTATGTTTATCATTTTAATAATGTGATATGAGATCTTCATAATTATTGAAAAATAGAAACTGAACGTTATGCATTTGTTTAAAAATACAACATGAAATTTTTCAAATAAATTTGAAAAAACAAATTTTCACAATGATTAAATTCGTAGAACTTACTAAAAATATAAATAATATGATTTAAAAATAATTTTACTGCTGTTATATTTCGCAAATACTATAACACATCTAAGATGTAATTAAATAATTCATTCATCACAAGTACAACTGTTTTTCTTGTATTAATATTATATTATTAACTTTATCAACATAGTTTTACGACACACTTAATCACTGTGAATTTTTTAATTATAACAAAACAGCAACTTACGCGAGATGTTGAGAAGTTGGCAACCCAAATGACTGCGTCCACTTAATTTGATGAACTAAACAATTATTTTGATTGCGGCTGAATTCGCAAAATGGTTAACTGCGAGAGACATATCCCGATCTACCGCGCGGCCGGCAGAATACAGACTGGTTGCCTCTTGCAGAGTTCGATACAGACTATGGCTATGTCAGTGGCCACTCTGAAAGTATGCGAGTTAACCCATCATTGCATGATCTTTATTTTAAATTTTAACAAAAAATATATTTTTAGTTATCTATTTCAAAATACAATACGGGAAAAATAATAAAAAATAGATTTTGTTTATTTATATACTTGACGACCTTCGTGGCAGAGTGGTAAGAGCTCTGACTTCCATTCTGAAGGTCCCGGGTTCGATTCCCGGCGATGGCAGTGTGATTGTCACACTGTCTTTGGTCTGGTGTAGAATTCACGTGACAATAAAATGGCGATAGTTTGGCTACCTATCACATGTCACGAGAATCAATATAATAGCTAAAATAAATTGTTTACAGTAATTGAGTTCAAACGACCTGTTGTATACATAAAAAAATAATACTTATATCGTAAATTTTGGTTTTGTAAGAAATTTACAAGAAAGCTACATTTAATAATTTCATAACTAACTAACTAACTAACCATCACGCCGTTTCCCCGGAGGGGTAGGCAGAGAGAAAGGATCACCACACTGTTCTATCCTGACAGTTATTTGAGAGTTATCTCGCGCCTCTTCTACATTCACACATCGTGACATGCACGCTCGTCGATTGTTCCTACTTCGAACACTTCGAACACTTTTGAGCAGTGACTATCATGACATAATTCATCTGAAATAACCTTCTCTACGACCTCTTAGAAGGAACTAACTAACTAACTAACTAATCATCACGCTGTTTCTCCGCAGGGGTAGGCAGAGAGGATGGATCGCCACACTGTTCTATCCTGACATAACTCTCGCGCTTCTTCTACATTGCACGCACGTGACATGCACGCTCATCGATTGTTCCTACTTCGAACATGGCCGCCTTTCAGTAATTGATTAATTTGGTCGTGCCGTGTCTTCCTTGGCCTTCCTCCACTTCTTTTTCTATTCACACTACTTGTATATATCTTTTTAACCATTCTTGCCTCATCCATTCGTTTCATATGTCCAAAACATCTTAGTGACACTTCCTTGATTTTGTTTATCACGCATTCATCCGATTTACATTCCTTTCTTACTTCATCATTAGATATTCTATCATTCATTGTTTTTCCGCACATCCTTCTTAGTGACCTCATTTATCCTACTTTCATCCTTCTTCTGCCAACTCCAAGCTTCACTTCCATACATAAGGGTCGGCACTAGAACTCCATTGTGCACTGCCATCTTTGCTTCAGTCGATTTATTTCTATTTGCGGTAATGGCTTTGAGTGCGCCATTTATTTTGTTTCCAGTTCCAACCCTTCTTCCGATATCTTTCTTTATTTTTCCATCTCTTGTAAACATGCATCTCAAATGTTGATATTAGAAAGAAATTTAGAGCGAATGAAGGTATTATGAACAAAATTATGAAAGGATCGCTGCGTTGGTTCGGACATATGGAGCACATGGATGAAGAAAGAATGGTTTAAAAGTATTCGTTAACGATGTAAATGGAGTACGGAGTCGAGGTAGACCGAGGAAAACATGGCAAGTCCAAATTAATCATTTTTTAAAGATTGGTCATGTTAGAAGCCGGAAGAATCGAGAGAGAGGAAGCTAGAGAGGTATGTCAGGATAGAGTAGTGTGGCGGTCCATTCTCTCTGCCTGCGGCGTGATGGTTTGTGATAATCTCATAACATATTTAATAATTACAGGCAATAAATTATTGAACGTGATAGGTATACTCACCTGGCACTGTAGTTTTTTTTATTTGAAAGCAACTTTTTTTTTCAAACTCAAAATATGTCTAATAAACTGGCAGAAATCCAAAAAGGTCCACCAGCAATCAAGTATTAAAGGAATATATATTTTTTATATGTACTAGCGCCACTAGCGATGGTTTGTGTACCTTAATAGGCAGATGGAATGGAGAGTGTAAAGTAAAATTCTTCTTTCTGTGTCCTGTCAGGTCTTCCCAACGTTGACTCTCACCCTTGTCATAGTGATGACTTGGGGAAAAATATCCAGAATGATATCCCCTTGCCTTCTCTGGAGAATTTTCTGTCGGGGTTACCTTCCTTTAGCTGCGTGTATCCAGTTTTATGGCGCTGGAAGCTCGCCATTCGTCCTCTCTCTGTCTGCTATGGCACTAAGTAATATGTGTCACATTGCCCGGGGTTCGCGGGGTCTTTAAAAGACCTCTCGTAGACGCTAAAGAGTGGGACTTGATAGTAGTGTTGCTGTTGTAAATGCAACATGGCGCCTTACGACATTTTGTAGAGGGGTTCAAAAGGGTAGTAGGGCTACGGTGGGGTATGCTTTGCTGGAAAGAGTAAAATAAGAATATGTATTAAATTAAAATATTCTATATAAATATTAGTAGATTTTTCGGTTTACACTATGCCAATGAAGGGTTAAAGGGGTATTCACAGAACATCGGGCGCCCCGCAACTCGGCCACACTCATAAAGACATACCCCGGATTACGATCTCACCGAGTTAAACCACCCACCGATGTGACCTTCGTGTTCAAACTGCCTGCTCTATCTTAGTTTGTTCAACAAACGTATACACAAATATTGTTAATGCATAATTAGAACATTATACGAGTATTCTGATGCTATTAACATCGCCTTTATGATCATAAATAATATTTAATTAATATGAAAGAAAACGTCTGTTTTCTAAGGCATTATCAAATGTAAGGTGAAAGGCGAAACAATCATTCACATAAAATATAATAAAACTTCAAGATTTTTTTTTAATTCTTCTTCTTCTTCCTCTTAGTTTAGGTCGTATGACCTGTTTGTGACGGTGGGCTGTCCTGGGATGATGATGTCCAACCATCCCTCTATCTCTTCTGCGGCGGCTTGCTGCTTGGGTTTTCATCTTTTACAATTTTTGCAATTATTGTATACTCTATGCGGTCCACGTGGTCTCTCCAAAAGCGCCTTCTGATTCTTCCCCATCTCACTATGTCCTCAACACCACAGACAGACCTTATCGTTTCATTTCTGATGCGATCTCTGAGGGTTTTGCCTGCGATGGAGCGTAGGGTTCGCATTTTTGCTACTCTAAGAAGGTTCTTAGTTCTATTGGTATCGACTCTGATCTCTATTCCATACGGCATAATGGGGCGAACGCACGCCTTGTATATCTTGACTTTACTTTCGGTTAGCATGTATTTGTTCCTCCAAATGGTGTCGCGCAAGCAGCCAGCCACGGCTGTCGCTTTGATGGTTTGTGCTCGCACCTCGTCGTATAGGTCACTGTACCTACCGATTAATTATTTAAAAGTAATGTCTACCAAGATATTTCAATAGAAAACATTATTATAATTATCATTTTCTAAGAGTCGCGGCAATCGCTCAAAAGGCGATTGATTTATATAATACGTGTCCCGTCCAACGCTACTTAAGGGTTGCGGCCAACTTGATGATGTCGGAGAATTTTGTCCTGGCCTGAAGCTAACTTATATTTACAAATGGATCAAAATAAAATGAACCCAGGTCACATTTAATCTACCGACATATCTTCTATCGTACCGTCATCTTCTTAGGAGATTATTTACACTCAGCTGTCCGATACTCGTATACTCGTACTTCCTTCGAGATGTATGATGGACCCTTAAAGTTAATATTATGAACCTATTAGAGGTCTTTGAGATGTGGATACACCGAAGGATGTTACGCATCTCCTGGACTGACATGGTCAGCAACATAGAGCCAGAGTTGACAGAGAGTTGCTGACCAACATCAAAGTCCGTAAGGTGTCCTACTTGGGCCATGTACTGAGAGGCGAAAAATACGCACTGTTACATCTCTGATCTTAAAGGTTAAGAACGAGGATCGACGAGATGTTGGAAGAAGGCAGGTTTCCTGGCTGAGGAACATCCGACAGTGGACAGGGCTGAGGACCGTGGAGGAGCTGTTGCGAGCTGCCCAGGACAAGGTGGCCTACTCAAGGGTGATAGTCAACGTTAGGGAGACCTGACAGGACACAGAAAGAAGAATAAAAACAAAAGGGTAGGGTTTAAATTTTTTTAATTATAATATACAGTGTTATGAGATCTACAATATAAAGTATAGAGTCACGGTTAACATATTCATACGTTAAAGTAGTTTTTTTCTTCTATTTAATCGGCTTGTATGCATTCGAATCAATCGAAAATAAGTTGGAATATGGTAATAATAAGTAATTTACATACTCGTACATCAAGTGGTTATATCATATTTATTCTTAGAATATTGTTTTTATTCATTCATTGTTTCTCGAACAATTTTGTTAAACTTTACATTAAATAATTAATACGAATGAAAACGGCAGTTTTCTAGAAGTTTTATTATTTTTTATGTGAATGACACATTCCGCCTTGAGAAGAGATTTTAAAATGTAGCGAAAATATTCATTTAGTCTACCTTATACAGAAGAGCAATACAATATACTGAGTATCATTAATCAAAGTACGCTTGGCTCCTGATCCAGGGGACATGGGTTCGAGCCTGGACACGACCAGATTCGTTCTTCATAATAATGAGCTATTTTCTGCTCACATTGAAGATTGTAAAATAAATTCTAATATCATTGATGTAAATTCTTGATATTAGTCTTTTTTTTTAATAAATAAAAAATAAATGTAATAACATTAACGTAATAATTTGTAAATAATTGTTAAAATATGTTTTTTCTCAGAAACGTAATTTATTATAGTATTCATTTTACCTATGTAAACATTTTATACATGTATACATAGTCATAAAATTCTCTAATTAGTTCCAGGTAATACTTTCTTTAATATACTTATAGTATTTTGGGGTTTATCCCTTAATCATTGATAACTGATTTAGGGATAAACCCGTGTATTCTGTCCCTTTTACTCAAGTGTGTAAACAACTCGCTTGATTCTATAATAGCTACATCTGATCACGCATTTTTATTTTAACATATGATAATTCTTCTACAATTAGAAAATAATTACACTTATTATAAATATAATTTTAACAGCATAAGACCAGCGCTGACAAGAGACATTCTATCACAAATGTTTTTTTTTTACTACCTTTGTAGTAAAAAAAAAAATGTTTTTGTTAACTAACTAACTAACTAACTGACCATCACGCCGTCTCTCGGAGGGGTAGGCAGAAAGAATGGAACACCACACTGTTCTGTCCTGACATACTTCTCTCGCTTCTTCTACATTCATACATCTTGTCATGCACGCACGTCGATTTCTCCGACTTCTCACGTGACCGACATTTAATATTTGATTGATTTGATCGTGCCACGTTTTCCTCTATTTCTAGATTCGTTCACGTCGTTTATATATACCATCTTCACCATTCTTTCTTCACTCACTCTTTCCAAGTGTCCAAACCATCTTAACGACCCTTTCATTATTTTGTTCATAATATTTTCATTCGCACCGCATTCACTTCTTATACTTGCATTTGACACGCATCTTATACAGATTTACCACACATTCGTCTTAGAGATCTCATTTCTACTGCATTTATTCTACTTTCATCCTTATTTTGCTAGTTCCATGCTTCACTTCCATACATAATGGTCAGCACAAGAACACCATTATGCACTGCCATCTTAGCTTTTTTGGATAGGCTTTTGTTTGCGAGGACAACTTTAAGTGCAGCATTTACTCTTTTGCCTGCCCCAACCCTTCTTTCAATATCCTTCTCCACTCTCCCATCCTTTGTAAACATACTTCCTAAATAAACAAATTCATCCATTTGTTCCAGATTTTCACCGTTTACACTGATGTTGCAGATTGTCATGTTTCCTTCTTTTTCGAAAATCACCTTGGATTTATTCACATTCATCATCAAATCGTATCGCTTGCATACCTCATACATACTATAGTAAAATCGGAATGAACTGAGTCTTGGAGCCATAAATCATTTCCCTATGTCTATCTCGCTTGCACTTACGGGCCTTATGGAGCGGTTTAAGGTTGGGCGTAACAATAAAATAAAAATATCGATAAGTAACGTTTATTATCGTATCTTGTTCATAAACTTTAACGAGTTAACAAAGTTTTGATATTAATCTTTATTTATGGGTTTTATGTGCGTATAAATTAGTATGAAATTAGTGACTACCAGATACTAAATTAAATACCAGTAAAAACCGAAAAATTGTTTAATTTAAAAATTTGTATACCGTATGTCTATAAACACAGAAAGAAAGTTAAGTATAAAAAACAAAATAGATCATATTGTGGCCCTTAAAAGAGCCGTTTATGCCATATATGTGTCGCCATCCATTTCTGTGTGATAATCAGCATCCTTCGATTTTACCGCTTTAAATATTAGCTTCGCTTCTGGAACAAAGCCAGTCCTTGTGGAACCCGCATGGCAAATTATCAATCGTTGACCTCTTCCTACAGGCTGATTCTTGAAACCACCTTCATCGTTGCTTCCAAGCCACATACGCTTTCCTGAATGGTTTTGATTAATCCATGTTTCATCCAGATAGAAACGCGGCCGCTGATCGTTTGTTTTTCTAAGTAAATCCAATTTCCTTAAAAAGTCCATTCTGGCACAAACAACATCTGTTCTTTCCATTAAATATTTACGTCCTTCGGCATTTTTCTTATACTTAAACCCAATCTCCTTCATGAGTGTTCTCATCGAATTTTTTCCGCATTTAAAATCAGGTAATTGTTCTCACGGACGGATTTCAATTTCAATTAATTTTTTTAAATCATAAACATTACAGTATATAACCAAAGCGCTTATGACTATACAGGTAGGTAAAAAAAACTATTTCAGGATACTCTCCACTATCATAAAATGAACCAACGGTCCGCTTCAACACACTTTTATCAAAATCGTCAATATTGGTGACAGTTTCTGGTTTCTTAAACTTTGCTCTTGGTGTACAGGGCCTGCCTAATTGCAATAATTCAGTCTTTATTCGGTCCACTGTCGCTCTACTCACACCACAAATGAACGCGGCCGTGCATACGTGAATCACTGTTGGAGTTTGAGGGCTAATATCGCCATGTAATTCTTCAAATCATCGTTAGAAAATAAACTATCCATAGTGCGCAACGAGTGGTGACACACGAATGTATTTATTTAATTGCTGTAAACACATTTATAGCAACAACAAAAAAAAACACGCACTACGATTGGTAAAGACCAATCATTAGTGACCCATCATACATATCATAACGTACAGATCATATAAAATCATTATAGTCGATCGTATCGTATATCGATCGACGAAAAAATCGATAACGGTCGCTTCCCATCCCTATCTCTATTGACATTTATGGCCCCAAGACTCAGTTTAAAACGGCCGGAGTATAGACACCGGGGCTTGTAGTTCATGCTCGTTGTCTGCAAGTAGCACAGCGTCGTCCGCATACAACAAACAGCTTACTGACACACCGTTCATTTTTGCACCTGCTTCCACCCTTTTACAACGACCAATTAATTATTTTTAAAATCCCTACAATCATTAACAATCATTAATATCTACGGTCGTCAAATCCTGATATCACATAAAGCTCCGATTGTAAAGCCACTTCCACATAAAGCGTACCTGATCCATCCTTGCGACATAAAAAAATTAACCACGTTTGCGCCGGTTGCATAAAGAAATTAATAAATCTCCTTTTCTCGCGTACTAGGATAGACACTTTGGTAATTTCTCTATGGAATCAATTAAATTAAAACCACTTTATAAAAGCAATTATAATGAAGACACATGATTCACATTACATCATGCTGAGTCAAGCTGTTTAGTGTAATTAATTCATTGTCGCGCAAAGAATATTCAGTAGGAACTGTTTCTAAATGAATTTGGGGCGGCATTACTCGTTGGAGTTCCTGGGAAACTTCTTCTTCTTCTCCGGCGCTACAACCCTAGGTGGGTCTTGGCCTCCTCCAAGAAACTTCTCCATCCCGTCCTGTCTCTGGCCGCCACCTCCCAGTCTTGCTGCTGCAGGACCCGACAATCTGCCACGGCACCATCCAGCCATCGCAGTCTCGGCCTACCGATGCTTCTTCGCCCTGCTGGATTGTTATACAACACTCTTTTGGGGGGCTCCAGATCTCCCATGCGGTGCAAGTACCCTAGCCAGCGCAGTCTGTTAATAACTTGATCACGCTGACGTCCTGGTATAGATCGTAGAGTTCTGTGTTGTATCTCCTTCTCCACGTCTGTCCATCCTTAATGGGTCCGAAGATTCTGCGGAGGATCTTCCTTTCGAAGCAGTTAATTTTGGTTTCATCCCGTTTAGTGAGCGTCCAAGTCTCCGAGGCATATGTTAGGACTGGTTTTATCAGCGTTTTATATATTGTGGTCCTGGGAAACTATTAATGTAAAAACATTACTGTAATGTTGCCCTAATACAAACGTTGAACTGTAATAAAGCCACGAGTAGTGCTAAGCTAGGTGATAAGTTTTTCACTATAGAGTCACGCAGCGTGGCGCGAAGCGTGCGATGTGGCCATCGCAATAGTATAATTTATTCACTTCCCCCTTTTTTAAATTGAAGTGATAATTTAAATGTGAAAAAATACTATTAATAAAAAAAGCCTTTTCATGCCAGTATTCAATGGTGTGACTTGAATTTAATAATAGCTTAGAAAGGCGAAACATATTATCACCATAAATTATAATAAAACTTCTAGAAAATTCTGCAAAGTATAATTTAAAATATTTTTTATTGATATGGGAAACATTCATTTCACGAAAAATGTGTCTATATTAGCAAGTAATTAGTTTATAAGAAAAAAAAATTAAACATATTTATACCGAATATTTTTTAACTTTAAAATGTAAACGCTACTACCCCACAAGGTAAACATACTAAATCATTTTTATTTATTTTTTGTATTATTATTATTCATATATAGAACCAATACAAGGTACCCTTATAAAACCATTTCGCTTGAAATGGGAGCATTTCTTAGAAATACCAACGGTAGTAAAAATTACGTTATCGCCTTTATGGAATAGGGAATTTAGATAAAATTCCAATTGAATTTTATCTGTAAAAATATTTTATAGCATGATATTTGTTTAATAAATTTGATTTGCGATCCCACAATTCTTCCTTTACTTTCAACATCATCAGCCAACAGCCATCCACTCCTGGACGTAGGCCTCCTCCATTATACTTCCTTGTATGTCGATCCTGGGCAACACGCGTCCATGTCGTATCGGCGGTCTTTCTACTAATCGTAAACAAAATAGCAAAAAAAATATTACCAACCATCACGCCGTCTCTCCGAAGGGAAAAACAGAAAGGATGAAATTGCGTAGATTTTCACGGTTGGCAGCAATATGTTTTATGTGATTTTGGGTAACAACGTGTGATTTCTCCTTCTCGTTGCAGTCTCCATCTTCAGGGTAATGTGGTGGTGGTAACCAGGGTAATGTGGTGGTTTGCCATAACCATACACCACACACCACCACATTACCCTGGTTACCACCCCCAAATTACCCTGGTTACCACCACCACATTACCCATTACATTGAAGACTGCAACGATCTCCGAAACGTCGATCGAGAAGGAGAAATCACACGGTGTTACCCAAAATCACACAAAACATAAGAATGACATTATCCTGATATACTCGTACTTCTCTCGCTTCATCACATTCTTACATCGTGTCATACCCGCTTGTCGATTTCTCACGTGAGTCCTCAGCTGATATCTAAGATTTAATTAATTTAATCGGGCCACGTTTTCCTAGATCTTCCTCTATTTCTTGTTCCATTTACATCGTAAAAAATGGATGTCCGTGTGTTCGTTTCCTACGCGTTCGCGCATCGTTCATCCAATTGAGTAGAAACTATCAAACTATGTACTGTTGTTGGCAATATTAGCATTTCAACTGATATTCTTTGGTGTCGATAAAGTATTTCATGACAAATTACAAAAAAATATTGAAAGAGGCCTTGTAACGCATGCCGGGCATAATCTAATGAAGAAATAATGATAAAGAAAGTATAATTAATGCGAAACGGAACAAGAAATAGTGGAAGACCGAAGACCGATCAAATAAATCATTTATTCAATGTCGGTCTCGTGGGGAGCCGCAGAAATTGATGTGCGTACATGACAAGATGTATGAATGTTGAGAAATCGAGAGAAGTGTGTCAGAAAACATTGTGGCGGTCAAAATTATTTAATTCTCTCAAAAGACATTACAAACACGGCATCTATTTGAGAACAGGTAAAATACCAGGAACACATTATTGGTGATTAGACTCTAGGATTACAAGATATTCTCTAAAGTCAAAGACTATATACTCGAGTATTTGTCTTCTGAACGTACTTTCACTAATATGAAAGACGTCGATCTCCGATGCGATCATAATCAGCAGTTTGATTGCTCTCCACATCGGCAACACCAGAGGCAGATTGGTTCTGCATGTAAGGAGATAAGTTTCTATATATTCTAGTATATTATATTAGGAGATAAGTTTCTATAAATCGGGGAGGATTTTTTTTTTCCGGATTGATTGCGGGAGGGGTAAAGGACTGAATGATGGTGGATAACTTGGTGGTAAAGAGTCATTATTGATAAGGAAGATGGTAATAATTTAGGTCGTGGGTTGGAATGAAAGAGATGAGGTTGGAGTAGTGCAAGGAATAATGCAAGTAATGCAAATATTAATTGCAGCTATATTTATTCAAATTACTTATTATTATTTATTATTTTTATAGATAAGTCGATACTGACGTTGCTTTTTACAACCATCAGGAACATAATAGAACAAATCGATAATAGAAAACAAAACAATAATTATGATTCTATACCATTCTTGTCAATTTTGGCTTTCCATTATATTGTACATATTTCATTATAGGTCTGAGTATACACGGGTTAAGTAATGAGAACTATTAAACACTTTTTATTGGAAAACTTCAGGGTTAAAACAATTTTTACTCCCGATTAGTCGATGAATAATTTACATTTTAAAAATGATTTTGATTACCGTACAATATGATTTGTTGTTTGACACGTATTCTTTTTGTATAATGAAGTTGTTTATTTCAATCGTAAAAATATTCATATCCCTGTTACCATGTCATTAGTGCGTACTTATAGCGGTAAAAAAGGGTATTATGGAAAATAAAAATATCAAACGAAAGCCTGTCGGTGAACCGTTTTTCTAATGAGTAAGTACCTACCCATCATTTTGTGAATTCTATTAATCGATTTTATAAGTATTGTTCGCCGACAGTTTGATAAACTGTTATTCTTTCTTTATTATATGAAACGAGTACGAAATAGAAACAAGAGGTTTCAGTTTAAGTACTTTTTGTTTTAAAATTGAGAATATCGGATTGTATATTTCTAATACAAAGTGTTTTGTTATTAAATATACTTTCGAATAGGCCTACAGCTTATTTGTAATGTTCTGAGACGACTTTATAATTTGGTTATTAGATTTAGGTAATTCTTTGTAAATGTAGTGGCGTCGAACATTGTCTTGATATTCTTTTAACCTGTCCGGTGGTATAACCGTACCGGTACGGTTGCGCTTACAATTAATTTATTGCTAATTTTTTCCCCAAATTACTGATATATGTAAACCATTTGTCACAAATGTTTCCAAGTTTGTAATAATGTAACTATAATATCGACGGAGCGGAGACTAGAGGCTTTTGAGATGTGGTCCTATAGAAGACTATTAGGAACTTCCTGGAGAGACCACATCACGAATGAGGAAGTTCTTCTAGGAATCGAAGAAGGAAGGCACCTGCTCAGGACCTTGTCCGAAAGGCGTGCAAGATGGATCGGCCATGTAATGCGTCAAGAATGTCTTTTGCATGCCATAATGGAGGGTATGACCATGGGGACAAACTCTAGGGGACGCCCACGCCGAGAGTACCTGGAGGACCTGTTGGTGGACGTGCGCTGCTCATCATATGCAGATTTCAAAAAAGCCGCACAAGACAGGGAAGAATGGAAGAGAAGAATAGAAGAAATTTCTGCAAACCAATCCCAGGGTTTAAACTTTCTAACTAACTAATATCGACGGATTAAGTCGCATTTTAAATATTCCGTGACATCATCAATCTTATTTTTATTGCCAACACTTACTCTACTGGAATACTACCTACGTCTTGCATATCGTGCTGTTGTCATGTCACATAAAAGTTAAATGATATTTCCTAAAGTGAGTAGGAAATTCGCAATTACAAATTAGCATACAGTCAAGACGAGCTGATTGCGATACTATGCCAGTACGCTCACATAATATTTGTCAGTACACGATGTGCAGTGTGCAACAGACAATATTTGTACTCATTCGTTGTGTTAATAAAACATTAGAATATTCAAATGTTTTTTTAACATAATACGAGTATAACACCAATTTTACTATTATACAAGTCTTGGTGTCGAGAATGTATGAGGTATGCAAGTCAAATGATTTAATGATGAATGTCGGAAAGTCAAAGGTGATGGTTTTCGAAAGGGAAGAGCAAATGACAGTTTGTAATATAAGTGTGAACGAAGAGAACTTGGAACAGGCGAGGGAATTTGTGTAGGTATTTAGGTAGTATGTTCACAACAGATGGCCGAACGGATAGTGACGTCGAAAGTCGATTTTTTCGACTTCGAATGTGGTCGCCTTTCAGTATTTGATTAATTTGGTCATGTCATGCTTTTCTCGGTCTTCCACGGATAAAGTGATGCTTGGAGCAGGCAAAAAAATATGAAAGTAGAAAAAATCACGTAGAAATGAGATCACTGAGAAGAATGTGCGGGAAAACGATATATAATAGTTTGACGAACGACGAAATAATAAATAAATGTAAGGCAGATGATTGAGTCATAATCAAAATTTAAAAAATGATCCCTGGGATGGTTTGGACATAAGGAATGAATGGACGAGAAAAGAAAGGTTAAAATGTTGTATACAAGCAGTGTGAGTGGAAAGAGAAGCCGCGGAAGACCAAGGAAAGCGTGACATGACCAAATTAATCAAATACTGAAAGGCGGCCAAATTCGAAGTCGGAAAAATCGAACAGCGTGCATGTTACGATATATGAATGTAGAGGAATACAGAGAGGGATGTCAGGACAGAGCACTATGGTGGTCCATCCTCTCGGCTTACGCCTTCGGGGAAACCGGCGTGATGGTTAGTTAGTTAGTTAATTTTTTAATAATGACGTAAAACTCCATATTACACATTCAATATTGCTAGAAACGTCAATTTTCAAGAGGTTTTATTACATTTTATGAAGTGACCTGTTTCGCCATTCATTATCAAATGTTCAGTTATTATACAAACTATGCTTTAAATAAAAAATATATACTTTTGTATAAAATAATCTGACAATTAAATAATTAAAGTCGTAAAAATTTGGGAACATACTGTATTTATTATTTCATGGTATCAAACAAGCTTACATCTAATATTTTATTTGTTGTGCAGGATAATCTAAAATCAACAATATTTCGGAGAGCTTGAGTAATAATATTCATTATTTACATAGTTTCTAATGTAGGTATGTATATTTTTTATGGGTTTATATTATACTAATGCTGCAGACTATCATTGCTTCACGCTAATGTTGCAGACTGTCATGTATAATGTCAGAATGTGATGTAAAATACGTAATCGACAAAATAAAGTGATGAACATTTATCATTTTAGTATTTCTTATGTGACACTAGTCGAAAACGTGATTTTGAGTTGTGTCACTTTAGAAATATTAGCGCGAAATTATATGGTAGCCAAGCCATGGGCCCAAAAAAAACTTATGAAATATCTATTTACTCACCTTATCTAACTTTAGGGTGATGTTAATAATATAAATAACTTTTGATTCAAAATAAAAGGGGAACCAGCGAAATTATCAACAACGGTACAAATATTGAATATGGCGTTTATAACACTATCACAGAGCTTGTATTATTGCCCACCCTAACATTGTGCATTCCAAAGTTTATGATTTAATGACTAGGCAGTTTGAAGATAAGGTAATACTTGCACTGCATAAACATGATGTAGTCTTCTCACTTTAATCTTTATTTACTTCGAGCAAAATGTTGATAAATGATAATATTCGGGATTAGGAATAGTCTTGTAAACCATATCAAAATAAATACATACTAAGAGATTTTTTTTTTGTTATTTGAAATTTCATGGGAGAAGTTCATTGTAATCACCAATCATTGGTGATCACCAGAAGATGCCAGCGAGATGCCGTTACTTTTTAAATTTTAGTACATTTTGAGACTTAAATTTTTCCTACTTTGGTTTTTTTACGGACACCAAGTCTAAAGACCAAGGCTTCGGTGGGAGGATAAAGTTGGGAGAGATGCAGCAAAACTGCAAGTGCAAGTTGGAGAGTGGGGGGAGATGGAGGCGAAAACTTATAAAGACCATGAAAGACCATGATTTGATATAAAGCGGGTAACAAAGTAAATGGAGCTTTAAAAATAGTTATTGGAAACAAGAATTTATCAATGAAAGCGAAAACGGCCGTTCACAATGGAGTTCTGGTCCCAACCTTAATGTATGGAAGCGAAGCATGGAACTGGCAGAAGAAGGATGAGAGTAGAATAAATGCGGTAGAGATGAGGTCCCTAAGACGTATGTGTGGTAGAACGATATACGACAGAATCTCAAATGCTGATATAAGAAAGGAATGTAGAGCGGAAGAAGGTATTATGAACAAAATTATGAAAGGATCGCTGCGTTGGTTCGGACATATGGAACGCATGGATGGAGAAAGAATGGTTAAGAAAGTATACGTTAATGATGTAAATGGGGTACGAAGTCGAGGCAGACCGAGGAAAACATGGCATGACCAAATTAATCAAATTTTAAAGGTTGGTCATGTTAGAAGTCGGAGGAATCGACGTGCGTGTATGACTCGTTGTATGAATGTGGAGGAAGCTAGAGAGGTTTGCCAGGATAAAGTAGTGTGGCGGTCCATTCTCTCTGCCTACCCCTGCGGAGAAACGGCGTGATGGTTTGTTTGTTTGTTGATATAAAGCTGTGGGGCTACCGAAGAAGAAGATACAGACAATATAAACTAGTGATGTAACAGACCTATACTTCTGCTTCCGCAACTGCGGAAGTTCCGCACGTTTTTTGACATTTGTTTATGTTTCTGTTTCCGCAACTTTTGTGATGGAAATTTGAACGGAACTTTGAAGAATCCATGTTATGTATGAATGAAGACCAGCAAGACTCGATTACAAATAACGAGAATGATAATCTATTTTTGGAGACACAGTCACAACTTCAGGAGTACAAGAAACGATTGCCTTTACATGAGGATCCCCTTATGTGGTGGAAATTAAATTCATACAAATATACTAATCTTTTGCCATTAGTGCCCCAATATTTATCAGCTCCTCCCAGCAGCGTCGCCAGTGAGCAATTATTTAGCGGAGCTGGTCTTATATTTATATGAAGAACATCGGAACAGCTTGTTCGGTGTAAAAGCGGCCAAACTACTCATAAAATATAACTTACTACTACTTAATTTTCAATATTAATTTCATTAAAAATTGTATTTGTAACAAAAGAATTTTTTTATTCATAGTATTTACAATTTCGCTTCCGCATCCCTTTCCGTTTCTGTTTCCGTTAAAATTGACTTTTTGCATATTGTTTCTGCTTCTGCTTCCGCTATGACACTTCCGTTGCATCACTAATATTTATAAACTGATAACAGGGGAAAAACATATTTTTAGTTTATAAGCATTATTTTTATTAGAATTGGTATTAAAGTCTCCAAGTGAACGGAATTCATTGTGAGTACTTTGATCAAATGCTACTACCTATACTAACTTTTTAAAATGAAATATGCATATTTTGTATTTCTAGCACAATATAACAATCACGAGATTAGGTTATGATAAGATTAGTGGCCTTGATTTATTACCATCATTGTTTATGCAATAAAAATTATATACGGTTGGATCTCGAGTAAACATATCTATCAGTTTTTGTTGCATTATTAAAATCTATGATCCGTTTGTAAATATCTCACAAAGAAGCTTTAGAAGCTCGGCTGTACATTTGTTTTGTGGTAGCTTTTTAGAGGAGTTAACAACGTTGCAATCAGCATCAAAATTTCATCAATTGAAAACATTGACAGCAATGATGGGTAAATTTATATATCATTTGTTTTTCACGTATGTCTTTTGTGAAATGAGTGATGATCATTTATACAAAATCAATTGATCAAAGTATCAAAAAACTCAAAAATTAGATTTTGATTCCAATTGGTGTCAAACATAAAAGCCAATAACTATGCAAAGTGATTGAATAATATAGTGTAGTTTAAACTTCACCCCATAGAATGCAACCCGTGGTACATAACACTAACTAACTAGCCGCCGCATGGACCGCCACATTGTTCTATCCTGACATAGTTCTCTCATTCCTCTACAGTCATACATTGTGTCACACACGCATGTCATTTTCTCCAACTTCTAAAGTGGCGTACATTTATTGATTTATTGATTACAAAAACACATGATACAATAAACAGTTTATCTAGTTTTCATTGTTTTATGTTTAAACCACTAAGCACCTTTGTTATGACCACCTTTCAGTTAATATGTTTGAAAACATCTGTTATTATCAAATATCTTAGCAAGGCGAAACGTGTCATTCCAAAAAAATACAATAAAAATTCTTGAATACAGAAGTTTTCATGTGTATTAATTATTTATGTGTAAACAGTAAATAAGTATATTGTAACTAACTAACTAACCATCACGCCATCTCTCCAAAGAGGTAGGGAGAAATAATGAACTGCCACACTTTTCTTTCCGGACATATTTCTCTCGCTTGCTTAACATCCATACATTGTGTCATGTCTCTGACACCTCACGTAGTCAACATACAATATTTGATTTATTTGATCGTGCCACATTTTCCTCGGTCTCCCTCTATTTCTAGTTCTATTTACATGATTAACATATTCTTTCTTCATTCATTCTTTCCATGTGTCCAAACCATCTTAATTAAATGACAAAATACCCAATACAAAAATCGGATGTACCCAGAGTCATGTCGTGGAGACCGTGGGAGGAAAAAAGTGGCATCGGCCGACTACGAAAAAGGTGGGCTGACAACCTAATTCCTATCCGGTGAAGAAGATGGATGAGTCACTTCGGGATAGAGAAAAATAGGGAATGTTTGAAGAGGCCTACATCCAGCATTGAGAGACGGCTAAGGAAGAAGATATTATTTATGAAAAAAAACAACATTAGTATTTTTTTTTCTTCGTAAAAATGGCAAATATAGTATTAAGTTCCTATCTTTTTTTTTAAATCTAAATGGGTTAATTTTATAGATTGAATAAATGTTCAACCCTTTGACTGCTGTGGTATTTATCAAAATGTTAGTGTTAAATGCTGCATAATATAAATAGGAAAAAAACGGATGTCACCAAGAAAGAGTACGAGAATATTTTTAATACAAGAGAGCGAGAGACAAATACTTTGATTCTCTCCGAAAGTAATTTGAAATGTACACGATGCGCATGCCTGAACGTTTCTGGATTATTTTGAACTTTGTTCTGATTATGGTTGTATGACAATAGTGTAGAAAACAAAAGAGAACAATTTGGTATAGTTAATTGTGAAATTTTTAACGCGTTTGAAAAAAAAGTTTTACATCAAAAGTTAAAACTTATTACTGATTACGATTGTACAGTGAACAAATTTAAAAAGGGATAGAAAATCTTTACTTGCGTGAATATTTCACGGGCAGTAACTAGTCATTAATTAATTTTCGGAAAGAAGATAATAAAATAAAAATATAACGCACAAACCGTCTTCTGAATGTGCATTATCTCTTTTTAATTCATACTTGTTGGCATAAGCCCGCAAGCACACTACATTTTGCTCAGAAAGTATTCTAATTCTAACATCTATGAGTCATATTTGAAGCAACGATTGGTGTTTGCATTTCGCAATGGTTTTGCAAGCAACTGGTCGTTGTTTACCATTCCAAGGGTTAAAGTATATCGTAACTGGAGTGCTCAATCATAGATATTGAATTTTAGTGAAAGATAAGAGTGTAACATATTTCTATAAATAGAATACATTATGAAAAATGAAGACCTTGTGACTAGAACTTACCTAAATCATACCATAAACTATCAAACCATAAACTCACCTATTGTGGAAGATTAATTGAGCCGTAGTATTGCCCCAGTACAAATTTCGGGGATCGAACCTTTGCGGTATAGGCCCATCAGCTTGGAATAATCTCCTTTCATACCTCAGATGCATAAATGATCCGACAGATTTCAGATCTAAGCTGAAAACCCATATTTTTCATATTTCATAGCTAATTTAAAACTTGTATATTTTGTTCTATTATACTTTCTAACCGATCGTGAATATCAGAACAGATATCAGAATATCAGAAGACAGATAACAGAGTTTTAGATTCAAAACACGTCTTAATGCGCCCTTGAGGTGATTATATCACAAAAACGGCGCTTTAAAAGTGATTATTATTATTATTATGGTGGGTAGGTAGGTCATGAAAATGAATTGTTTCCATATAAAAAATTTATTAATAATAATACTAAACAAAACATTGAAAGGTGTCGGTAATGTATGTGAAATTGTGTAACACAGTACGGGGCACAATAATTTAACCGATATCCAAGAGTATTCGTGTTTTTTGGATGAAAGACTAAAAATACAAAAGTATGGTGTTTTAGGTATTATGCGTTGCAATCATTAACAAACAAAACATCCCTATTCTTCAACCCCACGGTCCCGAGCGTCTTGCTCTGTTCCGAGCAGTCTAGCACTCTCTTAGGGAAGTTTGTGGTGATTTCAAATTCTTCGGGAGACAGCGGGTGACTGTAGACATAATTGTAGATGACCTGAAAATACATGAAAATTAATAACAATTAAATAAAACGATGTTTTCTAACTACTTCCACTTTTGTCTTTATTTCGACAGCGACCGGTTTGACAGACTAGTCAGTCTGGACTATAAAATGTAAGACAACAAGAGGAACAGAGACTACACATTGCAGAGATGAGGATGTTGTGGTAGGCTGCCGGAGTGACCAGGCTACCAGAGTAAAAAAACTAATATATCCGAGGAAGCTTCAAAGTAGCCCCCGTGAAGAAAAAGGCGAGAGAATCGTCTGCGATGAAACTGGAATGCATGAATCGTGAGAATATCAACTCACATTGAGACTATCAGTCAGACTAAACCTCCTCTCCAGCCGAGCTCCGCATGGCAGCTTGATGAGGAAAGATATCGCCTGAGGATCGGTCAGGTCAGGCTCTACGGGCAACTGCGAAGCCATGGCTTTCTTAGAATTCACCAAATCCTGTAAAATACAAATAAAAAATCACTTTTGTTATGGTAACAATATAAACGCATTTCACATTCATAAGAAAATATTTTTAAGAAATAATTAATTATATGATTTACTAGATGAGGCGAAAAGCTGTCCTTCCACAAATTTTGGAAACGAACCTTCGCAGTAGCCGGCCTTCTTCCTGCAGAACTCAAGTGCATTGAAAGCCCATCAGAGTTAAGATTGAAATTTAAAATACAACCAACTAACCATCATGCCTATGGGGTAAGCCGAAAGAATGAACTGTCACACTGTTTTTTTCCTGATGAACATCTCTTGCTTCATCAACATTCATACATCATAGGATGCACGCTAATGATTGTAATTTTATGTGATTGGTGTAATTATTGTTGATATGCATAAAATAATATTGATATCTTACAGTACGCTAACCCCAGGCAATGTGACTTCTGACATTACCAGCAAAGACATAGCAAATAGAGAGTTACCAAATGGAAAAAATTCCAGTGCCATAAAACTGGATTCACCAAGCAAAAAGAAGGTAGCCCCAGTAGAAAATCCTCTATGACCGAGATGCCTACTCTTAAAGGACGTTAACGTCAGGGGGGCTACATGCCTACAGGAGAAGATGTAATTATTGGTTTGTTTCATATTCAATGTCGCGAGACATTTACCAATTTTCTCTTCTCCTCGTTAGCTGCATAGTCACTCTCCATCTGCTTGCGCTGTAATTCCTTCAGCTTTTCCTCCTTCTTCATCCTCTCCTTCTCCTGGTCGGCCCGGAGGGAGAGTTCGTACGCCTCATCCTGCTGCTGCCGGAGACTGGCCGTCAGGCTGCGCTCCACCCTGCTCACAAACATACTTGCTCAACTTTTTATATAGTAACAGGACACAATATAAACTGGATGATAACTTACAATTAATTAATGGTTAAAAATATTTTAATTAATTCTATAGCATTAAAAAATTATACAAAGTATGGAAAAGGTTTATATAAAATACTAATATAATATACTAATGCCTGCCATGCATTGCAATGCCACTTTTTAATTATGTTTCAATACTTTATCAGCTCCAAAGGAAGTCAGTTGAAACACCAATATTGCCAACAACAACTGTACAAAGTTTACAACTCAATCGGATGAATAATGCGCTAACACATAGGGAACGAACTTAAGAACTAAGAGCTCATTATGAAGGAACTGGGACATGTTCTGTCGCCTAGACCACCACCCAGATGAAAATTGTTCATTATTGAAACATTTTTTAAAATTATCATAGCACATTATGTAGAATCAAGCCTTAAAAAGAAATAAAATTATATTGATAATAGGGCGCAACGCCTACCTGTCAGCACGAGCAGCGGTCAAATGTATCTCGTTATCGCCCAGTATTTGTGTGAGCCGGCTGAGGAGGACATCTGCCGAGCAGGCGCCCACGATGCGCCCCACAATGGTCATGCTGTTCTCGCGAAGGGCCACAACGCAGATCAGCGGAAAGCGGCGACCCACGCCTAGCAACTGCGCCGCTCGCCAGCCCTCGGGGGACTCTACATTGCAGCCCCACACTAGAGTCTTCTCGTTCACGTACGCAATTATGCGCTCATCAGACAAAGTGTACCTGGGAACATTAAAAATCGAAATGTCGCGTCTTCTATATTTGCCAACACTTTGCATTATGAATTCACATTTTCAAAACACTTTGTTGCAATCTTCACAAACACGTGTGCAAGATGTCTCTCTAATAACAACTTTAGGAATTTGTTGACCACCTCATCGAAAAAGATAGTTTGTTTTATAAGAATAACAGCAAAGAAAATGTAGCGTTAATAATAGAAATGCCACATTAAATAATCTTGATATCTTAGAAATTAAACCTATTTATAAGCCCATTTTTAATATGTTCCCATTGCCCTACGAGTCTAATTAAATAACAATTACCCCTACCTCTAAACTTAACTCCATTTTATTATGGCTTAACCTTTTAAAACATGTTTGTGAAGAGTGCAATAGTATTATGAAAATACGATGTTTTTCTAAAGTTATTTAAATGTCATTAACTACTGGCAATAATAACAATAACACATATCAACGTGCTTTGAAAGTGGTATATTTTAATCACTCGCCAGTAAAACAGGGATATGTTTTTATTATATTAATAGATAGTGGATACTCTGTGTATGATAGTGTCGAATGAAAATATAAGAAGTGAATGCGGTGCGAATGATGGTGTCTTGAACAAAATAATGAAAGGATCATTAAGATGGTTTGGACATATGGAAAGAATGAATGAAGAAAGTATGGTAAAAAAATTATAAGTTAATGATGTAAATGGAACCAGAAATAGAGGAAGACCGAGGAAAACGTGGCACGATCAAATAAATCAAATATTGAATGTCGGCCATGTGAGGAGTCAGAGAAATCGACGCGCGTGCATGACACGATGTATGAATGTTGAGGAATCGAGAGAAATATGTCAGGAAAGAAAAGTGTGGCAGTTCATTCTTTCTGCCTACCCCTTTGGGGAGACGACGTGATGGTTAATTAGTTAGTTAGTTAGATAGTGGATAAATATCTTTTGAGTAATACCAAATATAATTACAAGCACAAATTATAACTATACAAAATAGAAAGGGAAATTTAGCGAGCAAGCGTAATCAATATAAAATATTTTAATAATTCTAAGCCGACACAAAATATCTAATACGGAATTCTCTTTTTATAACGATATCCAAGGGACTAGGCATTGTCATCGTTATAGAGAGAGATCGTTATATAGAGAGACAACAATATTTGATAAAATAATGTTAAAATGCATTCATAAAACAAACATTACGTAATATTAAATATCATTATTGCATTTATTATGTTAACCCCTTACTGCATGATTTTTTTTTAATTTGTAAAAAAATACATGATGTGTAAATGATGAAAAAAAAGACACGTATTTTTTTATTTTTCAAATAAATTATTTTTTCCTATATAAAATACAAAAAAATATTTCTAGGTCTTCCCCTTTTTGTCCCTAGATTTTATACAATATTATCCATAATTTTATATTAAAGTGATCATTTTATTACTTACCTAATGAAAATAATAGTAAACCAGTGTAATATAATTATTTATAGTGTTTTACAAACAAAAAAATAGCACTTTTGAATATCACGTTAGTCCAGAAAATCATAAACCGACAGTTGGAAACAGTCGAACGCACATCTAGTACAACCAGAGACATCTAGCAAGAAATTTGACAACTAGTAATGCGGATAATAGATAAAACTTTAGTATTATTGCTAGAAGCAAGACATATTTTATTATTTTGTTGTTTTTTATGACGAAAGATTATTTTGGATCATATATGAGCCAGTATGCGGTAAGGGGTTAACGTAAATATTAACTTTCAATAATACTCGTATTACTTACATTCAATTTGAAATAGCAGTTTTTTATGTATGTAGATATTTATTTATTTATAGACAATAATAGATAGGGGTTCCTAGACATTCGTTAAGCGGGAAACACCCTACCTTGGGGCGCCAGCACTGCCTACTCATGTAGTACTGGCGCCTGGTCCATTTTAAAATCAAGACAGTAGGGGCACTCGAATGACTGAAATACCATTGTTATAAAGAGAGAGAAATATTGGTATAGAGCAAGAACAAATAGAATAAATACTAAACAACCCTCGTTCATTTCATCGTTATAGAGGGAGACTACTGTTATGACTAGGGCTCGGATTTATATTCGCTAAAATTTTTTAATATTCTTTTATATGTGCCAAAATATGCTTTTATATTCTCTAATCTTATATTTACTGTTAACTAGAAAAAAAAACTAAGATCTTATTTGTGACAAACTATTTTTTGTACAATTACATATTTTTATATATTTTCAGGGGTACGTCACAGTTGATTTTTTACAAGAGTTTTATTTAGAAGGGAAAATGAACTCGCGAACTTGTAGATTGTGCAATCAAAGATTTTTTTTGTCGCTGTTCACCACAGGCGTAAATTTTCGTACTTTTTTTAGCAACCTTTGCACCCTGTGGGGTAAACAAGTGGCAAAAACCTTTTCAGTATAAAACACTTACAAACAGACTCCATATAGACAACATATAGGCTGCACTGTCTCATACCAGGGTGCATATCTTCTGCACCATAGTAACAAGTTCAAAATGGAGACTACATACAATATGGACAAAAATATGGCATTGAATTGCTCTCACCCCGAGAACCCTGAAATATTCGCTTAACCTTGAAGTATGCTTTATATTCCCTAATAACTAGGGCTAAAGGGGGTCTATAGATCTCACAACACAAAAAAACGCGTATTTTTGAAAGTGAAGCCCAGAAAAAAATTATGCTTTTCATGTCGATTCCGAGCCCTAGTAATGACAAATCATAATTTAAGGTGGTTCCTTTGCTTGTAAAAGGCCTTACATACTCGTTTACATTAGTATATCAATAAAAATAAAACTATGAGATAATCAATATAAAAATAAAATTTGCATAAAATACCTGCAGAAGTTTTGCGTGTCGGGCGAACTGTCTGAATGAAAATAGATCAGAAGGAATTTGAGTTCTTGTTTGGCATCGTTAAGGGCCTGAGAGTATGTGCCCTGGTAGAACACCGGGTGTGGAGAATAGCGGGCCGAATATGTGTTAATGAATTCCATCACATCCCCTAAGGCGTCCGTAACAACTGAAATTTTTTTTAATTAATCAATAATTATATCCACAAAGAATGTAATGTAGCTAATATAGTTTTGGTCTGCTAGTAATAGTCGGACAGGCAATCACTAAGCAAACTAAAACTACAGTAATTTGGGGTAAGTGAGTAAGTATGTAAACATTGAACATAAGTGAAAATAAAAGTACTTATTTGAATAATTTGAAATGCACTTTGAATTATTTTTGGTTAAAATTTATGCACAGAAGAAGGACCAAATAAGGACCGAAATATATCTGCAATTAAAAAAATAAAGTGTTGTGATAAATAAGTGTTTAAATTTATTCAAATGTGAATCCACAACACAAAGTGAAGGACTATATAGAAAGAATTTAAAGTACTTAAGTTTTTTTTTACTTACTTCGTCGTTCATCAGCTTTAAAAATGCTTGATATAATATTTGGTATAAAGGAGACCAAGTTAAAGCATACAGAAAAGGCGAACTGGAAAATAAAGTTAACTAGCCCGCGGAAGCCACCAGGGCCCCCCCGGTCTGAGGTATCATTACTGGAGAAAACCTGCTGTGCGATGTGGTCGCGGACCACGTATGGAGCGCGTGCCTCTGTGGCAAACAACGATGGTCGACCCTCCCGGATATTTAATTGTTCTTGAATAGCAACCTGAAATGGCAGTTGATATTTTAAATAACAATCTTAGAGCATTACTTCTCTTGGTGTCCAGTATGAACCGAGTATACTGCAGTTCTATGTAATGAAACTGATGACCTAACACCAGGTGGCTTCATATTTTCTTTAAATAATTTTCACGAAATCATGATGCTGTAGTTAGAAAAAATAAATATTTGTTTTATTTGTCAGGAAAAGCATATTACGGTTAAAATATATTTTAAGGTTAAAAAGATTTAAAAATTCAAAAGCTTTCAAGTTGTTTGACGAAATTTACCTCCAAATTCCACTGATGTCTTTGTAAAACTTCTCTGCATACTGTCATATCTTCAATACCAGTAAGGTCTTGAAATTGTAATATTTTTATAGTTTGTTCACTTGTCAATCCGAGGGCACTATTATCTTCCATCGTTGTAGATTTACTAAATATCTAAAAGATATTTGCTTAAAATAAATAAGGTGTATGTCATAAAAAAAAATCACAAAGAAAACATTAAAATAGAGCCCAATAGAAAACAAAAATTGTCAAATCACAGTACACCGACATATAAATGCTACTCTTCTAGAAAATAGTTAAGTCTCCTTATTAAAATAACTCCTAAAGGTAAATTAAACAACCGGAAGACAAAACAAACATAGTCAAATATCGGGTAATGGTTTGTCAAACACCTCCAGAAATTAGAGCCTCAAAATAATCTGAATTTTCTTCCGGGGCAAATGTCACGAAAAATCTTTATCCATGATTTCGAACTCTAGTGAATTGTCTATTTATGATTACCAGAGACAATTAATTTATTTATTTTCATAGCCCACAATTATATTACTTCATTACAGATTTTTAATTAATGGCATTAGAATTGATCTAGAACTAATCCTTACGGTGAGCAGAATAAAAGTTAAAAAAATTGTCTGTCCTTTGGATCAGAAACTAACCATATGGTTCCTTAAACTAAATTCATCTGGCGCTAAAGACATACCAGCCGCCACTATTCCATGAGCGAATCAAAGGCTGGCGGTGCGTAATCTCGCAACAACGCTTAAACGCATACTGGAAAATTGGTACAAGGACTGGCGCATGACAATAAATCCAGTGAAAAGCTCAGCCACACTATTATCAAGAAGACTCCAACTCCGCACCTGTCTCCCCGATTTAGGGATGTTCGACCAATCAATCCCCTGGACAAACATAACTTAGACTCCATACTAACATGGGGGGCACACACCTCAATTAAAGCCAAGTCCGCGTCACGAGCCATCGCTGCTCTCTACCCCATGTTAGGAAGAAAAAGCACACTTAACATCGATAATAAACCCCTTAATATAAATTGGTCACTAGGCCGATTATTACCAACCATAATAAACAACCACCTACCACTTGCTAATTTAGTATAAAACTAATCCTCATCCAATACTCCAAATTGTGGGGGAGTAATAGGCTTCGGTCTGAGACTTCCGTAAAATAATGATCCAAGTCAACTAATGCGTCGTGTTAAGAGATTATGGGTCTAAGGTCTTTATTCACCACACACAGCTTCTCTGAAGATGGAACTGCGACAATTTACAAAACATTAGTTGAAGACGATACTACGGGACACGGAAATAAACCAGATCTTAAGAAATTTTATTTTATTTTAGAGATTACTCAACATTCAGTACATCACAGTACAACGGAAGCTAAAAATTTTATCAAATAAAAATGTTTTTTATTTCGAAAGTAGTACACTTCAACGTACGAATGTTAAAACAATTCTTGTAAATAAATAAAATAGCCTGGGAAGAATGTCCCTTACTGCCAGAAGCTTGATTAAGTGTGTTCGGGGAGCAATGGAAAGACACATATTGGGGGTCAGCCTCCCTGATAAAATTAAAAATGAGGACATAAGACGTCAAACAAAGGTTATCAATATCACAGAACAGCAAAGCTAAAATGGCAGTGAGCAGGGCATGTGACGAGACAGGATGAGCTCAGGTGGTCACCTAGAATCCTGAAGTGGAGGGCTTAGAACAAAAGGGGCATAGGAAGACCACAAAAAAGCTGGGTGATATTATCCAACTTGCCGGTCGTAGGTGGCAACAGATAGCCCAAGAGAGAATGGAAGTTTAGGAGAGGCCTATATCCAGCAATGGAGAAAAACTGTCTGAAAAGATGAAAATGAAATAAAATATACATTGAATATAATTTTAAATGTACATTTATATGGGAATATTTTATTGTAGACAAGTGGAAACAAAATTATGAATTACATTGTGACCATGACACGGTAAAATGTTGTATCCCACAAAATGCAAATGGCCTCAGTTTTTACAATGTTTCGAAATAAACAGTGCTACATTCCTCGCATTTGTATACTACTCAGTATGTAATGAGGAAGAAATACTCAAAACTATTTAAGAGAAGCACACTAGCCCCAAGAAAAGTAGTGACGATGACGAAAGAGGATTATTAACAATCAGATCATCATCATCACCGGCTGTCCCTTGTGTCCAAGGAAGACTGTCCTTCACGGTTGTGGGTCCGCATGTGACTGAAGAGCCCGATCCTGGACCCACATATTTTGGGGCATCTGGGGCAGGGTAAGGCGCTTGTAATGGAGCCGTCACCGTTTCCCAGTGGTCTCTCCTTTCTCCTCTTCCACTCTGTGACGTCGTCTCTGCGCTGTGTATCAAAGTCTTGCGTGCCTTTATGTACTGTTGTTTTCCACTTAGGTCTGTCTTCTGCAGTATTTTCCCAGCAATCACAGTCAATGTTACTTTTTGTAGGTTTCCTTTAAGCGAGTCCTTGAATAATAATATAATAATAATAAATTGGATAATTTATAAAGCGCCATTTTCATGAATTGCTCATCTCAAGGGCGCTGTAGAAGATGCTCCGTTTTATCAACTAGATAATAATAAAAATAATAATGATAAAAAATATAAATAAACATATTTAGTACGAGGGCTGCACCCGACGAAATCGATCAGCCTTTCCTGTCAGGAAATGATAATTTGAAAAGGTGCGTTTTGAGTCTCCATCTAAACTCTGATTGATTCTCAATGCACTTAAGGTCTGCTGGAAGACTGTTCCAGGCTGAAGGGCCGGCTTCCGCGAAGGCTCGGTCGCGAAAGTTTGTGCTTGGACAGCGTTTTGGCACAGTCAATCTACCGATCGCAGAAGACTTAGCTGATCGCAATGTAGACTGTCTAGCATTCAGGTTCTCGTTGATGCAGAGTTCAGATATATAAGCTGGTGCCATTCCATGCAACACCTTATATACCGTCCAGCAGAGCTTGTATTGTATCCTTTCTGGACATTTCAGCCAGTGGAGCTCCTTAAGATGCTGTGTTATGTGACAACTCTTTGGCACACCCCTTATCAGTCTTGCTGCTGCATTGAATGCAGACTGGAGTTTATTTATTTGCTGCTTGGGGATGTTGGCGTAGACACCATTGCAGTAATCTAGTCGGGATACGACGAAGGAATTGATCAATGTTTTAAAACTGTCAATGGGAATATTTCTTTTTATGGATCTTAATTGCCTTAGATGAAAGAAGCAATTGCTGACTGTTTTATTGATTTGAGTTTTCAATGAAAGATCAGTCTCTAGATGGACGCCAAGAAGTTTTATTGCTTTTTAGGAGAGATATCTGTGTCGGATGTAGATACTGGGGAGCGATCAATTAAGTTTTGGCGCTTCGTAGAAGCAGTCCAAAGAAATTCTGTTTTTGATGGGTTTAGTTTGAGTTTGTTCGAAGCCATCCAATTTGATACAGCGTCAATGCAGTTGACTGTCAAAGATTTGAGATGACTTGTATCAGAGGGGTCACAGAAAGAGTATATTTGCTGGTCGTCAGCATAGCAATGCGACAACAAGCCGAATGATTTTATAATGTTGGCTACATCGTTCGTGAACATTACGAATAGAAGGGGTCCCAGCACAGATCCCTGGGGAACTCCAGTTTCGACTATGAGAAAGGGGGACACTTCACCTGCGACCTGGACCGCCTGTGAGCGATTCGAAATATACGAGGTCAGCCAGTTGAAGCGTTTCCTCTGACCACCGTGTGAACGTTTCCCTTGACAAAGCTGAGAGTACATAATCTTCCTCGGGAGTCTTGTCTCAGGCATTCTGATGACGTGACCAGCCCAGCACAGTTGTCTCTGTACTTGTCATATTGACCTCGGTAAGTATGATGTCATTTGTCCGTTTGTCTTGCCATTTCACATTTAGGATCCTACGTAGACAGTGTTGGTGGTATCACTCTAGGGCTTTTATGTGTCTTCTGTATAGGGTCCATGTTTCCGAGGCATACAGGAGTGTTGGCAGTACAACGGACTTGTAGAAATCAGATATTCAAACATTGAAGGCCTGCAACTGACTAATAAACCTGGAAATCATTTTATAACAAATGATCACAATGTAGAACAAGCTATACAATTTCAACATGATTTCACCGCTTGTAAGACTCTTTAACAAGTATCATACAAAGAACTTACAAAAATAAAATCAGTGATCAATAACAATTTTTTTATTTAAATCTAGAAAACCAATTTTTTTTTAAATAAATACTTCACAGGCTCAGGGTATCACAAGTGATGTCATATCAAATGTGCGTAAACAGGTTTTTCTATTATCTGATAGTGATAGTAAATAACCATCAATACGATTTTTACGAGGTAAGTTTTTTAAATAAAATTATGATAAAATAAAAAATAACGAATTTTAATTTTTGGTATACTTAATTTATTTTTATACAATTAGTAACATTGATAATTTAGTGGAAGGTTTCATTAAATGTTTACCTAGATAACTTTGTGTCAATTCCCTGTAGTAGTTTGTTCAATAAAATAAATAAGTATCGATGATTATCTATGTGCATAAAGATAAAGGCGGAGCAACTTCTGGAATATTCCCGTGACAAAATATTTTACTTTTAAATTGTGCTATATCTTCTTCTTTTAAATCTTCCAGTTTAGAATAAATTTCTTCATTACTGTTGTTGTTAGCTACATTATTGGCTTGATTCATTGCAAATACGCTGGCAGGTGTAGGCTCAAATGGATTATGTGTTTTGCTTTCAGGAAGTGCTGAATTTGCAATTTTGAATATATTATCTGGTGTTGAATTTGCTTGAGCAGCGGGTTGACCCAACACAGCGTTAGCGCTGGCGAAAAGGGCAGAGGGGGATACTTGTGCCCCTGTATTGCCAAACGCAGCATCTGGTGTATTAAAATTAATAACACTAGGTCTATTCTCATTGGCAAATTGATTGGAAAAAATATTATTTTGGTTGGGCGGTTGAAAAGGTTGTGCTGTTGCGGTATTTGAACCAAAAATATTCATATTTTGAGGAGAGTCCAATTGTGAACCAAAAAAAGTATTTTCAAAAGCATTCGGTGATGCTGTGCTGAAAGCATTGCCGGGAGGATTTTGAAAAGAGTTTTGTGCAAAAATACTGTCTTTACTGCTTACACTTCTACCAAAAATATTAGCATCAGAGTTGCTGCTACTGTTCATGAAACCGCCATGGCCTGGCGTATCAAAGGGATCTTCACTTTGTGTGCCCTTAAAAAGGTTTTCAATTACATTCACTACTGAGGGTGATGGTTTCAAAAGTGTTTGAAAATGCTTCAATACATTTTGCTGGTGCACCCTTAACTGATTGAGCTAAAAAATAAAAAAAACAGTTAACTTCCTCCTATGCATATTAAGAATGTTATTTTTTCTTCCCAGTCATAGGTTGCTGCATAGATCAAATCTTAATGGAAGTACTATCAAAACTATATTAAACTATTAAACATTTAATATTCCATAAACATTTAAATATAATGTGAATTGAACAATACCACATAACAAACCATGACATGGGTGGCTCTTAGTACACAATTAAAAATTCATTCATTACGTTTTCTTGCAATGTTCCGTTGGATTGTGCTTCATAAGCCGAGAGCCTCAGCTCTTCAGGTGAGATGTCATGGAATCCGGGAAAGTTTAATTTATTCTTGAAAGGTCCATAGCAAGTTAGAAGCCATTGTTTACTTTTAAGAAGAATCGTCACCTCGGGGATGACGAGGTTTAACAATTGTTCAACAGTAACATTGTTTGAATTTTGTGGAGGCTGGTTCTGTGGCGCTAAAAATAAATGAATAACAATCTAAATATAGAAAATGGTAAAATTAATATACATGTTAGACGTAAATAAAATAATAATGAAAAATTAGAAATATTATGCGTAGTTCAAAAGATAAATATTCGTATTTAATTATTTTAACAAAAAACTTGGAATTCAATCACATACTACCATGGTAAGAATACTTTGGGGTGTTAGAATGTTCAAATCTGCAACTATTGCCATAACGACAGCAGCCTTGAACGTAAAATCGACAAACAACCATACTTGGAAAAGTTTGTTTTATCGAATGAATAAATGAAAAAATATAGAAAACAAAATATAAACCAGAATTATTTTATAGATGTCAAAATATTTTATGAAAATGCCGCTTATTTTTCTATGGATTAAAGTTTTTTTTAATTTGATATTCTTTATGGCATGTTTCAACTTTGATTCGTTTTTTCAGAGTGTGGGTGTTTTCGCCAGTGTCAAGAGAAGTGTTAGTTCATTTAATTGTATTTAGATTCGTAAAAGTACGGCCACACCGAAGTCCTAGGTCGGAGACTATGTGGACACCTGGCGAACCAACATATGGCGTACTATGGGACTGGCCACACTATAGGGTTCGTGCCACAGGGCGTGATCACAAGTGAACTGTGTCTTGGCGCCTACCCAGGCACTCCGGTGTGGCCGTACCCTCAATGATCTCCCTAGAAGTGGTAAGCGTAGCGATATCGCCGATTATATTATTAGTTCAGTTGTAATATTAATCAAGCAGAAAAATGTTTTTACTTTTTTGCTAGTGGAAGAGATAAGGTGGGATATTTAAAATAAGTAGGACATTAGGGTTGGGAAAAAATGTGCAAAGAGGTGGGTAAACGGTTGCGTAAGTAAATTTTATTTACAACAACGTCATCATCAGCTTTTACATAAATCTTGTGATCTTTTTTTTCACATATTATTTTACTATAAATCTGGATATGTTTATTCTCTTGTTATTGTTTCGAGTTGTTAGTTAACGAACGTAGAAAGCTTGAGGTTAGTAAGATACCTACTTTATATACTAAACAAATTATTCAACTCGACATATATAATATATAATTATGCCTAATTCTTATTACAATTCATTTCGCCTAAAAAATGGTTCATTTTTGAGCAGTGACTCTCATGACATAACTCATCTGAAATAACCTTCTCTACAATCTCCTAGAAGGAACTAACTAACTAATCATCACGCTGTTTCCCCGGAGGGGTAGGCAGAGAGGATGGATCGCCACACTGTTCCATCCTGACATAGCTCTCGCACATCTTCTACATTCACACATCGTGACATGAACACTTGTCGATTGTTCCTACTTCAAATATAGCCGCCTTTCAGTAATTTATTAATTTGGTCATGCCATGTCTTCCTTGGCCTTCCTCGACTTCTTTTTCCATTCACTCTACTTGTATGTTTATCTTTTTAACAATACTTCACTCATCCATTCGTTCCGTAAGTCCGAAACATCTTCGTGGCCCTTTTTTAATTTTATTTATCACTCATTTATCCGCCTTACATTCCTTTCTTACTTCATCATTAGATATTCTCTCATACATTGTTTTTTCGCACATTCTTCTTAGTGACCTCATTTCTAAGGCATTTATCCTACTTCCATCCTTCTTCTGCCAACTCCAAGCTTCACTTCTATACATAAGGGTCGGCACGATAACTCTATTGTGCACTGCCATCTTTGCTTCAGTCGATATATTTCTATTTGCGGTAATGATTTTGAGTGCTCTATTTACTTTGTTTTCAGCTCCAACCCTTCTTTCTATATCTTTCTCCATTTTTCCATCTCTTATAAATATGCTTCCCAGATGGTAACTTGCTCTAATTTCTCATAAATTTGGTAACTTGCTCTAATTTCTCAGCGTTCGCACTTATGTCACAATCCGTCGTACATTATTATTTTTCAAATACCATAACTTTAGACATTGACACGTTCATTACAAGGTCACACTTATTGCATACTTCGTACATTATTGATACTAGGACGTGTAGATAATTCATGCTGTCAGCGATCAAATCAGCGTCATCTGTATAGATTAAACAACCACGGGGACATTACACAAACCTATTTGACACCTTCTGTGATATAAAACCAAGAAGTGAAATCCCCGTTTACTCTGACACACGCAGTGCTTCCTTCAGAAAGGGAAGCAACCAGTTCATTATCAGTTTTGTGCTCACTCTATACTCGGCCAAAACCTTCCATAACTTTTTTGTCAACTCGGTCATATGCTATTTGCAGATTTACAAACGCGCGGAAAAGTTTCCGATCTTTTGCCAAAAACTTCTCTGCTAGATTGCAGAGTGCAAAAATCTGGTCCATGCATCCACGTCCACTCATAAAGCTCCCCGCACATCCCATATATTTTCGGCAGTTATTTTTCTCACTCTTTCTATTATATAGCTTACCAACGGAGCTCAACAGACTGATTGCCTTGTGGTTTCCGCAGTCTATCCGAGATAATTATTTATCTTTGTATAAAGGCACAATAACCGCTCTTCTTCTCAAGCGGGGTATATCCCTCCTCCATACATTGGTTGAGAAGTTTGTATAGATATGCGATAACCACTTGACTGCTGCTCTTGATGAACTCTATGACAATGCAATCATACCCAACATTTTAACCACTTTTCATGGAAGGAGTAGGATCAATTACCAATAATTCTCTTTTTTTCTCTCCTAAAATTAGTCATTTCAATACAGCATTGACCGAACTATACTCGAGACTGGCTTGAACACCCACAAGCGGTGAAAAGCCATTAAAATCACAAGATAGACTATTTAACAATGTCTGTCTATGCTCGGAGAATACTCATATCCTGGAGATTTGTGTTCTGGCTTCAAGAAAAATAATTCGGGTTTTGGAGTTTGATTATTGCTCGCGTTAGCAATTTTATAGATTTTCTGAAAGTGAAAAATAAGTTTTGCCCATAGTTCGTCGTTCGTATTATCTGGCTTTAGAGGTTTTAACGAATTGTGACGTCTTGGAGAATAGAAGCATCCAAGGTATGTGTTACTTTTATTTTACTAGGTATATTATTTCGAGTTTACGTTAAATACGTCCTTCGCAAAACAATATTAATTTTATTAATATTCATTGAATAACGCAATGTGACGAACGTTTTCATATATGTTTGTGGTGCGGTATTACTCTTTAAAGTGAATTGTGTATGTAATGATTCGTGTGTACATTTTTAATATATATATATTATACAACCGATCAAATATTACTAAAAACATATAAAACACTTAACTATATTAATCATTAAACATATTTTTCCAAATTAAATAATGTGTGCATCAAGAGTTTGAATTAAAAATATTGGTAAGGTGATAGGTATTCATAAATAAAGAAGATTTGTCTTTCTAATGGATATTTGTCAGCCAAACATATTTAATATTTTTAGGTATGTAATGTTTTAATATTTTAATAAAATTTTAATATTTATTTTTATCCTAGGGTCTAATTAAATGTAAATCTCAATGTAGTATAATATGTATTTTGAATAACAAATAGATGTGTTACCACTTAATTAATATTTTTTTATTAAACCTACATATTAGTAGTACGTTAACAATAAGAGGGATATAAATCGATATTTTTCTATGTACAAACAATAGGCTATTTCAATACAAGTGTAATAAAATTAATATACTGTTTTCATAAAAAATATATAGTAAACTGTGTTTCCAGTGTTTTTCTTGTTATTATTTATATCTATAAAAAAATAGTTTGTTGTGGTGGTGTTTCCGAATTTTTTTGTCGATTTATTTCCAGATTAATAATTCTCAATTTTCACAGTTATACACAATGTGATAAATTACCTCCATATTTATACCACTAGAGTGGAATTGTTTTTTTTTTAATAAACAAAACTTTCCTTGCATTTTACAATATTATCAATTTTTGTTGACCACCAAGAATCTAAGGAGGTTAGAAACCTATAAGTATTCATCATATTACCAGCTGGATTTGAATTCGCTTTTGTTATTCATACGGGTCGCTATCCTCGGGAGTTTTGAAGCTGTAGCCATAGGATAACTGGATATTTTTAACAATTTCCAAAATATCAGATTGTTAATGTTTTTTTATAAACATTATTTATTAATATTAATTTTATTTGTAGTGTTAAAATGGCAATCGGTTTTTATTAAAATGCAATTTATGAATCGCACACTACGTGAAACTTAAGATATACACATGACAATAAATAATATCAGGGTTTTTACGAAAGTATAAAAAACCGATTTTCTTCAAATGTAACATTTGTTTTGTTATATTTCAATACATAATTTATATATATACAGGGTACGGCAGAGTAGACGGTGCAGTTTTGAATGGCCAGTACATCCCGTATGGTGGGGGTAGGAACCTGGGAGTGGTCCCATTGTATCGGGAAGGTCTAGTCGTTTTCAGTCGTTGCCATGGTTTGGTCCGGACAACACCGGGGCTTTGCTGTCTGCACGTTTCTTGAAAATGACTTCTGTCATCGCCACCCAGCGGGCCTTTCGGCTGCACTTCAATCTTGGGCGTCGTGATACCGTCCCTCACCGTAATTTAATCGTGACTTGGGTGCGTACATTAGAAGGAACTGGTTCCACATTAAGACCTAGGGGTTTAGGAAGACCCAAAACTGTAAGAACACCCAAAAATTTAACAAGAGTGAGAAGCTATTGAACTGTCGCCTCGGTGCTCTGCCCAGAAGCATACAATTGCATTGGGCATTGCTGACCGCTCACTAAGGAGGATTTTGCATCAAGACTTATCATTCCACCCCTACAAGATTATGATTGTCCAAGAGTTGAAACCTCCTGACAAAACCCCATGAATTGCTCCCAAGAAATGTTGAATCGAATGCATGCGAGGTCAACTTTTTTCAGTAGTGACGAGGCCCATTTTCATCTCTGTGGAGCGGTGAATAAACAAAATTTTCGGTACTGGGCTGAAAATAACCCAAGGCAACTTCACAAGAGACCTCTTCACTCCCCAAAAGTGACTGTGGGGTGTGTGATTTCCAAATTTGGGGTGATTGGGCCGTATTTTTTCGAAGAGAATGGACGGACCGTGACTATCAACGCTCAACGTTATGTTTCGATGTTGCAATTTTTTTTTAACCTTAATTGGATAAGATCTGGGAGATATCTGGTTTCAATATGACAGTGCTACGGCCCATACTGCTCGAGTTTCGATGACAAAACTGCGACAGATGTTCCCTGCGCGCCTCGTCTCTCTGAGGGGTGACGTGGGATGGCCCGCACGCTCGCCTGATTTAAGCATTTGCAACTTTTTCCTGTGGGGCTATCTGAAGGAAAAAGTTTTTAATGATCAACCTCACACCTTGGAAGAACTTGAGGATTGAATTCGGGAGGAAATTGCCACTTCAAGACTTGATGCGTAAAACGGCATGATGTACCAAATAAAATAAAATGATCTCATTTCTGTAAGTCACGCCGTTTTTTTTTTAATAGCTCTTCAAAACTGCATCGTCTGCTCTGCCGCACCCTGTATTATTTTTTCAATGTTTATGGTGGCAAGTGCTCCGACATTATAGTGTTATTTCATAGTTATGTGAGTCACAGCAAGTGGCTAAGTGTAACGTAGGAGAAAAATAAATCTACTAATTAATCCAACTAAGGAGAGTGTACTGCAAATCCATTATGATTAATTAAATTCTGTGGTTTTTTTTAAGTAAGTTTAATTTTCACAAAGATTAAGTTTCACCAACTTTCACAAAGTTACACAATAATCAATGAAGCCAAAATTTCTTTAGATTGTCATTTTATACTTCTGTATTATATGCGTAACTTTGTTTGCCCTTTACCAAGTAAATAAATAAATTTATGATATTAATTCTCACCATTACATACTGGGTAAGTTGCATAGATTCTCTATTCAAATCATTTCAAAGATGATCGGAATCATCTCTTGCAAAGACAATTTTATTGTTGAGTATCTTTATTTTTGTTTAATTTATATTTAACATTTATTCCAGATTGAAGAAAACCTTCAGGGGGATGAAGATTGAATCGCAGGTTTGGCAGTTTTACCATTTGTATCAGATTATCTGATTGACAATATATTATGTCTGAATTACATCTACTGTTAATTAAATTAATAAACTTTTTGCCATTTATTCTAATTGATGTTATTAAATTTTAAAGGGCGTTTTGTGAATGTTTGAACCGGAAACAGTTTAACGCGTCAGTGTTTGTTCCTATCATTCGGTAATGGACTTGGAGGACTGTCCACCCGGAACTGAGGGGTACCATGACGGGTGTCAATCGTCCCCCGTTCCAGAACGTTTTCAATCATTTTCTGCAGTAAGTAAATGTTTATTTATTAATCTTATATCAGTAGACAGTGTATTATTGTTTTAAAATTTTGATTCAAAAATTAAATTGACCATAATAGTAGTTGAATTATACCATAAGTCTTCATGGTTTCGTGTGACTATTAATAAATGAAATATATCCATGATTTGGTTCTAATAAACCAAGTGATTTGAGTTCCATGGCTGATAAATTTGTCTGGTAAGTTTAATTACTATATATTGATTACTCTTAATTTTACTCATAAATCAATTAGTTTCTCGGAAAATATTCTTGATAAATAACTTTATTCAATTGTCAGATTTTTCACATATTTTGTGCAATTTTTTTCTTTCGTCCCCATATTTTTGTCCGAGCAGCATTGTTACAAAAGTTGGTACCACTGTTGTGTGAAATATTATATAAACTAAGTTTATAGGAAATGTAATAAGTTTTCTTTTTCATTCTAGCTCACCATCTTAACAATAAAATGTTTTTAATAAGTGGTTCAATAACAAAAATGTGTTTTTTTTAATTTTCATTATTGGCGTTTTTGTCGGTTTCTAATACAAATGCAATTTATTAATATTATTGGGATTATTCCGGGTATCCCATTTCATAATATTTTTATGAAGATTCCATGAGTGATGCGAGTTAATAATTTTTTTAGATTTGTTGATTTTTTTATTTAATACATTTATAGGTACGGTTAATAGTATTAGTAATAAGACAATTCTGCTGATGACAAATTTGTGTTTATCCGTATGGAGGCAGTTTTTTTCCGCTAAAAATTGCTATAAGCGTCTGCTCTAGTGAAGAATAAAATGTCACATGGAAGTTTTTTTTATTTCTGCAGTATACTCGTATGTATATAATAATGACCATATTATGCATTTAATTTTAAGTTACTATCAAACGTGCAGTTGTTTCTGCTGTTTGTTGCCTCCGAATCTCAGTTTTTATTTGATTGAATTTTTAGCAAAGCAGTGAGTTTCTAATAGTTCAATCAAGTTTCAAATACTTCGATGATGTTACACTGAGCAATTTCCGTACCAATGAAATGAAATCTTTTATTACGTATTTTAATTGTGATGCATAATTACCGAGGTTCATTTGGTTTTTCATTTTATGTATAAATTTGTTGATATATATTACGGCTTGTCCCGTTACGGTATTGTCTCATTTGGTGGATATAGTCACAGTTAAGTATTGGGTCGTGTATCAACGAAATTGCGAATAATTAGATATTGTTCCGACATACACTGCACTGATAGTATTGAAAGAGGTCGATCTGTGAAGTTTTTCCTTGAGTATGAACAAAAAATCAGCTAAAGATAAATATTTTATTAAGTTGACAACAGCAGCAGACTTCATCCAGGAACCCCACAATTTTTTTTTAAGTTAAGTTTAAGTTAAGACATTTACCGATATTTATGGGTGAAAAAATGCACCCGAACACAGGAATGCAATTCTTGAAGCAGGATTACGTTCCAGGAGCATGAATATTTTATGTGTTTTTAAAATAATTGCTTTCAAAAACATTATTTCACAGTATGAGAAATAGAAATTAATACAGTGGTTAAGACCTGAAGTTCATGTATGTGTACCAACTGTGTTTTAACCATTTGGTTGCTGTCAATTTTGGGATACTGTTGATTTATAAATTGTCTTTTAATTCTAAATATGTATGATTTTTTTATTAAAGATATATCCAAATCGTAAATAATATGTACCACTGACTCACTCCCTCACACTCTGTCTAAAATGTGTATGATTCTTTTAGAAATCATGATTTCGAAGATTGCCCTTGAGATGAGTAATTCATAAAAATGGCGCTCAATAAATTATCCAATTTATTATTATTATTTATATTCGAAGTGTCGAATTTGGCATTTTTATCACTGGTGTAGCAAAAGCCGGTATATTGGCTTTTGGCAACCAAAGGGCTAATATATCGTATATATATGTATATATATATATATATATATATATATATATATATATATATATATATATATATATATATATATATATATATATATATATATATATATATATATATATATATATATATATATATATATATATATATATATATATATATATATATATATATATATATATATATATATATATATATATATATATATATATATATATATATATATATATATATATATATATATATATATATATATATATATATATATATATATATATATATATATATATATATATATATATATATATATATATATATATATATATATATTTTTTTTTTTTTAATATTTCAATAAAAATATTTCATTTAGGAGTAAACATACTCTATATACAAAAAAATATCATTCCACCATTCATATTTCTATCCCAGGTCTTAAGAAGTTAAGCAAAGGTGGTTCACAAATGAATTTGCAGGAATCTACCTTTTTTTAATTATTATTTTTGTGCTTAACTGTTTGTTTATTTCAGGAAAACAATGGGAGAGATAAAAAAACTAATGTCGATAAATTCCTGCCGAGTCATACCATTCGCCTATCCGATGGCACTGTCCACAGGGCCTTTGAGTGTATTGACAATAACGGCTCTCCGGTGTTCCTCTGCTTTCCTTGTGGCGTCACTTGTATTGGAGAAGTTACTCTGCAGGTACAATGTTTTACTCCTGTCAATAGATTATAACCCTTTTGTCTTTCAATGATTTTAACTCTTTTTTTATTTTAACACAGCCAAATTGTTTTTTTTCTCTCCTTAACTTGATTTGTGTGGATACTCTGTGTATGATAGTGTCGAATGAAAATATAAGAAGTGAATGCGGTGCAAATGATGGTGTTATGAACAAAATAATGAAAGGATCATTAAGATGGTTTGGACGCGTGGAAAGAATCGTAATTTTTTTTTAACGATGTACATGGAATTAGAAATAGAGGAATACCGATGAAAAATCAACGCGCGTGCATGACATGATGTATGAATGTTGAGGAAGCGAGAGAAATATGTCGGGAAAGAAAAGTGTGGCAGTCCATTCTTTCTGCCTACCCATTCGGAGAGACAGTGTTATGGGTAGTTAGTAAGTTAACTTGATTTGTCTCTGTATGGGGACACTGACATATTTGTGTTGTATTTTCTTCCTTATTTTTCTTTTAATTGATCTGACTATCTGTGACACAGAAATTATATTGCCTCCATTCTAAGGTTAGCTGCTGTATATTTGAGTCTATCACCTTTAAGGATATTCTGGCTACATGGTCACTCCAGTATCTTCTTCTGGATTGACTCCACCGAACAATGTTCTCTATTTCACAAGTTTTTCTTATTTCTACATTACGGGAACGATCTCAGAGAGTTTTTCAGTAATGGATCTTAGGACCTTCATTTCAGATTTTCTTAAAAGCCCTTGGTTAGTACAGTATCGACCCGTATCTCTGCAGCATACGTCGGTAAGGTTGCAGATCTGATTTTTTAGACACCCTTTAGATACTGCAGACGCTCCATATTCTTGAATTACAATAATAATTAGACTAATATAATGACATTTTTGTGAGTTACTTGTCTAAAGGGCCTTTTTATACATTAATCAGTTTTATTGTAACAATATTTGTATATTGAAATTCGATTTTACGTATATTGAAAATTATCTGATATGTGATTATTTATCTTTAAGTATCATTTGAATGGGAAAAAGCACGCCAACCGAATATCCGGCGACCCTGTTTGGCCTGCAAGTATTATACAGAAAGCAAAACTATGTAAGTTTTTTTATACGTATAATTGTTTTGCTAATAAGCGCTTATGTGTTTGTAAAGTTAGAGATTAGTATATATTTTAATAAAAATATTTTTTTTATGAAGTAATAAAAGTTGTTATAAAATGGGACATTTATTTTTTACGAGATGTTTTTTAATTTTGTTTCCCAGTTAAAGATGCCGGAAAAGTGGAGAATACTCAAAATGAGACCCCCGAGGAGAACGCGTCGGAAACAAAGGCTCAAAGCGCTCTATGGAACTTCATGGCTGATTATAAACTGTAATATTATTTTTTATTGTTTCTTAAACAATGATGTGTAACTCCCATCTTAAATATATACTGAAAATGTCTGTTTTTTTATGTTTTGTTAACAGGGCAAAACATGTCATTTTCATAAAATGTTATAAAACTTGTAGAAAACAGACGTTTTCATTAATTTTAATTAAGTAATATACAGTGGAACCTCTCATAACGAGTAATTCACATAACGAGTGATGCTGATGCTGAAGAGCTTATGAAGTTGCATTGTGTTTCACAGCAAGGAGGAGGAGAAAATAGCAGGGCAACAATCTTCTGATCCAAAAAGAGAAATGCTGAAAGCATGGGAAACTTTTGCATCGTACATTGAGAAGCATCACTCTAATAAGGACTTGACTATGCGTTATACAAATATATTCAATTATAATGCTGTCACATTTTTAACAAATTTTGAAATGTATGCAAAAACATGTCTCTAGACAGCTTTCTAGTAAAAAATAATTCATTATTTGTCATCAATTATTAACTAGTTATTTCGATTTCTTTTTGTTTTTTTGCAAATCGAAATCGCATTCCAGCCTGTAATGCTCCATATCAATTTATTTGTATGTAATTTTATTTGAATAAACATAAAAAAAAAATTGGCTTGGAATGCATTATCGTATTTTACATTGATTTTTATGGGAAAAATTGTTTCACTTAATGAGTGTTTATAACGAGTAAGATTCTGGAACGAATTAATCTCGTTATGAGATGTTTCACTGTATATATTATCAGGTCATAAGTCCTGGTCATAACAGAGAGGTCATAAGTCCTGTGAACATTCGTCTCTATTGAGATACAGTTGATTCTTGTATATATTATGTTTTGGTTTATATATGGAATGTGAATCATAAGAATAAAATAATATTTTGTTGTTAAACACACAGAATGTGGATTATAAACATTGTAATGACTAGCCTTGCATATATAGAATTCTATAAAAATTCCCCTTTTTTAAAGGGCTTTGAGTTTTCATTTTAGTTACGAGGGTTGCTACTTATATTTCCGGCCTTGGCTATAGGGAGTGTTGCTAGGCGCCATCCAATGTTTCCATTGGTATAATTGTCATTTTTTAACAAAACCTTATTCATAACATTTTATCATTTGAACGCCATTTGTTTTAGAACTATTCATTTCGGACAAAAATAGAATTAACTCGTCAACATTTTCATGCGATTATTTTTCATAACTTTGGATGTGGATTATCAAGACAAGAGTGCACCGATGAACTTAATTTTTAATATGAGGATAAAGTACTATCATACAGCACTGTAAAAAACTGGTAAAACGAATTCAATAGTGGTCAATGTTCACTCCAGGACAAATTTCGTTAGGGTCATCCAAAATCGGCTGTTGTGACAGAAAATATCGATGCTGTGCGTGAACTGATAAAACAAGATTGTCATGTGATATACTGTGAGATTAGGGCATCTTTGGGCATTACCATGACAAGCATCAATAAGATATTGCTTGATCATTTGGCCGTAAAAAAAAATGTTCGCATTGAATCCCGCATAATCTGACATACGCTCGAAAGGAGGCTCGTGTCGATTGATGCAAGGAAATGTTGAAAAAATATGTTCAAGGTGCGTCAAAGGCTGTGTATAACATCTACACAGGTGGCATATCATGGATTTATGCATATGAGCTCGAAACAAAACACCAATCGACTGTATAGGTCTTCCAAGACTAGGCAAATCCATCAAAAGTCGTTCGCGGAAGAAGCACATCGAAGCAAATGGTTGCCTGTTTCTTCAGCATTACCGGTCATGTGGCGACAGTGGAGTTAAAGAAACGTAGAGCTGTCACTTCTGAATGATACATGACCATTTGTTTACCAGAAGTCTTCGGAGAAATTCGGAAAATGTCGAAGAAGAGGTGACTATTCTTCATAATGACAGTGAGAGTTCTCACGCATCGGCTCAAACAAAATCATTTTTGACCAGCCAAAATATTGAATTGATGGGTCATCCGCCGTATAAACTTAATTTGGCACCCAATGACTTCTTATTGTTCGCGCACATCAAAAACAAATAATGTGGTCAACGATTTTCGACACCCAAAGATGCGGTTGATGCGTTCAAAACGCATGTTTTGGAGTACCTCAATCGGAATGGAAAAAGTGTTTCGAGAATTGGTTCAAACGCATGAAAAATTGTATTGATCTTCATGGAGAATATTTTGATAAATAGTAAAATCAATTTTGATCATACTTATTTGTTTTTCATTATTAGGTCAGAAATATAAATAGCAGCCCTCGTATTAGTATTCATCTCGATACTGTGTACTCAATACTTACAGTACTTGTATTCGTACTTCTTTCAGGACACCGGTGATTGGGTTGGAGTACATGTTGGAATTAGTGTCCGATACGCATCCAGTCTCCTTTTTCTGTAGTCTCTGTGAGATTAAAGGAGACAATAATACCATTATCAATCATATTATCGGATTCAAGCACAGGATCAAGTTTTTGGTGAGCACTACTCTGATTAATCCTTTCCATAAAATCCAAGGGCCAAGTGGCATTCCAAGGACCAGCAAAGATATATTAGGCTTAAAGTTAATTCTATGAGGGTATTACTAACCATCATGCTTTTCTGAAGGGGTAGGCAGAAACCGTGGACACCACACTGTTATTTCCTACATTCGGTGGCGGTACTTCCATACAAGCCGAAAAGCCGGGCTTGCCAATAATATATAATAAAACGATGTTTTTTTGCGCGTTTGAGCCGTCTACAAATAAAGTAATATTTTGAATTTCGCGCGAGTTAAAGCGATTTAATTCTTTGCATTGCAAATGACTCCGCTGACATGCGCAGAAATGACCTACGTGTATGTTTTATTCCACTCATACGCGCCGTATTTTATTTCACTCATACTTACTGTAGGTTATATGAGCGTGAAATTGCCTACGTCCACATGTTTTGTTTCATGTTTTCGATGGGCTTCATATTGGGGTTGCAAAACGTAAAAAGGGTCTTTGTTGCACTTATGTATTTTAGGCTTGTAATCATATAGCTAGGTGCATATGTACCAGAAGATATCTACAATTTTTGAAGCCGGGCTTTTTCACTCTGAAGTATGTTACTATTCGATGTATCACGAACTTTATTTTTATTATCAGAATGTTATCTGTCATTTGCGTTATGTGCAGAAATGTTATGAAAAGAAAAATTATGTAATTTCTTTACGAACATTTTTTTATAATTAGTGCTTCAGTGTTAACAAATATATTATTATTATTGTCTATTTACAGTTTATTTCTTATTAATTATATTTCTTCTTGTATTTGTAAATACATTATTATATTATACAAGAACATGAGTTTGATCACGCTGAAAAATATTTTTTGTATAGATAAAATGGGATTTAAAATCAATTAATTCACGAAATTAATTTAGAAAATAAAACTCTTAATCCAGAAAAATACATTATCATGACCCTCTACTAATATTATAACACAAAAGTCAGACGGGCTTGCCTTACTGGTTGACCCTAGGCATGCCACTGCCTACATTGTGTTATATGAGGGTTGTTATTTATATTTCTGGCCTGGGTAATCGGAAATGTTGCCAGACGCCATCCAATGTTTCCATCGGTTAAATTGTGATTTTTTAACAAACCTTATTCATAACATTTTATCATTTGAGCGCAATTTCTTGCTTGCTACTTCTTCTTCATGTGTCCGGCCGGGTCCACCCGACGTTGACGACCATTTGGGAGAAAGTGCGTGGGCGGCGTGAAACAATGTTTTTTTACTACTATCTTGAAAAATTCATCTTGGGCGAAAAATGGAATCAACTCGTGAACATGAAGTAGTTAATAAAAAAACATTGTTTTATTTAATTATTTTTTTAAATTAACATGATTATTTATTTTTAGACTATAAACTTTCCGACAGCATATAGGGCGTTATGTCCATATATGAACCAGAAAAATAAGTACCACAAAGGATACATGCAAGTTGTACACAATATCTGTAATTGCGTGGAGCAGGCATATGGCCGCCTGCCACCCCAAATTGTTTCGAGGAGCGAGTTTGAGGCAGACATGTAATATACTTTATTTAATATTATTTTTTAATAATTCCCACATGGTGAGTTACTAAAATAATGAAAATAAAAATAAAAAATATATTTTTTTTAATGTATTGGGTGTTTAAGAAAGTTCCGTCCGTTTTTTTGTATGAAAATCGCATTTATTTGATAGGTAAAATAAAAAACACATCAATCAAAATATTTTCCATCATTAACCACTACTTTTCCCATCTTCTAAGGCATGCATCATGGATCTGAACAAATGGTAGTCCGGTGGTGCCACGTCTGGTGAATAAGGCGGATGCGGTAGAATCTCCCAACCCACATTCTGTGTGTAGTTTTTGCAAAAGGCGAAGCGTTTTTTTGACGATGGATTCATCAATTGCCAGAAAGATGGGAAAATTTGTGGCTAACGATGGAAAATATTTTGATTGATGCGATTTTCATACAAAAAACGGACCGAACTTTCCCCAACACCCAATATTATGAATTAAAATTGTTATTATTGGAAATTTATTTGTAGAAGTTCATTATATTGCACCGTGAGTGTAAAACCGAAACAAGTCCAAATATACGTTTGGAGATATGGGAGTTTAAAGACTTCATACTGCTTGGAAAAACTGTTTTTTTTTTTTATAAACCAATGATTTTCAGTTTAAAGTAATATACCTGTAAACTGAAAATCATAGGTTTATTTAAAAAAAAAAACAGTTTTTCCAAGCAATATGAAGTCTTTAAACTCCCATATCTCCAAACTGTATATTTGCACTTGTTTCGGTTTTACACTCACGGTGCGATATATAATAATTTTTTTTTAATATAAATTTTATAAAATATTTTTTATCATATTTTCATAATCTTATTATGAATCTTCCCAAAAATTGAATGTCAACACTAGATGTGTTTTACCTTTGTAAACCGAAAAAGTTTTATATATTTTATTTTTTTATATTGATTTCTCATTCTGGTGTGTGTATACTTATACATATAATTGTTTCAGGGTGAAGTGTATGAAGATGTGTATAGTTGGAACCCATTTTTCTGAAAAAGATGGCACTACCTTCGAAGACCTTGTTGATGACGAATATATAACGATGCTCTCTGAAATTAGTAAGTATTATCCTTACACATTCAGTAACTCATGTTGTAATAAAATCTTTTAAATACATAAATAATAATTTATATATGAAAAGGTTATAATGTTTACTGAATTTTATTTTAAAACTATTAACTAACTAACTAACTAACCATCACGCCGTCTCCCCGAAAGGGTAGGCAGAAAGAATGGACTGTCGCACTTTAACCGATGCGGCACTCCATACTTCTCTTTTCGCCCCGCGGGAGACGCGGTGTGATGGGTTGCGAACCTCATCGCCACCAATAGGCATCTCCCGCGCACACCATGATCGTCCAACATCCACAAAATAAATCTAAAACAAATAATATAAAATACAATGATATAAAATAAAATAACACAATAAAAAAAAATTAACACAAAATGTTCTTTTTAAATGGTGCACATATTGTCTATTAAATTTATGTGCCACGTGTTCATAGTTTTTTTTTAAATTAACAGTAATTAGACACTTTAAACATACCAACACCAGTCAGAACTTTAAAATAATATTGAAGAAATTATTCAAATTGTCTTTGGAACAAATGAAAAAATAATTTTTACACCTGTCGAAATTCTTTATATAAACAAAAAAACTTGTATAATTTTAACATCAATCAGTAAAAACTTATTACGTGTCACAATTAACTATTAAAAAGTGCGGCAACAATCAAATTGACCTAAACTATTATATTTTTCATTTCTGAGTTTCTCTGTAACATCTTATTATTTTTATTAAAATTTTCCATTTATTGATTTGTCTCGTGTTTTCAGAAACCCCGGAGCAAAAAATTGCCCTTGAAGCCAGCGAGCAGCAGTGAGTATATAAACATTTTTTATCAACTACAGTGGAACCTCTCATAACAAGTATTATTCGTTCCATAATCTTACTAGTTATGTGAAACACTCGTTAAGCGAAACAATTTTTCCCATATAAGTCGATGTAAAATACGATAATGAGTTCCATGCCGAAAAAAATCATTTTTTAAAAATGTTTTTTAAAATAAAATTACATACTTATACATTGTTAAGGAGCGTAACGACCTGGAATGCGATTTCGATTTGTAAAATAACAATAAAAAACAATTGAAATAACTAGTTTATTGTTTATGAATTTATGACAAATAATTAATTATTTACTAGAAAGCTGTCTAGAGACATTTGTTTTTGCCTACGCTCCAAAACTTGGTTAAAATGTGATACAGCATTATCATTAAATAAATTTATAGAACGCATAGTCACCTCCTTATGAGGGTTATGCTTCTCAATGTACGAAGCAACAGTTTCCCATGCTTTCAACATTTTTCTTATTGCGCCAGAAGATTTTTGGTCTGCTGCTTCCTACTCCTCCACTAACAAACTCTCTTCCATAACTTCTTGCTGTGAAACACAATGCAACTCCATAAGCTCTTCGGTGGTCAGCTCTTGACTATGCTCTTCTACAAGCTCATCAATATCGTTATCGCCAAAGACCCAATCTTGTTGACTGTAGACTCCACAGGTAATGTTTCGAACCCCTCAAAATCCAATTGGACAACGCACACTGGCCAAAGCTCACTTGTTATGCAAAATGTTTCCCGTTAAGGGAGAATTTTTTCGCAATCTGTTTTGCTCATTTTGCTTTAAATTTTATTTTTAGATAGTCGAATAGTTGTTTTCCAAAATAATTTTCATATCAAAACAATGTTTTTCAGGATTTCTAACAAATTTCACGCATCCCAGGCTGCAAATCAAGGACTAGTTAAGAATTCCATCAAAATAAGTATCAATAATCCTACTGCCTTTCAAGAGGTATGGACATTTTATTTTTCCACAATTTTATATTTTAGAGTAATTAACTGGAGTTATTTGTTAGCAAAAAGTGAACAGGTTTTGTTAATTTTTGTTGTAATTGTTCATCCAGATTCTTTAATCTGAATATCATATCCTTTTTTTGATAGTTTTTATCAGATTTTTGTTTTGATATACAAACAAGATATAGTCTAGTAATCTGCGCTTATAAACTGATGTTTTTATGTCTCTCTTTTAGAAAGGAGATTTGCGTAATAATTTGAATGAACTTAAAGCCCGAAGAGGAGAAAACGAATCCCAAGGAAGCTCAATTAAGATGGGTGTGTTTTTAATATATATATAAATATATTTAGTTCTTATAGTTTTATTTTATTTTAACCTGGACATAATTATAAGATGTAAGAAATGAATGAAAATGTATTTTGTTTAAGACCTCGAAAGGTGTGACTCCCCAGATGGAATGGAATCCGATAATGATTGGAACCGGGAGACCTCTCCTTCAAGTGTTGGTAGATTTCATGGACGTGGGAGGAACTATAGAGACAGAAGGCCAATTGATCTTCCCCCCAGGGGTGACTCTCGGGAAAGGATTTATGCATATCGAAGTCGCTCTCCCCGAACATACAAGGATGAAAGGGATATAAGGAACAAGAGTAGATCTCCTATTGCATTTAGGCGTGGTTCCCCGAATCGGCGTCGATCTCCTTTTGGTAGAAGATCTTCGCCTTACCGAAGATCTCCGCGACGATCACCGCGCAGGCGACCATCACCATTTTCAAAAGCTTCACCAAATCGATATACCGCGCGCCGAGCAACCCCTCCCAGATCTCCATTTTCATCAAGATCGCCGTTAACACTTGGATCTCCACCTAAAGAGAAGTTAGTTGACATATTTTTGGAGGATTTATTAAATATTTTTATGAAATAAATATATCGCACCGTGAGTGTAAAACCGAAACAAGTGCAAATATACAGTTTGGAGATATGGGAATTTAAAGACTTCATATTGCTTGGAAAAACTGTTTTTTTTTTTAATAAACCAATGATTTTCTGTTTAAAGTAATATACGTATAAACCGAAAATCATTGGTTTATTTAAAAAAAAAAAAACGTTTTTCCAAGCAATATGAAGTCTTTAAACTCCCATATCTCCAAACTGTATATTTGCACTTGTTTCGGTTTTACACTCACGGTGCGATATATACACCACATATTTCGGAGGTGACCTCCTAAAGAGTGTTTTTTTTTAGAGGTAGTGTACGTGGTGCGAAAACGATCCACGGTCTTCCGAATAACTTGCTCTGATGGACGATTATGTCGACCGTAAAATGGACGTAGTGCACGATACGTTTGGCGAACCGAACCATGATTTTCAAAATAAATTTGCACAATTTGCAATCGCTGTTCTGACGTCAGTCTATTCATGGTGAAATGACAAAACGTACTGACTACAAATCAACAGTCAACTGTCAAATTGACAGTCTGTAGAAACAATGTTGCCAGTTTAAAGAACAAACCTCTAAAAAGAACACCCTATTTATATCCTCAGGTTACTAATCAAAACAAAAGAAAGACTTTTGAAGTAAACGTATTATGATTAATTATTCAAGGAACAAATTACAAGGAAACACACATTAACATTGAAAAACAATACAAAATTGTAATTGGGAAAACCTACATCAACATAAAAATATTTTCCCTAAATACTGATTAATGGCTAGTTAAATATTATTACTGAGGATGAGAGCTCTTGGCTTTTAAATTAAATTCTCTTTCCATATTAATAATGGAATTCCATAGTGTTAACGCCTTAACCTTTGATATTAGTTTAGACACTTATATTTTATACATTTTCTTTATACCGACTTTCTACCTATTAATTATTATGTGTTATAATATATATTAAGTATGTCCCTAAATAATAATTTAAGTTTTGATATATTTTCAGGGTACAATTTTATGACAAACAATTTACTCATGTGGTACGTTAAGTATTATTTAGTATAATTTTTTTTATTAGTGCACAAATTTTATGAACATGTCGACAAATCTATTTCATTCTATAGATTGGCTTCAAAATGAATACATAACATATTTTTTAAATTTTAAATCGGGCAATATTGATTTTGCTTTTTTTTTTTTTTTTTTTTAAGAATAAAATGAGACATAAATTGGAGTTATTGGAAAACCGAATGATGAAGGTACTTCCTCAATGTCAAAAATCTTTTGAATATCACGAAAAGAATCCTGAAAAACACCCTCTGTACCAAGAGGAATGGAAGAAATTTTGGAATAAGCGATACAAGGAACTGAAATCTGGTGAGTGTTGAGCCCGTTACATTACCAATGTTTTTTATCACTCAATCATAAGGGCACTTTTAAATTAGTGTGTTTATGTTATGAATGGTCCAATGAACAGTGACGTCGAAAGAAGGATTGGTGCGGACAACAAAGTGAATGGAGCCTTAAAAGCTGTTATTGGAAACAAAAATTTGACAATGAAAGCCAAAAATGACCGTTGGTGAAATGGAGTTCTATTTCCAACCCTTATGTATGGAAGTGAAGCATGGAACTGGCAGAAGAAGGATGAGAGCAGAATAAATATGGTAGAGATGAGATCCCTTAAATGTATGTGTGGTAAAATGATGTACGACAGAGTTTCAAATGCTAGGAATATAGAGCGGAAGAAAGTATTATGAACAAAATTATGAAAGGGTCACTGTGTTGGTTTGGTTACATGGAATGTATGGATGAAGAAAGTGTAAGCTAGCAATGTGAATGGAGTACAGCGTCGAGGAAAACATGGCACGGCCAAGTCAATCACATTTTAAAGGTCGGCCATGTTAGAAGTCGAAAGAATCGACGTGCTTGTATGACTTACTGTAGGAATGTGGAGAAAGCTAGAGAGAGAGTAGTGTGGCAGTCCATTCTCTCTGCCTACCCTTTCGGAGAAATGGCATCATGGTTTGTTGTTGTATTTCATGATGTTTGTATCTTATTAAATAAATTGCTTCAATTCACTTTAAATTAATTTTACATATAAAACCATCTTAGATTGGTGTATTTTTATTTATTTATAGCAAACGTTGACACTTCAAAGCACGATTTCAAGCCGGAGTGGATCTTGTATTGGGGAAAGCGTATTAAGGAGCTGTATGAGAGTGAGGTGGAAGCACTGAAGCTGGAGAATTGCCGCCTGATGAGCCTCCCCACCACAGAGCCCGCGTATTCCGCGCTCTTCTCATTTATGTCCAAAAGTCCGCCAAAAGCTGATGTCACGTAATACATATCTGCATACAAATATAGTATAAATCAAATGTGGCTGTATTGCACGAGCATTATTTCAGGACCTCTTAAAGACAACCTTTCGTATGAAGCCATTAATATGTGGTGTGGCATTGTTAAAAATAATTTTAAAACACTTTTTTTCTTGTTTTATCAAATCAACTGGTTTTGCTCCCGTCGGAGCTTTGTCAGAGTAACAAAACTATATTAATTCTTTAGTTTGTTTTTTAACCCTGCCGAAGCCCCGAAGGTTTGATAAAACAAAAATAAAGTGATGAAAAAACAAGTAGAAAAGTTTTTTTTTAATTACCTTTAACACGTGCCTTTTCATAGTTCAGTAATAATTTTATAACCTCTTTTTTTGAACAATTCTTTTTCTTTATTTATATATTATTTTAATTGACTATCACGAGTAAGTGTTGTTATCTGATGTACTAGAAAGTAGTAATTACAAATGAAAAAATATTATTTATGAAAAAATATATATTAAGATATACAAAACTGTTCGGTGTAATGTTGACTTGTCGATTTATATCCCCAAAAATCCTATATATGGGTGTTTTTCAAAAAGTTTGCTCGTTGCGTAATAATTCCACTACGTCACATTTGGCGTTCCACTAATACATCACGTCGCGTAGTGGATGTGACGTATGATGCCAGTATTGAAACAAACTCCAAAATGCAGGTTTATGAATATGATTTTACTAAATATTACATTGAATTCAGATTCTAGATGTCGGTCATTTTTACCCATGAAAAGCTGTAAGTCAAACAATCAATACTTACATTATAGAATCACGTTCGTAGTGGAAAATAAAAACAGCACGTCGTGACGCCCGACCACTATTTCACATAACATAATGCGACTGGTGTCAATTTACGAACATGGCGACCGTTGACGAGCTATAAAATGTTGCCATCAATCAAATATATACTTAGTTTATAGTAAATTTTTCGTTTAAATCAGTATATCGACGTAGCGTATACGGAATTTTCCACCAACGTCGTTTTGAGTGACTAAATAAAAACAGTATTTTATATTATTTTGAACTCTAATACGCTGTTATCTAGGAATATTATTGAATCTGGATCATATAATCCTTCCAAATAACATAAAACTCTTGGACAAGAAGTAGCTTATCAATGAATATTTTTCCTTTATAAAGTGCAAAAGGAGCGTGGGACACTAGAAAAATCACCACTTTTCTATCGTATATTCCCAATAATTAAGCAAAATAAACAGATATAAGTACTTTTGGATATGTGAATAATCAATTTGTGAGTTATTCTGTTGTTTTGAGATATAAAAAAAACAGTTTTAAAATCAATAGCCTGCAGAATTACCTCGAAAGTCATAAGACATGTAATTTTCGAGTAAACATTTTATTTGAAAAACACCCATATATCTTAAAACAATTCAAGTATCTCTGAATGTTTTTTTGGGGTTAAATAAATATTAGCATCATACATTTTAATCTTTATCATTACTCTTAAACAGCTTGCAAACCAATAGCTTGATGATTTTACAGTAGAACATCATTTATCCGGATGTCAGTTAACCGGAACAGCTGAGATGATGAAGCGCAAAAAACGATGAGGAAATCTTGTTTAAAAAAATCTCTGATATTTTTCCAGTACTGTAAGAGTAATGTAAGCCTTTTAATGTACATCAACATCTTATCGATCATTCCTCAATTTCAACAGCTGACAATGATATCGTTCCCAAAAACTCCACAAAGCTTCTTGGTGTTTATCTTGACGCAAATCTGTCTCTAAAATCCCAAATTAATAACACGGTCAGCGCTAGTTTCTTCCACCTAAGAAGATTAAAATCCGTCAAAAGGAATATTCCCCATGACACTTTCAAAACTCTTGTAAATTCCTTCGTTGTGTCACGACTTGATTATTGTAATGGAATTTATGCAAACATTCCAAAACAACAAATAAACACACTTCAATGCAGCAGCAAGGCTCATTAAAGGCATTCCAAAAAAGTCTCATATAACACAACATCTCAAAGAACTTCACTGGCTTAAAAGTCCAGAAAGAATCCAGTATAAACTCTGCTGGACAGTCTTCAAAGCGCTACATGGAATGGCACCAAGTTATATATCTGAACTCTGTATAACGGACAGCCTAAATTCAAGGAAATCCACACTTCGCTCGGCGAACTCCTCAGCAATAGGAAGATTAGTTGAGCCGAAGCGTTGCCCCAGTATAAATTTCGGGGATCGAGCGTTCGCGGTAGCCGGTCCATCAGCTTGGAACAATCTCCCTTCACACCTTAGATGCATAAATGATCCGACAGATTTCAGATCTAAATTGAAAACCCATCTTTTTCATATTTCTTACCCAAGTTAAACATTTATACTTTGTTCTACTATACTTTTAAACCGATCGCTTTTTAAGCGGTCACATTTAGATTTTTAGATTTAAAACACGTCTTAATGCGCCCTTGAGGTGATTACATCACAAAAACGGCGCTTTAAAATTTAGCATATTATTATTATTATTATTTTTATTACATGTACTAGGGTCAAAGCACCAATGAATGACCGTTTAAGGTTCAGCTTGTACTGAAATCCACATTAAAGGCATTAATTTCATTATTTCAGTGTACAAAATAAAAGAAAACAATAAAAAACACATTGACTTCTCTAAATTCTCAAACTTTTTTTATTGAAATATGAGTATTGCTATTAAAATTAATATTTCTCTAAAAAAATAGCACAATCACCAGTAATTGACCACTTCAGGTTATATTGATACAATACATAGATTTTGTTACATTGTCACATTATGAAACACCCTAACATATAAAAATATGTAAATATTCAAAGAATTGCATAAAATTTAAAAAAAAAAAACACTCACCACACTTTTCCTTATAAAAAACTACTAACAATCTCAAAACAACAAAGGGAAGACACACTTTTACCGTTTGACAAGGCACAGTTCAAAACTGATAGTTTTGTTTCTTACTAACAGTTGTCTCCGCCTACCTCTTTTGTGATAGTTTCTTGGGATTAAAGTTTTTTGACTGGACACATAGAGCAATTCTTATATCAATAATTATATTTTGTTTTATTAACCAACGGTCATTTACTGGGGGGCAGTCAAATACTGGTGCTTCGACCCTACATACATACTTGTTTTTGCAGTAAAATTTGTAATTTCATATTCCATTTACACCTTATTTTGCTAAAAGAATTAGCGCCTGTTGGATTATCCGAAACGCCTACGTTCCCAATTAGTCCGGATAAATGACGTTCTACTGTATATATTTTTAGTGAAAGTATATTTTTTAAATTATATAACTGTATATATATGATTAGTTTTACTGTAAAAAGTAAAAGTATTATTGCATTTATGGATTTACTGCTTAATTTATTTATTTTGTACTCTTAACTTAAGCCGTTTGATATATTGTAGTTTACCGAAGCTACGCAACGCATCTCCTCCGAGTGAATTCATTTCTAAACACTCGGAAATGAGTTATCGAAATAAGGAAACGGACTACAGGCGGGGTGAAGGCACCAGCAGAGGTCGAGAGATGAAAAGAAACTACCAACCAGTTGGTGGACTCAATGACAATCAGAATCCGGTTGTTATAAATATTTTGGAGTATGTGTATTTCTTTTTACTATGCAATTATCCTGCTATAATATTTTCTGCTGCTGTTTGGTTTGAAATATACATACAATGGTGGCTATTTAATATGTGAGTGAAATTTTAGTGATTCGGATTTCTCTCCGTGGGACGATGATGATAGTGTGAGTTCCATTACTCGTGGATCCTACCGGAGGCACGGCAACTCACACTCCAAAGACTCCAAAAGAAGCGAAAGAGAAGTTGTCTCCAAGGATAAAGAAAGGTACTTGCATACATAAGAATAATTCAATTGTGTAAAATGTTGTAAAAATTCAGTTCAAATGTTGTAAAAAAAACAAAAACTGGTCAAAATTATAGCATATAGATTGGAGTGACATCTCCAGGCGGTTTCTAGCAATGCGCTAAATGGCGGTAGCCTTTCACATTGCGTTAAAAAAATCTTCTGCTTAATGTTTAAAATACAATCTTCATAGATGGCGTTAGTGTGTAGATTGAATATACTACCATGTAAAGGGTGGTGTTGGAGATTAACATATATACAACCTCCAAAAAAATTTGTCAGACATGGTGGTCATAAGAAAAATAAGGTGGAATGGGGAATGTTGTATTACATAAAGCGTGCGCTTAACCCAACCAATGACAGGTCATGAGTCCTGTAAACACCTTGATCAACCATATTCTGCTTCCAATTTGCATCTTTGTCTCTATTGAGATACAATTGATTCTTGAATAATTCAATTTGTAGATTTTAATAGTGAAAGCCTTAATTCTTGTCTGAACGGATTCCACATTTTCATGTTGGTTATGTTTTATTTGGGTGATTGGCTAACATTGAAAAAATATGTTACCAACATTTTAAAATTAAAAACTAACCATCAAGTAGACAGAATGAATTAATTGACACACTTTTCTTTCCTGACATACTTATTTCGCTTCCTTAACATTCATATATATATGTACAACATTTTATTACATCAGTTTTGCATATTCCAGAAATCGTGGGTTTATTGTACCTAAAAAGGAAAATCCAGAATTCACCATAGCTGTGGACGAGTTGAACGTCATTTCAGTTCTCCGATTGCTCACGGCTCTTGAAAATTATCTCGGCAGCTTGGGCCCCAAAATTATGGACCTTCTGGCTGTTGCCTTGAAGATGGAGAAGGTAAATTGATAATTTAATTATTGATATTTAAGGACATATTCTCTTATATACAGACCCCGATCAATGTTGTCGATGTAGTAAATTGCGTATCCAGCAGTATTTCAACGGCGTTTACGTTGAACGGTTGCGGAATATGTCGGCAGTTAACGAGTTAAATATTTTTTGGTTATTATTCTACTATTATACAAATTGAATGAAACATCACCTTTCTTAGCCAGATTGGAAGAGGCTGAAGTGGGATAGATGTATAACCTTAAAAAATATGTACAGTCAAACTTGGTTATCACGAGGAAGATGGGACCGACAGAATTTGCTTGTTATAAGCATAACTCATATCAGAGAATAGGTATTTTAATGCTTTCAAACATACCCATCACATTAAGATATGAAATATCTGGAGCGGTCACTTAGCACAAAAAGTTGCAATTCAAACAAAAATTCAGAATTATAATTTATTTACACTCCCGTTGCACACATGCAAGGTGGCGCAAAAGTCATCAACCTATCGGAAGATGCCATAATTTTTGCAAATGGCGGCAAAATGTCAGTTCTGCTTTGACATTTGTGAAGTAAACAGATACAAAGTACATGTCAACTAGACATGAATCGCTCTACTCCTCAAGAACGCGGTAAAATTGTTGAGATTGTTTTGCGGAATAATTGGTCCGTTGTGTTGGCGCATCGTGAATTTAGGCACACATTTCCCGATCGTCCGACACCAACTGGGTTTGCCCACTACGGCGTTTAGCCGCTCGCATAGAAGAGTATGCGACAACACGAGATGCTGCCGTTCTGCTGAGATTATTGTGGCTGTAGCTGAAGATGTCGCAGAGGTCCCCGGAGTATCGATCAGATGACGTGCCACGCAATTGGGTATCAATCGGCAGTCTTTACAGAGAATTTTGGTGAAAGACTTGAAGATATTCACTTTCAAAGTGCAGACGGTGCATCAGCTCTTAGCCGTTAACTGTCAAGATCGATTTCTCAAAAATCATCATGAAAAATAAATTAATACAATATTACACTTAGGTTAAAAAAAATTTCCTACACCCTTAGTTCATATTTCACATCTGAAAAGTTTAAACCCAGGCTAATGAAGTTTATAATTATTATAGAAACTTGCAAATTCATCGGACGAGATCCTCTTGAATGACACATACAACGTGCTGTTTGAGACTGCCAAGGAGAAGCTGAAGGGACAGCTGCTGGCTGGACTGGTCGAGAGCAACGCCGTGCAGGCCACCAAGAGTGCCATCCAGCACACCGCCGCACTAATGCACAAAGCTACTCAAATGGTCCCTCGCCCCCGGGAAAATGTTCTTCAAGCCAAGTTGCCTTCTAAGGTATGAAGTACCACATAATTAAATTAATAATATAGTAGTATCATTTTTTAAACCTTCGCCGAAGTAATATTAATAAACAGTGGTTCTAATCTGTTCTGTATTCGTCGAATCTATCAGTCCTCATAGCCACGAACATTGCCTTTTATTTATGTAGATTGGTGAACTTGCAAGATAAAATATTAAATTCAAGATGAAAATGTAACTACAGTAGAATGTCATTTGTCCTGACTAATTGGGACTAGACGTGTTCCGGATACCGATTTTTCCGGATAATCAAACGGGCGCTAATTCTTTTAGCAAAATAAGGAGTAGGTGTATAGTTTTTTTCTTCAGCTTATTTATTGCTTATGAAATTAAAAATTTTACTGTTAAAATAATCAGAGATTTTTTTAACAAGATTTCCTGTTTTTTTTGCGCTTCATCATCTTGGCTTGTCCGGATAATTGACGTTCTGGTTAACCGTCGTTCGGATAAACGACGTTCTACTGTATTTTTAAGGTAGATTAATATGGATATGGGTTAATGCCTAGCCTTAGGTGATGAGGTCCACCACCAGTGGCGGTACTTCCATAGAAGCCCAAAAGCCCGGCTTGCGTAAGAAATTTTGAATCAAAACCCCCAAATCTAAGCGATTTTATCACGAGTTTGCGTCCCTAAATAAAAGAGAAAAAATATTTCGCGCACGTATAATATTGTATGTCCGGGAGGGCCAGAGTAGGAGTCAAGAGGACTTAACACCCGGCGAACCAACATATGGCGCACTATGGGACCGGTCACACTGTATGTTCCGCGCCACAGGGCGTGATCACAAGCCAACTGTGTCTTGACTTCTACCCAGGCACTCCGGTGTGGCCGTACCCTAATGTTTTCTACTATAAGCGCTACCCCGACAGAGACACAATATATGTATATATATTGTGTCTCTTTCTGTCGGGCTAGCGTCAACTGAACGATAAAAATGCGAAAACACTTACGTGTGTATATTGCATCTCTTTCAGCCCCATATAAAGCTGTACAGGCCAAACCTACAATATACTCTTCTAATCCTTTGTCTAACATTTAAATTAATTCTAGCATTGAATTGAATTCAGGTACTCTCTAGTTTATTTATATGATGATTTTAAGCTGGGAATCGTCTTGAAGTTAGTGACACTTGGCATTGGAATTCGATTAAACGTCAGATTTTTTCCGTTTGTCAATTTGGTGTGGGCGGGAATTTATTTATTTTTTACGAATAAACATTTATTTACCGCTGTAATTTACGTTTCGGTGTTAACTAACAATAATTTTATTGAACTGTAATATTAACCGCTATATTCTTATTAATTATTTAACTTCTCGCTAATTGTCAGTGAAAAATGGGTTCGGAACAGGAGGAAATTACCTTGTGTGAGGATTTAAAATGCATTGAACAATTGATTCATCTTAGGAAGCTAAGCAGCTTAACTTTTAACCAGAAAAAAAATATTATTATCTTTATCCTTCTGTGACTTTTGTAAACTAACTACAGCAAATAAAACATACACCCTTGGAATACATTTTCGTATGACGGTATATTTATATTATATAACATACATAAATATCGGATGGACTTGTCTTACTGGTTAACCCTAGGCACGCCATTGTCCACCACCCATCACGTCGCTTCTCTCGCGGGGGCCAACGGAGTACCGCATTGGTGCTTGGAATATTACAAGAGATACGGAAGAAATGTTAAATGATATGAATGAAGTGTGGAGTCAAGAAAGACAGAGGGAAATGTGATGTGACCATATTAATCAAATTTTAAAGGTTGGCCATGTTAGAAGTCGGAAGAATCAAAGTTTATGTATGATTCGCTGTAAGGATGTGTAGAAATCTAGAGATGTGTGTCAGGATAGAGTGGTGTAATGGTCCTTTCTTTTGGCCCACTCTTCCAGAGAAACAGCATGATGATTTATTGTCGTGTTGTTGTTGATGAAATATGCATAATCTATGTAATTATTGAAAAGAAAATTATTTCACACATTTCTAATTGAAGGCTGGACATTACAAAGGTGTGTACAAAAAGTCAAATAAGAGTTTTTGATGCCAATTGGTCTTTAACATAAAGGCCAATAACTGTACAAAAGTGAGTAATGATTGAATAATATAGTGTAGTTCAAACGTCACCCTAAAGATGGCACCCGTGGTACATGACATATGGAACAAAAAACAGTTTTTGTTTATTTTCTTTGCTTTATGTTTAAACCACTTGTCACCTTTGTAATGTACAGCCTTCAATTGTATTTGATATAAACGCATTGTTGATGGTTTCAGCTATAACAACAATTTATATTGATACTAAATTGTTTTTTTTTTGCACAGGATGTAGCCGTTAAAGTAGAAGGAATTGGTACCGTCGAGAAGGCAGCAATTGCCAAACAAATTGCAGCTGCGCTGGTTGCCCAAGGCAAGACCAACGTCACCACCACAGAGCTGGAGAGCCTGGTCAATGCTGTGGTTGGGATGGCTAAGAATTCTCAACCTCCTCCTAAGGAACAAATCCCGACAGAAGGTAATTTTATATTTTATTCAGTTCATAGAGTCCTCTTTTTTAGTATTTTTATTGGTATAGCTATCGTATTGATTCTCGTGACATGTGATAGGTAGCTAATCTATCGCCATTTTTTAAAATAACAAACTAACTCAACTTGTTAAACTTTAAAATTAAGGTGCATCTTATAATAAATATGGTATGATAGGGCAAATATCCAACCAGCTAAAAACACAATTATAAGAATTCTAATTGCAAAAAAAGTTTGGGAAACCTTTTTACTTTAGTTTCTTAATAAGCGCGGGAGATGCCTATTGGTGGCGATGAGGTTCGCAACCCATCACACCGCGTCTCCCGCGGGGCGAAAAGAGAAGGATGGAGTGCCGCATCAGTAAAAGTGTGACAGTCCATTCTTTCTGCCTACCCTTTCGGGGAGACGGCGTGATGGTTAGTTAGTTATTTTTTATTAACCCTTTGGTTGCTGCAATGTTTTTTTTAAAAAAGTGAAAAATGCTACCATCCGTATTATATTTTGAAAAAAAAAAAAACATTCTTCATTAGAAAAAAATTATATCTAAAATATTTTTACTGTTAAAATTTAAAACACTTATAATATCACAATATGTGATATTATAACAGTGTTATAAATTTAAACAGTAATAATGTTGAAGTATCATAGTGTTTTGGCCAAAACAATAGACTAAAATATTTTGTTAATGCCACTTTATTTTGTTTTTTCAACTCCCATCTGGTTTCGTTCCAACTGAGCTTCATCAGGATAACAAAAAAAAAATATTATTACAAACCGGTCGATAGTTTAAAAATCAAAATAAATTAACCAAATATTTATTTCTAAAAATAATGTCCCACCACGAATTAAGTACTCCATGCGAAAGTACCTACTTATTTTTCGTGCGTGAAAAAACCATGGGCTGTCTAATGATTGTGCACTATTTCTTCTTTGCTTGTTTGTACAAGCGAAATGCGTCATTTTATCACACAGAAATGATTTTCATTTAACCTTTATGAGTCATCTTCTAGATAACAAGGATTGTTCATATTTCTAAATGATATTGCGAACGATGGACGTACATTGTTTGGCATTCTAGAGGTTAATCCGTATAGTGTGGCTGGCTACAGCTAACAAATTGTCAGTCCAAAAAATGGTTTTGAACTACATTTGCAGGTCATCTTGGAATGCATCTAATATATTTTTACTTTAGTTTCTTACTACTAATATTATGTAATATTATGATGAACTGGGGCGACCTGTCTAAGCTGCAAATGTAGTCAGCCGCAGTTGTAGAACTTTTTTTTTACTGCAAATGAAGCCATCCGCATAATAGGGTTTAATCAGCAAGTTGTGTTAATTCAGAACCAAGACAATTGGATCGCAGAGATAACCAAACCAGTTTGATCTCTGATACTAAGCATTGTCCAATTTAATTATGATGAAGATAATATTTTTTATCAAAATTGACCTCATTAGTTTTTTTTAAATGTTTTATTAATTTTTGTATAATTGAAATAAATATTATGTAATCTTGTTTTAGGATATTTGACTCAATTACAAATAAAGAAGTCCGAAAATGTGAAACCCGCAGCAAGCCGAGAGAAGGTGGAATCATGCAGTACCAATGCACTGCAAATGTTGCAGTCTGCTTATACTCAAAAGTAATTTAAAAAAATGTTTTTTTTTAATTAAAAATTATAGTGAGCTGTTTTATTTGTTAACAAAATTTGTAATTATATAAATGAGCAATATCCTATCATTAAATAAGGTAAAGCATGAAACTGGCAAATGAATATGTGTAAGTCCAGGTATTAGAAGTGAATGCAACGCAAATGAAAGGATTTTAAAGATGCTTTGGAGATGAATGAAGAGAATGTACTTGTGAATGGAACTCAATTTGGAGGTAGATCATCAAATCAATACAATTTTGAATGTCAGTAACTTAACCCTTTGATTGCTGGCACTTTTGGAATAAATACAGTAGAACCTCGATTATCCGGACTAATTGGGGATGAAGGAAATCCGGATAATAGAAAAATATATATAATTGACTGGAAAAGACAAGTATATTCAGTATGAATAATTTTTATTTATTTAGATTTATAAACCGACCCTTATGTATGGAAGCGAAGCATGGAACTGGCAAAAGAAGGATGAAAGTAGAATAAATGCAGTTGAAATGAGATCTCTTAGAAGAATGTGTGGATACTCTGTGTATGATAGAGTGCCGAATGAAAATATAAGAAGTGAATGCGGTGCGAATGATGGTGTCATGAACAAAATAATGAAAGGATCATTAAGATGGTTTGGACATATTGAAAGAATGAATGAAGAAAGAATGGTAAAAAAATTATATGTTAATGATGTAAATGGAACCAGAAATAGAGGAAGACCGAGGAAAACGTGGCACGATCAAATAAATCAAATATTGAATGTCGGCCATGTGAGGAGTCAGAGAAATCGACGCGCGTGCATGACACGATGTATGAATGTTGAGGAAGCGAGAGAAATATGTCAGGAAAGAAAAGTGTGGCAGTCCATTCTTTCTGCCTACCCCTTCGGGGAGACGGCGTGATGGTTAGTTAGTTAGTTAGTTTAGATTTATAAATAGTTTTATTATAAATTATTTTTTATTAAAAAAATCAATTATCGATTTCTGCTTAAAGCTAGCCTTTCTTTTTAAAGCTGCCAAATCGCGAATACTTAAGACATATAAGTTGTCCTGAATTACACTCTTCTTGACTCTCAAACCACTTCATGGCGACATCTATACTGAAAAGCTTCAGAATGTGTAGGACAAATATCTCCCTCCTCGCAAATCTCTTCTTCGTCTTCTTGATCGTATTCCTCTGAGGCAGGTTCGTTGGTATCGCAATTGAACCCCTGGGTTACATCTTCTTCGTGGCAAGCAGCACATATTGGAATTTGAGCTATTGTTTCCGCGATGTCTCTTATATCACTTTCTACTGCATTACTGAAACTTACTGATGGTTTTTTCTTAATTTTGTTCCATAATTTTTTCAAAGTTGACACATCTATAGAATACCAACTATCTGCTGCTTTTTTTAAAACTTTTCCCCATGAATTTCTAGTTCCCTGATACCATGTCGTCCTTTGAATTTTTCAAGCCAGCCCGAGCTTGCTTTGAATGTGGAATCTCCATTTAATCTTGTATCGAAAAATATTGCCTTTTCACACAATAATGGCAGTTCATTCTTTCTGCCTACCCCTTCGTGAGACGGCGTGATGGTTAGGTTAGTTATTTTCTCAAAATGTTATCATATGTATAAAAATTGTATGGAGTGAAAAATAACCTGATGAATGTTTCAAATAAATATTTTTAATGAATGCTTACTTTATCTTTTTATAGAAATGCCAGTGTACCGGGTAATCCTGCGGCTAATCCTCCGGCTAATCCTCCGGCTAATCCTCCGGCTAATCCTCCGGCCAATCCTCCGGTTAATCCTCCGGCTAATCCTCCGAATAAAACCGCAGAAACCAATTCTGCAATGGAGGGGTTGAGTGATTCAGATTTGAAAACTCTTTTGCAAAACTTCAAGGATCTGTCTGCTGATGAGCAGCACGGACTCATCGCATATTTGAAGAAACTGGAGTCAAAGGATCCCCGGAGGGTGGAGACACTGCGCCAGTTTGTCAATTTGGAAGTAGAAGAAGTACACAACATTAATTGTGAGTTGGTTTACTCTTTATAGGATCTTTTCACTACAGAGGAATACACTTAAAAAGTTTATTGAATTTGTAGAAGAGTTTTTTTTTTATGATATTTTATTTGGTATAAAACCCATATTAGATAATTGATATGGATACAAATGTCTGTTTTCTAGAAGTATTTTTTTTAAATATTTTATAGCCAAGCATTATCAAATGTTAATTTGTCTTGTGATTTATTTTGGTAATTAAATATTGTTAAAGCTTTATCGAATGTCAACACATGTGGGATTTTATGAGAATGACGTGCTTAGCAAGGCGAAACATGTCATTCCCATAAAATATTATTAAACTTATAGAAAATGTATGTTTTCATTTGTATTAAGTTTTTTTTTAATTCTTAAAATTTATATTTTCACATAATTTAAGGTCCCAAAAATTCTCTAATTTAAATGCTTCTGATCGATTGTCTGTTTTTGACATTGTTAAGTTTGATTTTCTTTGTGAAAACAAAAATGTGACGGATGGCAAGTGTAAAAAATGATACATTATGACATCACGTGTAAGCAGTGGCGGTACTCTTGTGTAAGAAATTTTAAATCAAACCCCCCAAATCTAAGTAATCGTGCCCCCGCATAAACCAACAACCCACCAAATCACCTTCCAACAATGTTCCCATCAGACGTAAGAAGAATAGCCACAAAAGCTGAATCTCTGTAAGCCAGAAGAGGTTTAGATTCAAAATTTCTTACGCAAGCCGGGCTTCTGGGCTTCTATGGGAGTACCGCCACTGCGTATAAGATTGGTTGAAAACATTGTTTTGGCTAAATATTTTAAAATTCAAATATTAAAAAAAAAAAAGTAGAAATGAGATTTCTAAGACGAATGTGTGGCAAATATGTAAATGATAGAGTGTCAAATGCAAGTACACGAAGTGAATGTGGTGCGAATGAAAGTGTTATGAACAAAATAATGAAAGGGTCATTAAGATGGTTTGGACAAATGGAAAGAATGAGTGAAGACAGAATGGTAAAGAAGGTATATGTAAACGGCGTGAACGGAGCTAGAAATAAAGGAAGGCCGAGGAAAACGTGGCACGATCAAATCAATAAAATATTGAATGTCGGACACGTGAGGAGTCGGAGAAATCGACGTGCGTGCATGACAAGATGTATGAATGTAGAGGAAGCGAGAGAAGTATGTCAGGACAGAACAGTGTGGCGTTCCATTCTTTCTGCCTACCCCTCCGGGGAGACGGCGTGATGGTTAGTTAGTTAGTTAGGCAAGGGGTCTACGAGACAAAAAAGTTTGGGAACTAATCTAATGCTTCTCGTTTATATCTGTATATGCAAAAATTTTTTATTACAGCTTCGGAGAGAGAACTCAGTCCATTCTGTCAATATCCCAATCCAGCGCACGCCAGGAAAGCTGACATGGAGTCAGCGAGTCTCAAGGACAAAGTCAAATTACACAAAGACAGTGACGATGATGATGATTATACATTTGACGAGGTTTGTCCAGAGTCTACTCATTACTTTACTTCTGCTATTTATGTTATCACATTTCCTGGGATGTGCGAGGTAGTCTATTGTTCTCGATTTGAATTAGAGTGTTAACCCGAGTAAACATAAAATTTTTTATGATTTTTTATCGATTATTTTTGTACATGTCAATTTAATGTTAATATATACCACCATTTTACCAATTTTTAAATATACAAAAACATTTTTTAGCATAACAACATTATAAATATTATTGTCAGTCATAATTTTTAAAAAATTGTGAAGGGTTTGCTCCCCTTAATTAGTACGCAAATTGGTTATAAAGTTTTAGTTTTTGTATAATTGGACTAAACAATGTTTTTTTTCTTTCCTGTTTTTGAAAACTTAACTTTTTTTATTAACATCGTTTAACTAACTAACCATTATGTTGTCTCCCGAAGGGGTAGGCAGAAAGAATGGACTGCCACACTTTTCTTTCCTGACATTTCTCTCGATTCCTCAACATTCATACATTGTGTCATGCACAAACGTCGATTTCTCCGACTCCTCACTTGGCTGACATTCAATATTTGATTTATTTGATTGTGCCACGTTTTCCTCAGTCTTCCTCTATTTCTAGTTCCATTTATATAGTTGAAATGTTTTTTTTTTACAATTCTTTCTTCATTGATTCTTTCCGTGTGTCCAATCCATCTTAATGATCCTTTCATTATTTTGTTAATAACACTGTCATTCGCACCGCATTCACTTCTTATATTTTCATTCGACATTCTATCATACACAGATTTTTGCACATTTGTCTAAAAGATCTCATTATATTATTATTATTACATCGTATATATAATTCTATTATTGGTACGTGATTTCATATATCGATTATAAATGTTTTTTCTCATATCAGGTTATAAAATCAGCTGCAGAAAAAGTGAAAGAGAAACAGTTACAAGAGGATATGGAGGTTATCAATAAAACATTAAAGAGCAGCAGCAATGAAGTTTCAAATACAGATGATACTCAGGCCATCATATCCAGTCTGATGGTATCCTTAAAACAGGGTTCTTTTGCCCCGCCAGCGGCCTCTAGCACAGCTGCTACGGACGCCCGCGCTGGTCTCAACGTGTCTCAGATGTGGAATCTCCTGGAAAATGTGGCAACACTGAATCCTAATAACAGTTCAACCACGGGCACCCAGCCCATTCAGTCTTTTGATAAACCACAGCCTCCACAAAGTCAAAGCATGGACTCCGAAGATAATTATGGCCTTGCACAAAGGCAAGATTCCACACAGCAAGACAATCAATTCAATGATGATCAGAATTCTCTCCAATTGCAGCATCAACTAGTTGGACAATCGAGATTCAGAGAGATGCAAGCAAATCTAAATAGTTGGGATGACAATTTTTCTGGCCCACCTCAAGGTTCCGTACATACCGATTATACTTGGGATCCAGAATTCCCAAACAACTCTCAAACAAATATTCCTAGAAGAAGATATCCTCCTCCAAATGCAACAAATTTTCCGATGGGAAATTCTTTCTCTGGAAATATAAATGATATGTACGGCGGTAATGATCATCCGGGAGCTGATAATTTCCAAAATAACCGTTTCGGCAACAATCCTCAAAATAGAATGCAGAATCCATACAATGATCCGCAAATGATGGACGAACAAGATTATTATTATAATGAGCCGATGCAAAATTGCTATCGGCCAAACAACAATTTCAGGGGGCAGCACAGACAGTTCCAAGATGAATTCGTGGGGCCACCTAGGGGCATGCACCGGGGAAACGGCCGTGGGTGGGGCCCGCCACCCAACCAAAGGAGAAACTTCCCCTAACATTGATGTTCACAATGTTTTATGTATTTTACCACTTCTGCGAAAGCTGCCCTTTTTTAATATTTACAAGTAACCTCCATGTAACACTTACAATAGTAGTTGGTAAAAATTCAAAGTTTTTTAAAATTAGTATTTAGTAATGACACATTTTATAGGAGGCTGTGTTGTGTACTGTATGTTTTACAGAGGTTGCCCATATTACATGATTTATTAATTAATATAATAAACCTGTACACCCGAAGATGTTTTTAGAAATGCCACGAAATTCTGAATGTTGCATTTACTATTTTTTGTAAATCTTTTCATTGTTTTATTTGATTTTTTCATCCAAATTGTGTTATCTCAATATATAATGCATTTTGTATCTTATAGAATTTTCTAAATACAGTAAAACCTCGATATAACGGACCTCTCTTTAACGGACTTTGGATATAACGGACAAAAAATCCAGTCAAATGTAAAAAAATTAAAAATGTCCTGTTAATATCGCACCTTCAGGACGAAAACGACTCAACTCGAAAAATCATATTATTGGGAAATCGCAAAAGAAGAATGTAAATTGTGACACTTTCGTATTATTTCTTCGATTGTTTCGATTTCTTTCGATAGTGTACGTAACGTGTAGTAATACGAAAGTGTCACAATTTACATTCTTTTTTTGCGATTTCCCAACAATATGATCTTTCGAGTTGAGTCGTTTTCGTCCTGAAGGTGCGATATTATACATGCTTAAATAAATTCAAAGTGTCGCCTAATGTAAACAATTGTTGGTGGCCATGATAATCACGTCAAATGACTAGCACTAGAATTTGAGACATAATGCCCTGTTCGTAGACTGCACCTAGCCGGAGCGATAGTATTTTAGAGAGTTGATTATAAAAAAAACAGCAAACTTCAAAAGTGCAAACAAAACTTGATTCCTTTTTCAAAGCATGCGCGTTGATAATAAACTGCAACATCACTTCAAGATGAGTGTCCGAAGTTAATAAATAGAAATTTGTTTGTGTTTGTATTGTTTATTTATATCTAAATACAGTACATATTTTCAAAATGAAGTTATTGGATTTATTTTAAACCTATTTTTATATAATGGACTGTCGGCTATAACGGACATCCCCTCCCCCCAAATAGTCTGTTATATCGAGGTTTTACTGTACTTATAATAATTAGTTTTGTTTAAAAACCAAATTCTTTCATATATTATCATGAAATAGGATTTAATTTTATTTCGCACAGGAACACATTTATGCCAATATTGATTTTTGATGCTCATAATTTGTTTTAAATACACTACCACTATGAGAACTGTGTCCTAAGTGTAATATTCTCAAACTTCCAGCATTTTCCGTGTCAGTATAAGTTGTGTAAACTTAAGACTAGGCTATTATGACTATAATAAAAGTATTTCTTTAAGAGTTTTTGCCTTATTTATTATAACACTCGCTCCTAAAATTATATTGCTATTAAAAATAATTTTATAACACTTGTGTACTTTGTTTTTGTAGCCTCAGGGGGAAGCTCCGAAGCTCCGGCGAGACCCAAAGCAGTTGGTTTGAAAAACAAATTAAAGTGGTGTAAAAACAGAGTACGCAAGTGTTATACATTATTTTTAATAATGCCACACCACAAATTTATTGACTTTTCATAGGAAAGTATATTCCTATTGATAATACACGTTGAGAGGGTGGATCCAGTGAGGGTTCCTACGATTGAGGTGCACAAAGGCCGTCGACTCTCAAATAAATGGAGAGAAGGTTGGACGTCTTCATCACAGGCCAAGATTGATTTTCAAACAGATCAAAAGATCTATAGAAAGAAGAATAAGTTAAAGTAATGCTGTTGAAATTCAAATTTTCAAAGGATTTAATTTAAAATAAGTTTTGATTGACATTTTATGTTTTTAAAAAAATATATATATTAGATTTATAGCAGTGTGCATCCCATATAAGCTGTAAGCCGGTCTTGACTGTTAATCAGCTTTCAAAATAAGTAGTCTACTATATTTCTTGTATATTAAACTAACTAACCATCACGCCATTTTCCGGAGGGGTAGGCAGAGAGGATGGATCGCCACACTGGCCTCTCTTGGCATACCTCTCGGGATTCCTCTACATTCATACATCGTACCATGCACGCACGTCGATTGTTCTGACTTTGAATGTGGTCGCCTTTTAGTAATTGATTAATTTGGTCATGCCATGTTTTCCTCGGTCGTCCTCGGCTTCTTTTCTCACTCATGCTGCTGGTGTACAACTTTTTAACCATTCTACTCTCATCCATTCGTTCCATATGTCCGAACCATCTCAGGGATCCTTTTTTAATTTTATTCATGATGCAGTCATCTGCCTTACATTTCTTTCTTATTTCATCATTCGGCGGCGTTTATCCTGCTTTCATCCTTCTTTTGCCAGCTCCAAGCTTCACTTCCATACATGAGGGTTGGCACTAGAACTCCATTGTGTACTGCCATGTTTGCTTCTGTGGATATATTTCTATTTGCAGTAATGACTTTGAGTGCGCCATTTATTTTATTCCCAGCACCAACCCTCCTTTCGATGTCATCTCTATTTTTCTGTCTCTTGTAAACATGCTTCCCAGATACGTAAATTCAGTAACTTGCTCCAATTTCTCGCCCATCGCACTTATATCACAAATCTTCATACATTCTTCTTTCTCGAAAACCATCACTTTAGATTTAGACACATTCATCACCAAGTCATTCTTTTTGCATGCCTCATACATCCTTGACACTAAGACTCTTGTATATTATGCACGCTGATTTGGTATAGTTTCACACTATCGCTTATTGAACCATCCTTCAGGTAACTTTTCAAGCAACATGCACAAAAATCACGTATTTTATTAATTAAATTTAATTATATACCAATTTAATTTTTTTAAATTACGAAACGTCAAACTTGACCGCACACTTCGCCTGCCCCTTGTAAAACTATCATACTTGTGAAGACTCGTACTCAAGTGTTGTTGGCACATGCACGTATCTTTAATGGCTTGTACATTTTAGGTACATTACTTTTTCTAAAGCGCTTACGTTCATATGTGGTTAACTGAAAAAAAAACTTTTTAAAATTTTTCTGGGAAATTGTAATCACTCAATTTAAATATATGTTATATCTTTTATGAGGCTCATTTTTTTATGTGAAATCTCCATCAAGGTTTGGCTTCTTAATTATAACCATGGGTTCTTAATTATAATTATCGATTGGACTGTTGCATTGTTAGTTCTTCCATCCAATCTTCAGTATCTTCAGTATTAAATTCTTCTAAATTAAGATGGAGAGTCAATTGTTTGATTTCAACACACTCCAAATTATGTCATGATATTCAATAAATTACAAATGGTTGTGTTAGGTCAGGAAGGGGGAATAAGGATTCTTGTAATACAAAAGAGTAAATATAATTTTGAACATATTTATTTTCTTATATCTTTTTGTTAATATCTTTTATGTGGATGTCCACTTTTTATATATATATTTTTTTTATATTTGGTTTTTTAGTTAATTTTTTGTAATTTTTTTCACACGTTTTTTATATATAATTTGCATATACAAATTTACAACCAAGTAGATAGCTTACATATAATGAGAAAGTATAAAATGTCAAGATGTTAATCAGCATCACTTCACTACATTACAGCTATTTGTACATTGTTTAATCGTACCACTAATTACTCGGACACCTTCTATCACACAGAGCCTTCATATATATTTCTACATAAAACACTTATTTGTTGACTAAAGCTATTATTTGACTGTGAGGTCCCGCATGACTTTACCAAATGAATATACTATACTTGCATCAGTTGAAAAGCTAAAATCACTTCAAAGTACTTTAATTTGGTTACTCGTTTATTTCATAAAGTAATAAATTATGGAGATGGTAAACAAGGCGTGCTGACGAACATAACATTAGTCAAACTGTATTAGCACAGTCGCGACTAAATCAATCCATTGTATGCAAACTGGATCTTACACTAATATCGGGAAACATTAATTCAATGAATGAGTAACAATGAAAATAATGAAATAGAATATAAATAACACTTAAATAAAAACATTTTACACATAATTTGCAATTAAAAATTTGAGATCGTAGATTGGTTCACCACATGGAGTGTGGCGCCCGCCCCCTCTAATACTGCTACTCCGAATACTAAGTTACTAGTTAAGATATGCGACACGAGTATTATTGTTAGAAGCAAATAATCTTACACGCTCTGTGGACTGCCGCTGGACCTCCAGCTCCCAGTTCTCTTATATCACATTTTGCAACAGTTTCAATAAGCAGTGCCAAGAAACAGTTATGCTGCGTTACCACACAAGTATGTAAGGAGACATTTTATTAGTTTCAAACTTGTACCCGAGTTAACTTATTTAGCAAAGGACATTCTATTTTATTACCCCCCGAGACAGGGTCCTTCCTACGTCAAAAACACACTGAAATGTAACATTACGAGTTAAACAACGGATATGACCTGATTTTGTAGCCACTGCTAGCTGCAGTAGTGTTTGGAACGGATCCAGCTCTAATTGCTCTCTTCCATTACATAAAAAATATATGTTTATTAATTTTAAAATAATGCAGATATTCATTCAATGGAGAAAGTAAATCTACAGTACCAAGAAAATATATCTATAAGTACTAACAAATCCCTGTACTCCCCGCTTTACCCCGCAAATCTACCAAACCAGGTAATCCACTTGTCAAGAATAATAAAATGCGATCAAGAAAGAAGCCTCTGACAGAGAATCCAATGAAGGAAAAGGGCACAGCTGTAAGATTAGATGTGGTTTGGTGCCAGTCATTGGTCATGTCAGTTTAGAAGTTGGCTTCAGCATGTGGTTGAAGTTTAAACTAACTCTTAGATCCGGAAATAAAAGGGTCGACGGTGTCTTCCCAGAGATTACACTTAAATTTCTAAGTTAACATTATATCACGCTGCGCTTTCTTAATAAATAAATCTACACATACACATATTTATATATAAAATATGATATACTTAATTACGTAAGGTAATAATATTTTGATTTTTTTTTCATTTTCGATGGGTTTTTACAATTTAATTTCAGTCAATTCCAAGCACAGTCGATGGCAATTGATGTATGTGATTTGCGATTGAATAAACATCGCAACATGTTGAGTACGTTCAAATGGCACTGTTTGATGAATTAATACTGTTTATCAAAAGAGGTCACAGTACATTGACTCCCCGATGAATAGATGAAAAAAATATATTTAATCCATCGACCGTACCTGATGATTCTTCAATTGACATAATTAGCAGATATGACTGAACAAAATTCTTAATCTAAGAAAATGAATTAAATTTCAGAAAACACAAATAATAAAACAAAAGACATTTTATCCATAATCACAGTGTGAGTTTGTAGTTTATGTAAACCACGAAGTAAATAAATCTATCATGAGTAAAATTAATGAAAAGTGAAAAATGGAAATTGAATCACGATATGGCAATGTGAGACTCCCACACTCCCATCGTAGCCGGAGCGCGAGCTGCCGGCCAATGCTGCGAATCAACTTCGCCATGAGATGACTCCAAGAGTTGTAAATGCTTTGAACATTCTTCAGTATATTCCGGAGATCAAAGACTCAAAACAGCTTGCGAGGGTCGAGAACCCCAGCAAATAGTTTATAATTGTTTAAGGAATAATTTGAATGTTCAAATGGCGAGATATACTTCTCGTAAGATGGCCTCACGGATCTCGGAACCGGGAGACGATTTCTTCCTTTGCCGACTCTTCAGTCCTGTTGGTAAGATCTGTAGAGCTTCTTCTTTGTCAGCGTGAACTGAGGGCTGATCACCATCGTTCCGTTTCCTGCCAGGTTTCTGTAACAAAGAATTTACGCAATTTAGAATAAAAAATACTTGATGATTTAAAAAAAATATTCAAAAATAATAAGTTACTTTGTTCTCTTTTAATTAGGAAGTAAATAGATAATTACTTGAGGAAATGCGGCAGGAGATTAGTCCAGGCGGACACGCTGTGCTGCAATGTGAGGTGCAGCTCGAAGGTGGACACAGTAGAATGGTCCAGCTTGAGAGTGGCCAGGGGAGTAGGCTGGGGGAGACGCTCGTCTCGCAGGCTTAAGAATAGTGTGGCACCACGGGCCCCGCACGGCTCCCGTTCCGCCAGCGCGAGGCAGGCACGCGCCACAGCCGGCAGCAATGTTGCCGGTACCACCACCTCGCCAACGGCTAGTCGCCCCTTGGCGGCGCGCAACTCTTCCTCTAGACGCCTCCGCAGCGCGTCTCCACTGCCCCAAACTCCTTCCGAAACTAAAAAAAAAAAATAATAACATTAAAATATTGTATTTTACAAATATATACAAGATTAAATTAGATGATAAACAGATAAAGTAAATCGTTTCTATTTATATAAACTCGTAAAAATAAAACGTAAACAGTAGCGAAAGTATTGACGTACGATAATTAAACCGAGTAGCTATAATAAAAAGAAATAGAAAACATTTTGTAAATTGTTAAAAGAAGCGTAAGTTTTAATAAACTAACCAATTTAATCGATCGGCTTTGCAAAGTGAAAAGCTAAAAATGTCAGTGGGATACGCGGAAGGGCGATGGTAGGTACCTTCGCGGGCGGCCGGCAACAAAGGACGGCCGCACAGCTGAGCGTTACCTAACGCCGAACTGTCAGATCTGGTACAAGTACATCACATACTGACATACTACAAAACAAAGGATCGAAGGTTTTATTCTACAATTTCGGAAGCATTTAGGACATTTTCTTATTTGAATATAAAACTAAAAGCTTAACATCAAAATTTAAGTCAAAAATATTACTTTCTTTGCTAATTAAAACCATCAAATAATAATATTAATTCAATTAAACAGTTGCACAATTTATACAAAATCATTAGTGAAAATGTTTGAATGAAAATGGAATAAATTTGTATATTTAAGTATTCATAGTTTAAAGCCGGTTGGTAACAAAAAATGTACACAAACAAATAAATAAATTTGAAATATAAAGTTTTCGTTTACCTTTTTCATAGCCAAATCCTATGTTGAATTGATTCGCCGGTAGAACCTCCATTTCCTTTCTTTTTTGTTATTAACAACTTTAATATAGAATATTCCACTCGGGACCTAATTTATTAAAGTTAAAATATCACAATTTTTTTTTATTTGCACTCGATTCGCGTACAGGCCGGTGTAAATTGTAGGTAGTAAATCTTGAAGTTATTTTCCCTGGAGTACGCTAATTTTGTTTATTACAAGTAGCTTTTTAATTCATCGAAACACGGATACTCCAGCACTTCTTTGTCTTGAGTAAGCCGGCTAGCGACGATACGTGCTACTCGGCACTCTCTTCTTCGGGAACTGACGCAATTTTATTCTTACATTCGATTAAATAGTACCCACTCCATCGGTTTGGCTACGTGCACCGGCTTTCGAATCGGTCTCGAAAACGCTATCACCGAGCGGAAAAACGGTTGAGTAATTTGAGCAATATTAATAAAAAGGTCAGAGCATTTCAATGCAATGTAGCGTATGACATTGTGCCCGTGAGTACCTTTTAGCAAATATAAATGGACTGGCGCGGTATCTCGCTCGGTGCTGACAGTGGGGAGCTACCGACGCTGCTCTAGCTGTTGCGGGGGGAAGGGTGGGGGACAGGGCTTGCGCTGTTGCCGCTTGTACGGACTCGTTTTTCTTTGTTCTCAACTACCGGGGAGCTGAGCGATGTTGCAAAATTATAGTTTAACCCTATCACGGCACTATTTATAAAAAAATAATCAAAATGGATATTGCGCAAATTATAGTATTTTAGTAAGGTGGCGTAAAAAAGTTTACATGATTGCAGCTGTTTAAAAACATAAATTATCACTCACGAATTTCCTGCCAATTTAGGAAATAATGATCATTTATTATTTTTATTTATTTGACAAATATATATAATATTTCAATTACACTTATTATGCGATAAAAATTGGGTGCTTTTCTAACTACAAAAATAATAATTTGATAGTTTTAAAGCCACTTAATAATTCTGATTTTTTTAAAGTTAAAACACGTTTTTTATTTTTAAAAGAGGAAAAAACTCTCTTTTTATTTAGTGTAATACGAGTATATACTCTTAAATGATTAATAAAAACTATTTAAAAATGTCCTTTGTTATATGCGTATCACTGTGATATTTAATCTTATTAAATTTATAATATATAATATTATCAAAATCAATTCCATATTATTCCGAAACGTGTCAGACATTTATAACTAGAAAAAAGCTTCTGAACAAAGAGCTTGAAAAAATTGTGTTTTGTATTAAACAATTAGTACCAAGTAGAGTGTCAGTTTTTAAGAAGTTTTATTTTATTTAACGGGAGTGACATGTTTCGTCAATGCATTATTTAGTGAGTGTGCCTTAGCATGGCGAAAGATGTCATTACCATAAAACAAAATATTTTTTTATATAAAACAGATACGTGCATGGTAAGATGTATGAAAGTAGAGGAAGCCCGAGAGGTATGCCAGGACAGAGCATTGTGGCGATCCATCCTATCTGCCTACCCCTCCGGGGAAATGGCGTGATGGTTAGTTAGTTAGTTAGTTATTTAGAAAACAGACGTTTTCAGTCGTATCCATGACTCTAAATGGAGTTTTACGTCGTTGTTCAAGAGATAAAACAATAAGTTTATTACATAAACATTAATTAAATTATTATTATTATTTATATGTTATTTTATTGTATCGTATCTGTTATTAATTAAACTTTTTGTGGCATGTTTACGTGAACAAACAAGGAAAAAAATGATGCCCCGGCTATTGACATAAAACTTGTGTTTTCTCTGGGGTGACGGACGCCCTAAAGTCACACAAAGGTTAACAAAGGATCTCGCGTAGGTACCCACCCATTTTATATGTATATTAGCGTTTATTATGAAATGATGCGTGATTGTGTGCGGAAGAGAAATTGTATGTATCGCTGTGTATTTTATACCTATGTATTCTACTGCTATATACAAACAATGTTTATATATACAACATAAATACAAATTTTGTGTTTTGTACATGCCTATTTATTTTATATTAGCGTTCTATCATTTTCGTGTAAAGATTTTCATTAAAAATCGGCAATAATTTTATTTCCAAATTAAACATAATTATCAACTTTTTGGTTATGCATATAATAATTGTAGATCCCTACAACATAATTCACTGTCTATAATTACATTTGTATTTAAATTTACCCTTAATAATATAAGTGTCATAACATAACACATTAATTCATTATTCTGACCTAATAAAAAAGGGTAATGAATATTTTTATTTATTTCTTACAAATTACTGTAGGTAGGTACTTACCTACTAATATAATATATTTTTTTAAACATTAAAGTAAATAACAACCCTTCACAAGTGGGTATATGGGTCCTTTCATTGTTCTTATTGGTTTTATCACAGTTTTTTTTTCATGTATACAAAGTTGTGAAGAGCGCGTCACGTACGCAGATGTATGGATGTACGGGAGTGTGTATGCACCTACCTATAGGGGCACAGGCACCGGGTGCTCGGAAAGCTCGCATAAAACTCCCGGCAGGATGAAACAGCTGACGTGGATAACAAAGAACGATTTCATTGACCATTTCGCTAGTTTTTCTACTAATGGATAACTTTATTTCTTGCTGTGGTAAATAATATTTAAGTTCTATACCCGACAGATGTACGTGCAGTGTGCAATCGTGAGGTATAAAATATCCATACCTACGGGACCATGAAGGCATAATGTATTCAAACTCTTTCACTAGGACAGTTGGTGATAATTGTCGGTAGGTACTCGGGATTATATTCTTTTGATACCTACCTACATGTGATAAAAAGCTATTTCGCGTTCTTTGTCCGAAGATATATTATAATTGGTGGATATATTATAATAGTCCATAACACATTGGGAAAGCGACGGTTTAACTAACTAACTAACTAACTAACCATAACGCCGTCTCCCCGAAGGGGTAGGCAGAAAGAATGTATATATCGGACCTCTGCGTGACACCCATGCCAACGGAAAGGCAACGTTCACTCCGATCAGTAGAAACAAGTGCAAACAACATAACAATTCCAGTCAGAGCCAATAAAGCATGTTTCTATGATCGTGCTTTCAGCGTTGCGGGTCAGTTGGCGTGGAATAGCCTCCATGTTAGTATTAAGTATGAGGATAGTGACGTTAAATTTAAGAAACTTCTGAAGACTGCACTGTTCGGTCAGTCATTTCCTAGTGCGCCCTTGGAGTAATTGATTTTACAAAACGGCGCACTTAAAATACAAATCATCATAATAATAAATAAATAAATGGACTGCCACACTTTTCTTTCCTGACATTTCTCTCGCTTCCTCAACATTCATACATTGTGTCATACACGCGCGTCGATTTCTCTGACTCCTCACATGGCCGACATTCAATATTTGATTTATTTGATTTATTTGCGACGGTTTATGAAAGATTTAATATTCAACATCTCGAAAATATCACGGGAGTAAAAATTAAATATAACATTCTGTATCTTCAAACACAAATAAATTACCGTTTTGTGAAATTTTTGAATTAATCATAATTATGCAAGTAGGTAAGCACATACGAACAATGAAAAAACGGAACGCAAAGAACGCACCTTGGGGTGTGCACGCCCCCTAATTGCCGTGAAAAGGTTAAACGAAATTAATTCGAAAAAAAAATGGAATACGAAAAAAGTTAACCGACCTTGATAAGGTAAATAAGTTTACACTTGGAGGTAAAGCGTATCGATGACACATAATTTTACTTGCCAACTTGATTTAGTGTAAACACATCATAATCACACGAGTGTGGGTACTTACTTACTCACACACCAACTAGGTAGATACATACCTACCCATAGTCCAGCGTTCATTACTAATCAACCAACATGCAGATTGTTTTGTTCTCGTCAAACAATTATCGTTATTGTTTAACAAACGGAAGTACTATGCACTACTTTTATGTTATAATATTATACACGATTAAGCTTTGTGTCAGAGCCGACTGCAATATTCAAATCAATATACATGGATTCTCTATTTAAAATTTGGTATATGTCATTTCTACAATCAAGTATGTTTCTATGATCGTGCTTTCAGCGTTGCGGGTCCGTTGGCGTGGAATAGCCTCCATGTTAGTATTAAGTATGAGGATAGTGACGTTAAATTTAAGAAACTTCTGAAGACTGCACTGTTCGGTCAGTCATTTCCTAGTGCGCCCTTGGAGTAATTGATTTTACAAAACGGCACACTTAAAATACAAATCATAATAATAATAATAATAATAATAAAAGTACCGATATGTTATTATTGACATTTAAAAAATAAAAAGTAAAGATTTAAAATAAAATCTATACATTTTCTTATTACAAATTTCAGAGGAAACACAAAATGAATTAGTGATTAGATTTTTTTTGAATAAATGGAAAATAAAAAATCTCTTTAATATTTTTTTATAATCAAATAACATGTTGGTTCCAATGGGTCATTGCTTTTGACTGTTTTATTATTATTATTATATTGGCGATCAAAACAATCTTCGGCCGTATTTTGAAAACGAACTTGACTTTTGACCACAATATTATGTAAATTACATGAAAATTGGAATATTTTAGCGTTAATGAGTTAGTCGGTTAGTCATTAGGGGAGAGGGTCAGAAAGACAGACGGTTCATTGTTTGATTTCTATGAATATTGTGTAATCGGAAATTATAGTCAACAAAAAAAAAAAAAATTACTTGAAAAAGCTTTATCAGTAAATAAAGGGTTTATTCAAATATGCATAGGGCAATAGAAATGTGGTATTCGGGGAAATGTGAGAACTATTATTTTTACCAATATTTTTTTTTTTTAAAGGAACATAGAAGTTCCCGCCACATACCCGAGGCTGTTATAGGGTGTAGCGGCGCCCTTTTGTCACCCTGGCTCTTACACTCCCTAGGCCTGTCCCCGGTCCATCCGGGACTTACATTTAAAGACGGCAACAACAAGGGCGTGCCAGACCACATTTAATCTAGCCCATCTTACTTCTATGCTCCGCTGTACTTTATTGAATAAATAAGCATAATATATAATACTAATAATTATTACTGGAAATATTGGTTAGGTACCTATCTTTATGAAATAATCTTTCCCGAAAACTGCTGGGTAATATCTGAAGCATAAAATATTGGGCGAAACGGAAAATATCGTTTTAGATACATAATGATAAAATGAAATAATTTATACTCTTAAAAAATAATAGAAAAAGATGTATTATTTAGATTTAAGATGGTCTGTATATAAATTTGCTTTCGCAATTAAATTTACTCACGATCATAATTTTTATTAATAAAAAATACTATTTAACTTGTGTCTGAATAGTATTATAATCAGCTATTTGTTTGATTGTAGACACGTGTACTGCATAAATAGAATCATAGAAGACAAGTACCTATAAATATATTTAAATACGCATAATGCTCTTGCTTCTCGTTATCAGATAAAAATATAATATTTACCATGCACAAAGAACGACATTGCGCGTGTACTCGCGTCGCCCTTCCTTTAAACACACTTTGTCGTCTAGCCCTTTATGTCACGTGTAGAAGTAACAATTAAGAAATGCCCATTTTGCCAGGGTGATTCATCGGCAAAAGTTCAGTTTTATAGCTAAACTAAGGAACTATGCGTTTATGAGTCAAAGTATGAAGTATATGGTATATGCGGGTCGCACTATTTTTATCATGAAAAATGCCTTTCTTTTGATAAATGCTCTGTTTATTCACCTGCGGAACACAATGCCAAAAGGTGTGCTCAAGACTTCAAGCACAGACGTGGAACGTGGACCACGAAAATAAGGAAAACACAAGGAAAACATGATTCATTAATACAGATCAAATCGTAGGAACACTTGTGTAAACTTGTAATAGTACTCGGCGTATAAAGGTGCGCTTCTGCACTACCTCTTTAGATTCTGACCAATCTTTTTCATTCATACTTTCCATAAATTCTTATAATTCTCTTTAATAAAATGCACAATAATACGGAATGGTATTTTTAAGCAGAACTTTAGTTTTAAATTGCGGGTCATTTGTAATAAATCATAAACGTGTTCGTATGTCGCAAGGGTGCTTTGTGTCACGTTTTTTTCAAATATTATGTCCAAAACAATTAAACAAAATAATACCACTAAACAAATACCACGTTGTCGGTTTCTTGCCGATTGCATCAGGTTTTCAGAAAAACATAACAAACTAACTTTTGTTGCTGGTATAAGTTGTAATTGACTATTTGATATATTAGTAATCATGACGTCAGTTCCCTGATAAGAGAAACACATAATAATAATAATATATTGCCCGTAAGTACGAGCATAAGGAACATTTGCCTTCTGTGCCACCTGGTGTGGCTATATAGTCCTATTTTGGATAGACAGACTTTGTCACAACATTACGGACAAGGATATTTTGCCTCCATGGCTGGACCCCGTCGTCTCCGTCTCTTCGCCCCCTGCCAAACAGCGACGACTCTTCTCCACTCCGCCCTATCGATTGCCAACATGTCTGTACTCTCCTTATATCTCTTGCGTTCTCCCCGTCCCCGTTGTTGTCGTCCACTGTTGGACATAGGCCTCCCCCATACTTCCACACGTATCCCTATCTTGTGCCTTTTGCATCCAATCTCCAGCAATTCTTCTAATGTCATCGGACCATCGTGTGGGGGGTCTCCCTGTGTTTCGTTTGTCTTCGCGGGTTCTCTACTCTACCACCTTTCTGGTCCATCTATCGCCTACCAATCTGGCAATATGTCTATATTAGTTCGATATATAAAACATAAAATAAATAGCGAGAAAAACAACATTTGAATTGCAGAATTTATTCTGTGCAGTTGTAGCGTAATCTTCACTGATTCAACTAAAACAATTTATTAACACATTGTTTTCTAATAACGATTGTTTTGCAGTGAAAACAGAGGTCGTAAAGTTGATAAGAAAGTATTTATTTCCCTGTGACCTCCTTATTGACGCAATCTGCGCGATGGATTTCTTATCTCTGGAAACGTAAAGAATAATCCAATTGTAATTAGTAAAAACAACATTAGAGATAATGCAATGTGAATATAGGATTGACATGTTTCTGATCGCGGTGTAGAACCGGCGTGGGCCAGTAGGAAGATAACCCGCCACCGGTCTGGGGCCGAGCGAGAGGAGATCTACTCGCCTCGCTAACTGCTCCTAACTGGCTACTGGCTACTGGGCACAATAATGGTGTCCAGTGGTGTCGCTTTCACAACTAGAACTTCTCTGTTCCGAGAGATACCTACACCCGGTATGATCTGTAGATGAGCACCATATTCTTCTATTTAGTTTAGGTCGTACGACCTGTTTGTGACGGTGAGCTGTCCTGGTATAATGCCGTCCAGTCATCCTGCTAGTATCTTGCCGCTGGGGTTTTCTTATTTGACAATTTTTGCAATTCTTGTATCCTTCATGCGGTCCACACGATCCATCCAAAAGCGCTTTCTACTTCTAGCACTCCTCACTATGTCTTCAAAACCACTTACATACATTATCGTCTCATTTCTGATCCGAATGAGCACTCCACTACTTAAAAAACTTATGTGAGCCCTTCTTCTGATTTATTTAGTACTGTGTTCTGTTATTTCTCAAAGCCTGTTCCTGGGATGTAGATGTTCAACTGTCTAGCCATCTTTTGGGTAGTCTTCCTGGAGGTCGTTTGTCTGTTGGTACTTTATTTACCACTCTTTCAGAACTAACATGATTTTCCAGTAACTTCTTCTTAGTCTTCCCCATCACACAATTCCTTATTTTGGAATTTCTCACCATGTCTCGAATTGTCGTTCACCCAATGGTTCGGAGAGTCCTAATTTCTGTGGTTCTTTTGAGACTTTATGTTCTGATGATGTCAGCCCTCGCCTCAATTACATTTGTCATTATAGGTCGAAAGCACGGTTGTGTGAGCCCATGGGTATATAATCTGAACAACAATCATATGTCTACAACGCTCAGATGCTACACATTTTGCAAATGTACCTTAAGCATTGTAGAACTTTTTACTTCAGACTCCTAGTCACACTTGAAGTTAAGATAATTAACGAGTTTTGATGAGCTTACTTAAGAACTAAACAATTATTTTATCCATAAAACGAGTGTATTTTTTAAAACAGGTACTTTATAGAAATTTCGAAAGCGTTTTTATTATTATTTGAATATTTGGTTGTGGGAATCGAATGTTGCTAGTGAGGATTTGCGAACGGCTGTCCAATTCCGCGAGAGACACCACTGGGTGTCCCAGCCTACCTACCTATAGCAAATAGCCGTAAAGAAGTAGTTGTAATAAACACTGAACATTACACTAGAACGCACACATTCAAACATCTTGGTAAACAAGTCCACGCTCCTTAGGAGAGTATGGGTACCTACCCACCACGTACACGTACATAGGTACTTAACTACTAATAATAAATATTCGCTTCATACTCTTTATGCCCAACACGTGTCGTATGATGTACGTATCTATTTGAAGAAAAAAAATCGTACTTCATTAGTTCAGTAGGTACCTACTGGGTACCTACATCTATGAGACCTTGTATATACACAAGTAGGTAACTATACGCCGGTAATACCTTCCAACTGAGAGCAGGATTGTCTGATGTCTGGTGGGATTATCAAAATATATAATTTATCAAACACGTTTTGGTAACATGATGATGCCAGCAAAGATTTCACAATGGCGATAATTATATATAATTATTTAAAAAGTGCACATCATTATGGGTAAAATGATATCATATTTCTTTCGCCTTCCACGCGTTTAAATATATTCTAGAACTAATTTCTTCATTTCATATACTAGCTACAAAATAATTTGAAATAATTATTGTTCTAACAAAAATATCAAAGTTTCGAAAGGTAAAACAGTAAACTAAGCACCGACAATAAACTCCTGATATACAAAACGGTCATAAGGTCGATCTTCACTTATGCAGCCCCATTCTGGGGCTATGCAGCTTCGAGTCACATACGAAAATTCCAAATCCTGCAAAATAAGGTTATTCGTTTATCGCTTGGTACGCCTTCATGGACCAGGATCACACAACTGCACCTAGAATCGGGAATCCCGATGATAGACGCATTCATTCTGAAACTTGCTGAACGTTTTTACAAAGGACTCCCTTCACATCCTAACCCCACAATAAAATATCTCTCAAATTACGACCCAAACACGTCCAGCCGCCACAAGCGTCCAAACTCGATCCTCCTTCAGAGGAACACTCCGGGCCACACAAATCATGCCCCCGCATAAACTAACAACCCACCAAATCACCTTCCAACAATGTTCCCACCCGACGTAAGAGGAATAGCCACATGAGCTGAACCTCTGTAAGCCAGAAGATCCAAGTCCAAGTCCAATATACCAGCGTTAAAATAATTTGAAATAATTATTGTTCTAACAAAAATATCAAAGATTCGAAAGGAAAAATAAATTATCAATATGTATGAAAAAACGAATTTATCAAATTTATCAAACACGTTTTGGTAAGAGAAGGATGGAGTGCCGCATCAGTAAAGGTGTGACAGTCCATTCTTTCTGCCTACCCTTTCGGGGAGACGGCGTGATGGTTAGTTAGTTAGTTAGTTAGTTATGAAAAAACGATAGTTTTCAAGGATTTTTATTATAATATTTATGTATGACATGTTTCGCCCTTCTAAGGCATTATCAAATGTATATAATTTATATTTGATAATGCCTTCTTAGAAGGGCAAAACATGTCATACATAAATATTATAATAAAACTCTTTGAAAACTATTGTTATTTCATACATATTAATAATTTAATATGGAGTTTTACATCATTGTTCAAGAAACAATAAATAAGGCAAAATAAATATTTCGAATACGTCTCGGAATATTTGTTTTGTTCGCAGGTGAGAAAATGTTCGCAAGTGCTATTGGCATCCCTTGTAAGTCGATACGCGCAGGTTACGACAAGTTGAGAGACAAGAAGCGACTTGTAAATAGTGTTTAGGAGAAGCGTTTACAAGCAAGACAACTTCAAGTAGGCTTTTGAATGTCCATTTCACTGCGTAAAACATCTTCAAATTGATATACGCAAGATTTGTCGCTTGTTGCAACTTATCTCATTTGCGCGTGTCAACTTACCGAGGGTGCATATGTAGATTAGCTAATTAACATCACGCCGTTTCTGGAAGGGGTAGGCAGAGAGGATGGACCGTCACCGATGGAAGGCCGAACGGACAGTGACGTCGAAAGAACTAGTTTAGCAGATTGCTGTTCTTAATACTAAACGACTCAATAGGGTATTTATAAGTATTGAAATGCAAAAAATTATATAATTTTGTGGAATTATTGATCACCTTATGCATTTGTAGTACATTTTGGTAATGTCCTGTGAGTATTGGTAACTAGCTAACTTACTAACTAACCATCACGCCGTTTTTCCGGAGGGGTAGGTAAAAATTATGGACCTCTACACTGTTCTATCCTGACATAACTCTCGCTCCTCTTCTACATTCACACACCGTGACATGCACGCTCGTCGATTGTTCCGACTTCGAACATGGCCGCTTTTCAGTAATTAGTTAATTTGGTCATGCCATGTCTTCCTTGGCTTTCCTCGGCTTATTTTTTCATTCACACTACTTGTATATATATTGTTTTAACCATTCTTCCCTGATCCATTATTTCCATATGTCCAAACCATCTTAGTGATCATATTTTTTTTATTCAGGACGCATCCATCCGCCTTAGATTCCTTTCTTATTTCTTATTTTTTTATTCTATCCGATATGTTAGTAATGTAAAATGGAGGCCTTTTTTATTAAGAAAAATAAAAAAGTGTAATTATTTGAAATTTTATGGTAAAAGATTGTAAAAAATCGTTTTAAAATGCAAAGTTAAAATGAATTTAGTTAAAATCCACTAATGTTTGTGTCCTCGACCGGTTTCGGCAGCTCGCTGCCATCTTCTGGTCAGCATAACATAACCAGAAGATGGCAGCGAACTGCCGAAACCTGTCGAAGACACAAACTTTAGTGGATTTTAACTAAATACATTTTACATTTTAAAATGATTTTTTATTATTTTCACTAAGAAAAATAATATTTTAAATTTGATTTAGAATCATCTCAATCAGGAAATATAATTAATTTTAAAGCCCGCTGTACTTTCTGGTATACTCGTATATACACACGAGTATATGTAGGTACGCGTTTATGGAATCACTTACATAATGTTTTGTTGAGCAGGGTCGTGGGTACCTTGAATCATTAAAGGGCAACTAACTTGTTATACTTATTTCAATAACGTATGTACAATTGTAAAAACATGCAAATTAATTTATTGTTGATACGTCCATTGTAGATGAACAAGTATACAAAAACAAATGATATGCAACTAACAAACAAAAAAAAAAAACAAAGCAAAAAACGGTACAATGGGTATTAGACGCGTTTTGTCTGTGGTAATTTAAATAGGTACTCGTCTATTGTCTGTGCGCTGGTGAAATATTAAGTACCTACTTAATTATATTACGCTATTTCAATTGCTTGCAATCAATAATGCAACATTCGATGGTTATTAATAGAATTCTAGCAATGAGCTGTAGAGTGTGGAACGACAGCGATAAGGAATACATGAGGATGTCTCGGAGTTATTGACGTATGCGTTAATAATACGCTGCTCCATAACTTATCATCATCAACTGTCAAAATCCAGACGAAATGTCTGATAACAAATTACTGGCGGAATGAAATTCACGATTATACTAGAACGAAATCTTTTATGTATAGTTCTTATTTTTCTTCCTCAGCCTATTCCCGTCCACTCCTGGACAAAAGCCTCCTCCATTTGCTTCCATGTCATTCTGTCCTGTGCAGACTGCATCCAGGTTATTTCGAGGTGTTTGTTTAGACCATCCGTTGCGGTCGCTCTGCACTTCTCCAAATCAGCAGTCTTGTCCACTTTTCATCTGAGCTTCTGACTACGTGACCTGCCCATTGCCATTTTAGAGTCGCTACCCGGTGGATGATGTCAACACCTTTGTTTTTTCTCTCACCGTATCGTTTCTGACTCGGTCTCTTAGGCTTATTCCTAACATGGCTCTTTCCATGGCTCTTTGGGTCACTCGTAGTTTCTCGGCACTTTGTTTGGACAATGTAACAGTTTCAAGACCATAAGTACCAACTGGCAGAACGCAGGCTTCATAGATTTTCATTTCAGGTTGATCGGTTTAGTTATTATACATCACGTAAATTCAGATTAAATTAAATATATAGTTTTTTTCAAGTGCAAATTTCTTTATTTTTCCAAATTGGGTTTACAAATATAAATAATTTCAGCCGCCCATTTGAAAGAATCCATCGACATAATAACACATGAACAACATGTGTTATTATGCCGACGTTAATGAGGCTGAAAACTTTCCAATATTTGGAATATTTTCCCTTTGAACGTTTCGTCAATTTGAAACATGTCGATCTCCAAAGCGACAATGTTCAACAGTTTGATTGCTCTCAGCACCGGCATCACTAGAGGCAGATGGTTCTGCACGTTGGGAGATAAAACTGTGCTGTCGAAAATAACCATCCGGAACATAAAGATTGATACCCTCCAAGATAGATTATCATTTGAAAACGTTTTTGTTTTAAAGCGAAACAGGTTATCTTGATGCTCTTGTATGACGAAATATGTCACAATAATACGAGTATTACGTATAAAATTGATTCATTGTATACAATATTAAGCCATATTAATTATTTAATATATTATAAGAAAACGAGACTTTTCTAGAAGTTTCACATTTTTGCCTCACAATGGTGGTGGTCTAGGGGATAGAACGCTTGGCTCCTGATCAAGGGGACTTGGGTTCGAGCCTGAACTCGACCAGATTCCTTCTTCATAATAATGAGTTATTTTTCTGCTCATATTGAAGATTGTAAAAATAATTCTCATATCATAGATTTAAATCTTTTGATATTAGTATTTTTTATAAAAAAATAAATAAATACAAAGTGTATTTATAAAATTTAATTTAGTAAAATAACAATACAATACAATACAAACCATCACGCCGTTTCCCCGCAGGGCTAGGCAGAGAGAAAGGACCGCCACACTACTCTATCCTGGCAAACCTCTCTAGCTTCCTCCACATTCATACAACGAGTCATATACGCACGTCGATTCCTCCGACTTCTAACATGACCAACCTTTAAAATTTGTTTAATTGGTCATGCCATAATAATATCAATATCACACAAATCTTACAAATAAGTGTGTAGGTATACATGTTTTTCAAATCTATTGAATTAATTATTAAATGATTTAAAATCAAAACTTTATACAAAATCGCGTATTTTGTCTAAAATGTATCAATGACCTAATTATTTATAATCACAATTAGATCATGCCTCATCTATTGTAAAAATGGTTAAAAATCTTGACAGCTCACTGAAAATATTTTGCATTAAATAAATTGTGCTCCTCCGAAGCATGGAGCTATACGCTATCTGAACATGCATTCAATGGTCCCACGGTTGGGACGGTATGGGAATCTATAAGATAAGTGAGAAATTAACATTTGGTGTTAGATGCGTTTTTGTTTTATATTCAACACTCCGCCCGCGGACCTCGTTCCTATCTCTCTCGGCCAATATAATAATTTGTGCAGTGATTTTTATTTAATATTATGAAATGTTTCCTAAACCTCGCCCTTTGTCCTACATGTCATAAATTGTACTCCACAATTTTTCCCATCCCGCATTTGTCTCCTCTGCCTCTCCTTTGCTTCCCGCTGTATATACCTACCTGTGGTGTATTTTTTAAAAATCTTTTATATAATGTTTCTGAAATGTTCATGTATTATAACTAACTAACTAACTAACCATCACGCCATTTTCCCGGAGGGGTAGGCAGAGAGGATGTATCGCCACACTGGCCTGTCCTGGCACACCTGTCGGGCTTCCTCCACATTCATACATCGCACCATGGACGCACGTCGATTATTCCGACTTCGAATGTGGCCGCCTTTTAGTAATTGGTTAAATTGGTCATGCCATGTTTTCCTCGGTCGTCCTCGGCTTCTTTTCCCACTCACACTGCTTGTGTACAACTTTTTAACCATTCTACTCTCATCCATTCGTTCCATATGTCCGATCCATCTCAGGGATCCTTTTTTTTTATTTTAATTTTATTTTTAAATGTATTATATATTTTGCTTATTTATTCAATTAAGTACAGCGGAACATAGAAGTAAAATAGGGTAGATTAAATGTGGTCTGGCACCCCCTTGTTACGGACCCGGATATGTGGCGGGAACTTTTATGTTCCTTTAAAAAAAAAAGACCGAGGAAAACGTGGCACGATCAAATAAATCAAATATTGCATGTCGGCCACGTGAGAAGTCAGAGAAATCGACGCGCGTGCATTACACGATGTATGAATGTTGAGGAATCGAGAGAAATATGTCAGAAAAGAAAAGTGTGGCAGTCCATTATTTATTCCTACGCCTTCGGGGAGACGGCGTGATGATTAGTTAGTTATAAAACAGAATGTTGTATCTCGTCTATAATAATAAAAAAACATTAGTATTAAAATAAACATGTATTTTTTAGTCATGCAAACATGAATCAATAATAATAAGTTTGTAACTAAGCGAAAAACATGATGTAAAATCCGTTCAAATTGTTGGCAGAAACATAGTGAAAGAATTGCATCAGTCACTGGTAGAATCTACACGCGAGTGTGGGTCTGGGCTGTCGGTCTCGCCCGCTGGGTTGCTAGGTACCTACGTACATACGTGCGGAAAGAGAATGAAAAAAAAAACCTATTCATGTTATTACTCACATTTTCACACTATTCGTCACGTTTTCACCGCTTTTCCTTGTCTTCTCAACAAAGAAACAAAAGTCTAGAAAATGTTATCATAATGACTAATTTCCGTTGTCTAATAAAATTTTAATTCAATTTGAATCATCCCCAAGGTATTTTAGGTAGGTACTATATAAATATAGGAAGTACATTCATAGATAAATTAGTACCTTAAATATCTATGTGCTCATTTTCGTATCTTGCAAGGCATTCATTATGATAAATGTCATTGCGCAATTGAATTTCTGTGGAAACATTTTTTTTCTTAATTTAATAAGGTAAGGTAGTATATTTTGCTTTAAGGGGGATTTCGAAAATGCCCTATTATACCGAAATCAAAAACAGATATTCTTCTTCCTCAGCTTATTCCCGTTCTCTCCTGGACAAAGGCCTCCTCCATTCGCTTCTATGTCGCTCTGTCTTGTGAAGACTGCATCCAGGTTATTCCAATGTGTCTGTTCAGATCATCCTTCCACCGTAGTTGCGGTCGCCCTGCACTTCTCTTTGCCGTCCACAGTTGCAACCCGTGAAAAATTTACGGAAGCACAGATTTTCTAGCCTTAAAAACTTAGTTCACTGTAATCGTAATCACTAATCAGTAATTTTTTTTTCACACACGTTATAATTTCACAATTAACAATATCAAATTGTTATCCTTTTGTTTTATATACTCGTACTTCTGTCATACAACAATAATTAAAACAAAATTCAAAATTAGATTCAGAATCCGAACAAAACTCATAAAAGTATTCCTCTCTCGCTTTCTTGTATTTAAAATATTCTCGTACTCTTTCTTGATGACATGATGACAATTGTTTTTTTTTCCTATTTTATATAAATGATAAGTAATAGTAAATTGTACATACTATTGAATTGAAATCGAAGTTAAACGTCTTCTTCTTCTTCTTCTCCTTATAGACCTTTGGTCTGTTCCTGAAATCAGGCTGGCCTCTCTTGGGAGGTTGACTCCCAACTATCTCTCCATCTCTTCAGCGGTCTTCCAGGGAGACGGCAGCTGGCAGGAATCTGATGCGCTACAGCGTGTGGGATTCTGGTGGGATCCATCCTCTGCACGTGCGCATTCCATTATCTTCTGCGTTGTCTGCCCCATCTCACGACATCCTCCACCTTGCAGATCTCGCGGATAACCGTGTCCCTCACCCTATCTCGAATAGTCCATCCTGCTATCATCCTCAGCGTCCTCATCTCTGCCAAGTTAAACGTAATTCAAATAAAAGAAACGCAATTCAGACATACACAGACACTGGACCAGGAACTGTGACAGATATCACTTACCGAATGCACGAACTAAGACAGGACAATCAAGGATATTGAACAATGGACTGAAACTCTACAATGAACTACCAAAAGACACAAGGAGTCCCACTACAACTCAATATAAAATATATCTGAAACAATACATAATTAATGGTAAGATCTAAAAATGTATCCATATAACCCAATTGGGTTTTAAAAAAAATTAATTAAATAAAAATATATATAGGTATATATATTTTAAAGAGTCAATAAAGTTAGAAAATAATTTTAAAATAAGACCCCTATATTAAAACAATATAGGGGTCTTATTTTAAAGAAGTCTCAGAATCATCTCGAAGTTCTTCTATCTAGGGCCAATATCCTCAGTCCGTATCAGCTGTTCTGGTATTCAGTTCCGCATGCCAACCGTCCTGCTAGTAGTATTGGATTGAAGCACAAACATGTGTATTTGAATACATCTATTCTTATTTTGTTGAAAAAAAATCTGCATTTGTATTATACTGTATATAAAGAAAATTCAGTTAGATTTAGATATTTCTTCGCACCTGTAAAGTAAGGTTTGAACCTGAACGGTTTGTGGGTTTACGGTAACAAAAAAAGAATTGGGAACCTTTTGAGTGAATCTGTATAAAAAAAAATGGTGCCCTTCAACAATGGGCGCTATTAGACAGGTATCACGGATTGGGGACCCAAAAAAAAACCCTTCGCCCTTATTTGTAATATCGTAAATTGTTTTAATGAAATTGAAAGATGACGAAATGCACGTAGGCACTTGAGTAAGGAAGTAGTACTAAAGAATTTTCATTAGATTTCCTAGTAAACACGAACGCACACAGAGAATAATTTTGCATGTTGTTTTCATTGTAATCCAACAGTACTTACCGAGACAGTTAAAAGTAAATCATATTTATTGTTTCTTGAAATAAATTAAATAAATAAACATTCATGTACGCACGTCAATTTTTCCGACTCCTCACGCGGCCGAAGTTAAATTTCAATTTAAATTTCATTTAAATTTTTTTATATCTTTCATTATTATTATTATTACAATTTTTTATTTAATTTTTCTGTATACAACAGGTTGTTTGAATCCAATTACTTTATACACATTAATTTTAGCTATTATATTGATGATTCTCATGACATGTGATAGGTAGCCAATCTATCGCCATTTTATTCTCACGAGAATTGTACACCAGATCAAAGGCAGTGTGACAATCACACTGCCATCGCCGGGAATCGAACCCGAGACCGTCGGTATGGAAGTCAGAGGTCTTACCACTCTGCCACGAACGTCATGCCACGTTTTTCTCGATCTTCCTCTATTTCTATTTCCATTTACATTGTTAACATATCCCCTTTTACCATTATTTCACTGTACAAACCATCTTCTCCTTTAATTATTTTGTTTATAACTTATATTTTCATTCGACACTCTTCCATACACAGATTTTCCACACAATCGTCTAAGAGATCTCATTTCTACTGCATTTAATCTATAATAATTTCATCATTCTTTTGCCAGTTCTATGCTTCGCTTCTATACATAAGAGTCGGTACAAGAACACTATTGTGCACTGCCATTAAAGCTTTTTTAGATAGGCTTTTATTTGCGATGACTACTTTAAGTGCACCATTCACTTTGTTGCCTGGCCCAACCCTAATAATTAACGTGAATGAAAACGTCTGTTTTCTAGAAGTTTTATTATTATTTATGTAAATGACATGTTTCACCTGTCTAAGGCATTATCAAGCATTCGAAATTATAATTAAACTTTTAGAAAACAGACGTTTTCATTCGTATTAAAGTAAATCATATTTCTGTTAATTTTCCAGGTACCTATAAACTTATCCACCATAGAACTTATTACTATCTAATCACTACATATAAATTATATGTTATTATCCCATTGTAAATTGGCACCTTTCATCTAGGTCACATGTTCTCAATCTTTTTAGACCGATTGCCACTTTTTTCAATCGTCTTTTCTTATTTTTCAAATGTATGATGTACATATACGCGGGAGATGCCTATTGGTGGCGATGAGGTTCGCAACCCATCACACGGCGTCTTCCGCGGGGCGAAATAAGAAGGATGGAGTGCCGCATCAGTAAAAGTGTGACAGTCCATTCTTTCTGCCTACCCTTTCGGGGAGACGGCGTGATGGTTAGTTAGTTAGTTATGATGTACATATTTTTTCAATAAAATTATGTTACCTGATTAAACTAACTAACTAACCATGACGCCGTCTCCCGATGAGGTAGGCAAACATAATGGACTACCACACTTTTCTTTCCTGGCATATTTCTCTCGTTTCCTCAACATTCATACATCGTGTCATGTACGCACGAAAATTTTTCCGACTACTCACGTGGCCGACATTCAATATTTGATTTATTTGATCTCGGTCTTCCTGTATTTCTAGTTCCATTTACATCGTTAACATATACTTTTTTTAGCATTCATTCTTCATTCGTTCTTTTCATGTGTCCAAACCATCTCAATGATCCTTTAATTACTTTGTTCAGAACACTTTCATATGCAACGCATTCACTTCTTATATTTTCTTTCGACACTATATCATACACAGATTTTCCACACATTCGTATAAGAGATGTAATTTCAACTGCATTTATTCTACTTTCATCCTTTTCTTGCCAGTTGCATGCTTCGCTTCCAAGCATAAGGTTTGGTTTAAGAACACCATTGTGCAGAGCCATTCCAACCATTAACATTAGCCATAGCCTTAGATCAGTGGTTCTTAACCTGGGGTGCCCGCACCCCTGTGGGTGCGGAATGGTATTTTTGGGAATGCGGGAGAAGCCCCTAACGATTTACTTTTTTTAATTTTTGATAATAAAATACTTAAAAACTATAGTAGTCCCCCCAATGACGCGAAAGTCGGGACCGCGTTATTAGAATAACGCGTTATTGGGGTTTTGAAGCTCATATAAAAATTACGGTTATAGGTTTTTCGCAAAAAGCAAAAAAAAATACACGAATAAAATAATTTTTCTAAACAATCGAAACACATTTTTAAATGGGGTGCGGAGACCTATTTCCAGATTCAAAGGGGTGCGGCTCACTTAACCCTAGAACGGACGAGCTGGGTCTGTGAGACCCAGACTTTTTATATAAGGTTAGATTTCAAGGTCATGGGCGTTGCATACAGCCATTTTTCTGAGTACCTTCCTAAAAGAGTCCACAGAATGCTCTGGTGTCGCAAATTTATCAACTCAACTCTCAGTCATCAGTTATCACGCGTTTGAATATCTTGTGGGCCTGTCAGACCCGGCCCGTCCGTTCACGTGACTTTTTTGACATAGCTGTATTTGTGTTCTAGGGCGGTTTTTTTATTTTTTCTTGTACTCATTTTAATACTATTGACAATCTTAAACAAGTATATATGATTGAGGAAGAATAAGCCTCAAATACCTCCAAGCTTTCTTCCAAAATCAACAAGGGAACGACATTCAAGCATTTTTGGTTTTCAAGAAGATTTGACGATAGTATCTTATGCACCCAAGAGAAACAAAAGTGTTATTTTGCTCTCATCCATGCACAACGACAGTGAAATTGACCCTTCTACTGGTAAAAAGAAGAAGCCCAGCATAATAACATATTACAATTCAACTAAGGGAGGTGTCGACGTAGTTAACGCTATGTGTGCTGAATATAGCGTCGTAAGATGAACAAGACGTTGGCCATTAACTTTGTTTTTTGCCGCAATGAATATTGTTGCTCTAAATGCATTCATTGTGTTCAAGACAAATGAACAGTCCATCAGCAGGCGTGATTTTCTCAAGGACTTGTCGAAACAGATGCTGCAACCTTACTTGACCGTGCGAGCTCAGCAAAACAACCTACCACGAGAGATCGTCAGTTAGCAACTAAGTTTTCTGGATATGAAACTCAACCTAAAGACGACCCTGCTCCAGGAAAACGTGGAAGATGCTCCCAGTGTAATAACAGCAAAACAAAGTACTTTTGCAGAGAGTGTAAAATCCGGTTATGTCTAAACCACAGTGAAATGTTGTGTAGCGATTGCTGTAAAAAAATTGTTATTTTACTTCTTGAAAAACATTATTTAACTAATTCTTAATATTTTTCCGTTAACATCATTCTTGTATATAGTATGTAAAATCAAACCCAATCGAATTTCAAAATGTATAGCATATTCAGGTAATTTTAAAAAAATCAATCTAATTTTTTGATTAAAATTTCAAGACTATTAAAATTATTTATACCATTATTTGTGAGCAATATTATTTTGCTAAAATAGTGTTATACTACTGAAAACATACCTAGATTTGATAGTAAAACCTGTTTGGATCGATAAAAATAATTTGAAATTTTTAAAGATTTTTTTTATTTTTGGGTCTGTCAGGCCCAGCCCGTTCACTTTTTTTTTTTTTTTTTTTTTTTTTTTATTTAATTTATTTTTTTAAAAACCCAATTGGGTTATATGGTTACATTTCTAGGTCCTACCACTAATTATGTACTGCTTCAGACACTTCTTATATTGACTTGTAGTGAGATTCCTTATGTCTTTAGGTAGTTCATTGTAAAGTTTCAGTCCATTGTTCAATATCCTTGATTGTCCTGTCTTAGTTCGTGCAGTCGGTAAGTGATATCTGTCACAATTCCTGGTCCAGTGTCTGTGTATGTCTGAATTTTTAGTTAATTTGTAGGTGCTGTCTGTTGGCTTTTCCATGGTCACTCTGTGTACAATTTTTAAGGTCTCATATTTGGTCAGGTCTGATATGTCCATTTGTTTAGTTTGTCTGTAAACTTGTATGGTTGGGGTAAGGTAGTCAATGTTATATGCTAGTTTTATTATTTTATTTTGTTGTCTTTGGAGTCTGGAGATGTCCTTTTGGTTTCCTGTCCCCCAGAAGGGGATCATATATGTCAGTCGGCTTTTTACATACGCTTCGTACATCATAACTTTTTCCCTTCTTGGTATGTAATTCTGTATTTTGTAGAAGAGGGAGTATAGCGATGCTAACTTGTCTGTTAGGTTGTCTATGTGTTTTGTCCATTTTAGTTGTCTGTCCATTGTTAGTCCTAGGTACTTTACATAGTCGAGTTCGGTTATTGCGTCATTTTTTATTTTTATACACATGTTATGGTTTTTCTTGCTTGTTTCAAAGTGTATAATGTTACACTTTTTTACATTTAAGGTCAGGTAGTTGTTGGTTGTCCAGTTGGTTAGTGTCTCTATGTCTATGTTCATTTGTTTGCAGGTCTCATTGTCGTTGTCGTTTTTGTAAAATATAGCAAGGTCGTCTGCGTACATAATTATTTTCCCTGTCATTTTGTATCTTGTTATGTCGTTAATGTAAAGTATGTAAAGTAGTGGTCCCAGGATGGACCCTTGTGGCACACCAAATTCTGTCATTGTTTCGTTGCTGGTCATTCCTGACACAACTGTGTATTGTTTTCTTTGGGTGAGGTAGCATTTGAACGTGTTGTACGCCTTGCCCCTCACCCCTGCGGATGTCAGTTTGTCAAGTAGTGTGTCCAGATGTACGGTATCAAAAGCTTTTTTGAAGTCCAGTATTAGTCCTGTTATGCATTCGCCCGCATCCAGTGCTGACTGAATGTAGTTACATATGTTGGTGATAGCTGTTGCTGTTCCCTTCTGTTCTTGGAATCCATATTGCTCTTCAGCTATGTAGTTGAATGCTTTGAGGTGCTGGTACAGTCTTTTGTGTAGTATTCTTTCAGTTAACTTTGCAAATACTGTCAGGTTTGCGATCGGTCGGTAGTTTGATGGTTGGTTTTTTTCACCGTCTTTGTACACAGGTGTGATTCTTGCAGTTTTCAGCTCTTCTGGGAAAGTTCCCTCTTTCATATTTTTGTTAATAATTTTTGTTATCGTGGGCAATATAAGTTCAGATATGGATTTGACTGTTGCTATCTTTATTCCGTCGTATCCTGGAGCTGTGTTATTTTTCATCTGGTTTATTATTTGTCTGATTTCTTCTTCTGTCGTGGGTCTCAGGAAAAGCTCCCCGTCCACTTCGGGTGGTCTGAACCGTGCTGGTTCGGAGATTACAATTTCGCTAGCCAGTTTTACTCCGATTCTTGTATAGTAATGATTTATAATTTCGGCTATTTCAGCTGCGTCCGTTGTCTCGGATCCGTCATCCTTTTTAAGTTTAGATACATTGGGCTTTGGTGTACAGTTCTCTGACGTTATGTTTTTGATCTCCTTCCATATTTTGTGACTGTTTCCATTTGCTTCATTTATACGCGATGCGTAGTGGTCCTTTTTTGCTTTCTTAATACTTTTTCTTATGTTAGCTTGTATGAGTTTAAATTCCTCTACGAGATTATGCTGGTTGCTCATTTTTTTGTAAATGTAATTTCTTTTCTCTATTTTGTTATAGATATCTTTCGTCATCCAGCCCTCTTTAAGCGATGTAGTATATTTTCTGTTCCTGCTCGTAGTGTGTTTCTTCAGTTCCTCCCTTATTATGTCTTGAAGCGCTTTGAAGGTTCCTGGTTCTTCTTTCTGTATTCTTTCTCCTAGGCTTTCTTTTAGTTTGTTGTAGTTAATTTTCTTTGCGGTGTATTGTTGATGTTTTATTCTCTGTCTGGGTATGGTTTTTAGTTCAATATTTATTCCTCTGTGGTCGCTCAGTGGTGTGTCAAATAGTTCAAGTATCGTTGAATCAGCTATTTCCTGGTTTGTCATTACATGGTCAATTATGGTATTTTTTCCTCTGTCATTTTTCCGTGTATAATCATTTTCTTTTATTGAGTTGATAAATCCAAGATCATTTCCTTTGATTGTATTGATATAGTCCTTTGTGAGTTTATCACTGGAAAGCAGGTTGATGTTAAGGTCCCCTATTATGATCTCACATTTTGCACTCCTCTGTTCACCCGTTAACATTCTGTCTAAATATTCTATGTATTCCTTTTTATTGCTGGTTCCTGGTTGTCTGTAGATTGCATTTATTGTAAGATCTATTTCATTTATATGTACTTTCAGAAGGTTGTTGTTGCTTAGGAATGTTTCTTCTTTTATAGTTTTGAAGTCTATTTGTGTTCTGATGTAAATAGCTACCCCTCCACCTCTGCCATTCCTACAGGAGTGCACTCCTGTGTAGTTGTTTAGATTATACAGTTTACTTTCACTATCACTGAGCCAGGTTTCAGTCAAGACGACTACATGTGGTTGGTACTCTAGATTTGTGATATATATGTTTAGTTCGTCAATTTTTGATTTTAACCCTCTTATATTCATGTACATTATTTTTAGGTTTTCCATTTTCTTCACAAAAAAGACAGTTTGTTTTTTTCTTGTTCTACTTTTTTCAGGTAAACCGGGCAATCAAAACTCCAAGCTGCATGATTAGAATCGAGTTTGGTTTTGATAATTTTTGTTGTTTCTTCACAATTTATGCATTTATGTTCATGTGTTTCGGCTTTACAGTCTTTGGCCTTGTGGTCGCCCATACATTTTGGACAGGTCGGTTTGTCTTTTTTGCACTCATTTGCCTTGTGGTTGAATCTGTAGCACTTAACTTAAGTGACTTTTTTGGCCCGTCCGTTCTAGGGTTAAAAGGTTAAGAAACACTGCCTTAGTATATTAAACTGGGTTTTATAAGACATGTGTTTTTATTTTATACGAGTATATTATATATAACAACAACAACAAACCATCGGGCCGTGTTCCGCAGGGGTAGGCAGAGAGAATGGACTGCCACAGTACTCTATCATGACATACCTCTCTAGCTTCCTCCACATTCATACAGCGAGTTATACACGCACGTCGATTCTTCCGGATTCTAAACTGACCAACCTTTAAAATTTGATTAATTTTGTCATGCCATGTTTTCTTCGGTCTACCTCGACTCCGCACTCCATTAAGATCATATATGTTGATGGTTGAGGTACCATTTTGTAAAACTCCATTATTCATTTATACCTTATAGTAAACACTTTTTTTAGTGGTTTTACATGGATTTAATTTATAACTAACTAACCATCACTCCGTCTCCCCGAAGAGGTAGGCAGAATGGATGGACTGCCACACTTTAAGCGATGCGGCACTCCATCTTTCTCTTTTCGCCACCGCAAGAGACGCGGTGTGATGGGTCACACCTCATCGCCACCAATAGGCCATCTCCCGGGCTTCGATCGTCAATGATATAAAATAAAATAACAAAACAAAAATAATTTAACAAATAATGTTCTTTTAGATGGCGCAAATGTTGTAAACTGGACGATCCCGACTTTTGTGTTTTTTTAATTTATATTATATTCCACGTATCCACGGATATTTAATTTATATAAATTAAATCCAAGTAAAACCACTAAACAATCGTGTTTACTATTATAAATTAAAAAAAAAACATTTACATCGTTAACGTATACGTTTTTAACCATTCTTTCTTTACCCATGAGCTCCATATGTCCGAACCAACGCAAAGCAGCGATCCTTTCATCTTTTATTTACTGTTTTATTAATTTATACTCTTGATAGTCCCCCAACAATCGCCCACTGCTGGGCCGTATTACCCACGTTGAGGATCACTGATCTAGGATAATACAATTATCACGCTATTTATTCATCGGGGTAGGCAGAGATATCGGACCGTTACGATTTTTTATACTGATACACTTATATTAAGCCCTCTAATTTATACAGAGTGTCATGCACGTACGTCAACGAAACGACTTTAAACACCATTTATTAGAATTAATCATTAAATTTAATAATAATACGCTTGTAAAATTAGTATATAAACCATTTTTATTGTTTCTCGAACAATGATGTAAAACTCCATATTAAATAATTAATACGAATGAAAACGCCAGTTTTCTAGAAGTTTTATTATGTTTTATGGGAATGACATGTTCCGCCCTTCTACGGCATTATCAAATGTTTGGCTGACATTTTTGACCTGTCAGGATCGAGTAGTGGGGCGGTCCATTCTCTCTGCCTACCCCTCCGGAGAAACGGCGTGATGGTTTGTTTGTTTGTATAATTTAAATATTTTGTTTGTTTTAGTTAAAATTCAATTTCGTTTCATTACTGTCGTCTGTTGATTATTCTATTGTATTACTTTATATTTTTTGTGGTAGCATGTAATTGGCCTTATTTTGTTGTTTCTATGTATTCGTCTTCTTCTTCCTTACTGTGCTCTATGTGGTCTGTTTTCCAAAGGGTTGCTCCTCATGTAAAATGTTTATAACTTAGCTGCAAAAAAAGCATTTTAATTAAACTATTCATGATTTTTTTTACACGTCAGAATATGTTTATTATACTTTGTTTCTTATTTCGGACCTATAAGAAAATATATGAATAAGTCATTTCTCTCATATTATATATGGAACATAAAGTAAGTTAATGTAGGTTCCCGGCTGTCCTACCATCTTTTAGGATTTTCACGAGGACGAGACTTCATTAATTTTGTCCATGTGTCGAAACCATCTTAATGAAACTTAAATAAATCTGTAATTCAAAATGCTTTAAAAGTATTGTAATGATGCCATCATAAAGATTTACTCGTTAGAATAGTGTGGCGGGCCATCCTCTCTGCCTACACCTCCGGAGAAACGACGTGATGGCTAGTTAGTTAGTAAGTTAGTTAGTTATAATGATTCACGAATGCTGAACTCTCCTAAAAGAGATAAATGCAAGAATGCGTTTGTGTAGAGTGAAGTGTGTACGTGTGTGTGTGTGTGTGTGTGTGTGTGTGTGTGTGTGTGTGTGTTGGATATTGTTGGTTTGTGTAATTAGCTGGTTCTTAGTGCATATCAAAACAATTATATTGTGGTTTAAAATAACACCGATCTAATATTAGTTATTAGATCATTATTGGCTGTAATACACAAACAGCGTTATTTATTAAACTTCGCAAGCTGTAATAAATGCATAAGTAGGCTGTTTAATTTTATATTTATTGTGCTTTGTGGTTGAGTAATTTCTACATAAAATTAAAATATTTAATATTGAAGAAACTGTATGATTTCTAGAAGTTATATTATAATAAACAGAAAAGCCAAACAGGGTTGAGTAATGTCTCCGTGGTTATTTAATCTATATATGGACAAGTGTATGAAAGAGCTGAAAGGGTTGGATGTAGGTGCCAAAATGAGCGGAGTGTCAGTAAGCTGTCTCTTGTATGCGGATGACGCTGTCCTACTTGGAGACAACGAGCATGAACTTCAAGTCCTGGTGAATTATGTTTGAGGTATGCATGCGAAATGATCTGATGATGAATGTTAATAAGTCCAAGGTAATGATTTTTGAAAAAGAAGAAATCATGACAGTCTGCAACCTTAGCGTGAATGGTGAAAATTTGGAGCAAGTAGATGAGTTCGTGTATTTGGGTAGTATGTTTACAAGAGATGGGCGAGTGGAGAGGGATATTGAAAGAAGGGTTGTGGCAGGTAACCAAGTGAATGGTGCATTTCAAGTTGTCATCGCAAACAAAAACCTATCCAAAAAAGCTAGAATGGCAGTGCACCATCGTGTTTTTCTACCGACCCTTATGTATGGAAGCGAAGCATGGAACTGGCAAAAGAAGGATGAAAGTAGAATAAATGCAGTAGAAATTGTATCTCTTAGACGAATGTGTGGATACTCTGTGTATGATAGAGTGTCGAATGAAAATATAAGAAGTGAATGCGGTGCGAATGATGGTGTTATGAACAAAATAATGAAAGGATCATTAAGATGGTTTGGACACATGGAAAGAATGAATGTTAACGATGTAAATGGAACCAGAAATAAATAAAGACCGAGGAAAACGTGACACGATCAAATAAATTAAATATTGAATGTCGGCCTGTGGAATTCATTTATTGTTTCTTGAAAGATGATGTAAAACTCCATATAAAATAAATAATACGAATAAAAAGTCGGTTTTCTAGAAGTTTTAATATAATATTTTAGGTGAATGATATGTTTCGCCTGTCTAAGCCAATATCAAATGTGAAATGAAAATGTGTCGAATGAAACATGTCATTCACATAAAACATAAAAAAGCTTTTAGCAAACACACAATTTCATTCGTATTAATTACTGTGGAATTTTAAAATGACAATGTTTTACGTTATGAATTTAAACACTGTTTTATCCACTTTTGAGATTATTTTTCTCGAAATTTTTCGTAGGCTATGTACCTACCTCTAGAGAGCGCAAAAGGCCGGAGGCATTTGAGATGTGGACCTACCGACGAGTTGCCCATGTTTCATGGACGGACCACATTACAAATGAAGAGGTTCTCAGCAGAGTTAAAGAGAGTAGGCACGTGTTGAACACCATAGCGGAGAGGCGCGCAAGATGAATTGGTCATGTATTGCGACATGAATGTTTCCTGCATAATGTGTTGGAGGGAATGGTCGAGGGATCGATTGGCAGAGGACAACCTCGCCAAGAGTACCTAGACCAGATTTGCCGATATATGGGTTGCACCTCTTATGCGGAGTTGAAGAGAGTTGCCGAGGACCGAGCGGAGTGGAAGAGGAGATGCGTCACCTTACTGCAGACCAATCATTAGATTGAGACCCGAGAAGAAGATATTCCTCCAATTTATATCGTTCTCCCAATGACGACATCGGATCTAAATCTAAACAATCGATGTTGGCATCATCAGGTGTTACAATCAACTCATCAGATGTTTCCGTTGATTCTAACTACTGATGCTGCCAAAAATCGGTTTGCGATATAGCTGTCATGACAATTCCATAGAAATTAAATAAATAAATTGTGCTACTACAATAGTGTTCAAAATTAAACAGTTGAAATGTCGATGTATCATGGTGTTTGTGGTAAAAAAAACTGGTTATCGAAAAATAAGTATAGGTTAAAAAAATGTTTTTATAAGCCGTTGTTCCGATTATGCGGAATCCATTATATCTACAAATAAAATTATTTCTCTATTTAAAGACAAAGTAAATTGTCACTGTGTCATCGTGTTGAATTCGGACTAGACCTTCAATATGTGTCCTTAATAAGCAGACGTTCCAAAAATGTTCAATCCACAGTTGGAATATAAATATACAATACATATCTGTATCTGAGAGCCATAAAGTCTAATGTGAATTTTCAGCCGAAATATTTTATCAAATCAAATCAGTTTATTATCTCACCAGGCATTACAAGCAATATAAATGTTTAAGGGATCTATTGAGTACAGGTAAAATATTATACCATATGCCTGAATATATGTAGATTAGGGTGTCCCTTATTTTTCAAAGTTTTAATTATACAATGCATAGGCTATTGTTTTGTTCATTTGGGTCTAAAACATCCGAAACCAAATTTTTTCCTTATTCGGAACAGTGTAACCCGTGCCGACTTGCGCGCAAAGATGTCCCATACAAATTGCGTCACAGAAGCGGCGCGTCATCGTTGTTATTATCATTTAATTTCGGCTTGTCGGGTAGTAACCACGGATTGTTTTATATTTCAAAGACGTCAGTGGAACTAAGAAGTAATTAAAAAAGTATTTTGTTGGTTGGTGAAGTAAATCACCAAATAACAGGTGTAAACAACTATCTAATCGTCAAGTTCTCGCAGTTCTATTTTTCAACATACGTGAAGTTAATTTGTCTGTTGATGAAAGCACAAATCTTGTCATTCTGGAGCTCAACATATTCTGAAAAAATGCTAGAATACCTACCAAAACTGTTCTTAATTATGTTAAGAAGTTAGTGGATCTTTATCAGGTCTGACGAGAACTGCAAAAAATAGCAAGAAGATTCAGGACTTACATAGGCACCGCGAAGAGAACTTTCAACTTGAATTAGATAATTTATTCGATACCGCACACGCCGATGCTCTTAAATGTGCTGTGATACGACAGCATCTTATACAGGATGCTTGAACGGAGCTTGTGTGCAAAAACTAGAAAGAGATTTGTTACTCTTTGCTTGCCGCCAGAATATATACGAACTGATGCTCAAAAGTGCGTTTGAATCGCAAAATCGATTGTACGAGATGATTATAGCGAACTCATTGAGCTTGCTATTGTTTTTCTGGGTGGAGGCAATGAAAATAAAATAAAAATCAGACCTGCTGGCCCAATGCATCAAGCACGATGGATGGCAAGAGCTATTTACTCCTTAAAAATGCGTTTGCTGCAGTCCCAGTTTAAAATGTGCGCTAAGGACAAACAAGCTTTACGAGATGTTTGTTTATTTATTGTGACAGTTTACGTGAAGCCCTGGCTTGAATGTAGTTTAGCGATAAAAGCTCCGAATCAAGATTTTTGTTTTTTAAAGACCTTAAAAGATTACGAAGAAGTTGACAATTTCTAAAGCGGCTTTAAACAAGTTCAGTCAACATTTGTGGTACTTGTCAAAGGAAATAGCCGTCCTTTTAATTTTCGATGACAACGTTGATGAGCAGACCAAAGGAAACATTGTAGAAAACTTACAAAAATAAAGTTTTGGTGATTCAGAAAAGAGATATGTTCCATCGAAGGAACAGATGTCTGGCTCTCTATATGGTACGTAAGTAGTGTTTAATCTGGTATTAAATTTAGAACTTATTTGTTTTATTTATAGGTACTACAAGTATTTTTTATCTTGTTTTATGGAAATCTTTGAGTGATTTTGTTTCTGTCAAGAGTAAAGATTTATTTTCACAACTGAAACTTGATAGTTATTTCCTTCAATAAATTGTATCTTCATTGAAAGACAGCGCGGCGTTTGTGGAAGCAAAAAGAATAATACTAGCTTAAAAGCAGTTAATGACACAGCTGATAGAGCTGTTAATCTAATGACAGACTTTCGTTAATTGATTACCGCAGATGAAGAACATAAGCAGTTCATATTATGGTGTGTGCAAGAACATAGAAAAATTTACCCAGACAGTAAAAAAATTGAATTTGAAGAGGAAATATCCAAGTAAATAAATATAAATTTGGATCTTATTTTATAATTATGAAAAGAACATTATATTAATATGTGTTTTTATCAATATTTATCAAAAATAATGGTTTTAAGTGATCATCTATAACTACATTTAAGAGACACTTAAATCACCTATTTTCTAAAACTTTGAGGGCAAGTCGGCACGGGTTAGAATTAACGTAGGAAGTCGAAATTCTGTATTTGGGTAACTAGTAGACTATTAAACACAATTAGGGGGTATGCGTTTCAATAATCAAAAAAAAAAAATTTTGCCCATATAAGGGACACCCTAATGTAGATATATACAATATAATACCAGGAACGCATGAGATATCGTTCGAAATAAGGAAGACAAGATACTCTCTAAAATCAAGAGAATTTGTATTTAGAACTTACTTTCACTAATATGAAAGACATCGATCTCCGAGGAGACGGCGTTCAGCAGACTAATTGTTCTTCCCACCGGTGTCGTCAGAGGCAGGATGGTTCTGGCGGCCGGTAGGTAAAACAATCTGTGCTGTCGCAGTCGGAGATATCAATCAGATACAAAAAATACCAACATCCTCCAGCACGGCCGAGTTCTGGAAATATTATACATTTATTACTGGTTTTGTTAATATTTTTATTATCATAATAATAATAATAATAATAATAATAATGATAATAATAATAATAATAACAGTAATAATAAAAAATAAAAAATTATAAGAATAATAATAATTATTATTATTATTACCATCACACCGCGTCTCCCGCGGGGCGAAAAGAGAAGGATGGAGTGCCGCATCGGTTAAAGTGTGACAGTCCATTCTTTCTGCCTACCCTTTCGGGGAGACGGCGTGATGGATAGTTAGTTATTATTAGTATTGTTATTATTATTATTATTATTATTATTATTATTATTATTATTATTACAATTATCATTGTTACTGTTATTAAAATTATTATTATACAAATAATAGTGATAATAATAACAATAAAATTAATTTGGCCCAAAATCATTTAAGACTTTTTGGCTCTCAGGTACACAGATATATTGAATTATATTACTTTTTCAAGACAATTGTGTACTTATTGACAAAAGCGTGTAGCTTATTTGTGTTTTTTTTTTTAATTGAAGTTATGCGGAGTGTGTTATTTATTTATAAGTAACATTAGCATTACGTACACATGCCACATTTTCGGAGCACCAGATCAAACCAGTAGCCAGTGGCAGCTGTGTCCCTGCCATGATCGCCGCGGCCGCGATCTGTAGCGCTGCCAAAAGTGCCAAATTTATTTTCAGAACTTATCTACACGTGTACGAATGTTATAAAACTTCAAGAGTTCATCTGTTAATGGATATTCGTGCATAACAAGATTTTGGGAAAACGTGGAGATATTAGATAATCGCCACAGCGAGAAATACACGAGTTCTGAGAGGGTCACTGAAATCCCGATGTGCGGTGGCTGCGCCAAGATTTTCTTCATGTCTTTGGACGGGCCCACATTTTCTTACGTACACATGTAGCCCATATATAAATAACGATTAAATCATTGAGGGAATCGCGTATACAAGCATGTCGTACATTTACTTATGTTAACAGAGTATTTTTCCAGTATGCTTTAAGCCCGACACTTCGGAAAACAAGCTAGTACAGTTAGCTCAAAAACATTACGTGTCAAATTAATAAATATAAAAAATAAAAGAAACGCTTTGTATGACTCAACAGTCATTACAAATAGCATAAATGTTTAAGGCATCTATTGAATACAGGGTGAAATATTATATATATATATATATATATATATATATATATATATATATATATATATACATATATATATATATATATATATATATATATATATATATATATATATATATATATATATATGGTATATATATATATATATATATATATATATATATATATATATATATATATATATATATATATATATATATATATATATATATATATATATATATATATATATATATATATATATATATATATATATATATATATATATATATATATATATATATATATATATATATATATATATATATATATATATATATATATATATATATATATATATATATATATATATATATATATATATATATATATATATATATATATATATATATATATATATATATATATATATATATATATATATATATATATATATATATATATATATATATATATATATATATATATATATATATATATATATATATATATATATATATATATATATACAATATATATACCAGGAACGTCACCAGTTTGTCGATGCCAGCGAGCCTGGTGAAACCGGTCGCTGTCGAAATAAAAACAAAAGTGGAAGTGGTAAAAAAACATCGTTTTGATAACGAGTATGAATAAAAACGGATAAAGAGAACATCAGTTCATATATTGGCCTGATGAAGCTTGGATGAAGCTTCCTATAAACTTATGATTTTTACACGTTAATATTAGGAATATAACTTTAAATATCCTTGAAATTTTTTTAAAGTTAAAAATAAAGAATCAATTTTAATTAACCTAATAAACTTAATTTAAGGTCCAATGTTTGATTTGTTTCCCCTGTCCCATAATTATAATAAAATTACTATTAACCCTACCCCTAGATTTAATTTCTCCCCCCCCCCCCCATTAATATTTTTTTCATTTAGTTCAAGTAACTATTTTGTTAAATAGGTACTGTTAAAAAAATTACACCGAGCAAGGGCATCTGTGTCCCGAAACGTGTTTATGAAAATTGCAAAAAAGTTTCGTAAAAATAAAATATTTTCAAATAAGATGATTTTTTTTTTTTTTAATTTTAAAATTTAATATTTCTAACCGCAATGAGTGGGTCATGTGAAAAAAAAAACATTTTATGACGTTTGATTCTTCATAAAATAACTGCATATTATTATGTTCACAGCTATCTTGGACTTTACAGTTCTTAGCAAGGCGTAACATGTCATTTCCATAAAATATAATAAATCTTCTAGAAAACTTCATTCATATTAAATAAACTATTATCCGGAGGTATTTACAATTCAGGAATATTGAGAGAACCAAATATATACGTTCTTCACAGGTTAGCAGAGCAAAGGGGCTTATCTTATTGTATGGCCCAAATTGCCGCACAGAGACCTCTTTGGATGCAATTATTGTGAATTCGTGAACACCCTTACGATAAGAGCAACAAAGAGATAAATGTCATTTTTCTATTCACGTGGCTCTATATATATTTCCTTTGATGTTCTTTTTTTCCCACCCTTTACGTCGATTTGGCTCGCGCTGCAATGATATAAAGAGCTTTTCAACAACAATTTATTCCTCAGGATTGAAGGTCGTGTCCATCCTGTAAACCATTGACCATAGCACGTCATGCTCTCCTGTCACCTGTCAACCTTCAGGCTGCAGCTAAAGAGAGACCAGTCAGATCTCTGATTTGATCGGACCAGCTGCTCGGTGGTCGTCCTTGTGGACGCCTTCCCTCCACTTTGCCGATGATGAAGAGCTTTTCAAGGTTGTCCTGATCTCTCCGGACTGTGTCCAAAATATTTCAGCACTCTCTGAGATCGAATGTACTCGTCTACCAATTGACAGATCTTGGTGATATTTTCACTGTTCATTAATATTACTTCGGTTAAAGTTTAAGAATTTTGGAAAATTGGGAATATTACATTTAAAATAAAATATATTGAAAACAAATATATATTTTGTTTGAACAACCAAAACCTTGGTTCACCGTGGAAGGGAAAACGTTTGCCTATTGTAACTCACAAGTATTGTGAAATTTATGTTAATTTATCGTCACCTGAGAGTAAGAGGGTTCCAACTAACAAAAGTTCACATTTGGCTTTTTTTCATGAAAAGGGTTCTTACTGACCTTATCTATACGTACAACTAAAAAAACATGTAATTGTATCGTCATTTTGATGTTACGAAAATAATCAAGTTCCATCTGATCATTCAAAACACACGATTCACTGAATTCATTTCGGATCATTCAAACATTCGGATCATTCAAACACACGATTCTCAGGATTCATTTACACTTAGAACTTTATTATTCCAACTGTCGCCAGAGAAAATTTACACGCTTCTCGGTAAAAGAGTTTCATCAGCTTCAGATGGAACCCTTTTATTCCAGGATACACACCCGAAACCAACAAAACATTGACTTAATTTTTCTCAGCTTTTTACTTTTGACAGTTGGAACCTTCTTACTCTCATGTGACGTTATTACATATTATAAATGTGTGCTCTTTTCATGACTCGCTGTATGAATGTGGAGGAAGCTAGAGAGGTGTGCCAGGATAGAGTAGTGTGGCGGTCCATTCTCTCTGCTCAATCCTACGTAGAAACGGCGTGATGGTTTGTGTGTGTGTGCTCTTTTCATTCTTTTCAATTTAACCAGACTGAGCCATAGCAACGCGTGGCCGGGTACAACTAGTAGTAATAATAATAATATATATTTTAATGCATTATTTTTTGTAAGCAACTACAATTTGAGTGTCCCCACAAAATAACAAAGAGGATTATGGAATATGTGTACTAATTTATTTAGCTTATTGTATTTTGTTAGTTATAATATTCATACGTAGTTTTTTTTCATTTCGTATTACTATGCCTGATGACTTTCCCAGCACTCGATTCATTCCATTAACATCGATCATAAATCACCAACGACTTATAAACATCCATATTATGATGAATGCCAATGTTTGAGTAAACATTTTTTTATTTAACGTCAAACTATTTAATTGCATTTTCTTCAATCGAGCAATCTTGCACGTAAACCGCTTGTGTACTGTGCCAGTAATTTTTTTTATTGATTCGTTTCGTACGAGCTCAAAATATCTTTGCGATGTAAACAGCATTAATGATATATCTTCTTTATCTTTAATGCAAGGTTAAATGAACGATTGTTTTGTTGGTTAAGTGCATTTTAATATCGGACATCGCATCGTTGATAACAACAGAGGAGAGCGTGAGGGCAATGTCGTTGATTGGGATTATTGAAATGCGATAGATATATGAATGGAAGTGAACTTGGAGCTGGCAAAAGAAGGATGAAAATAGGATAAATGCCGTAAAAATGGGATCACCGATAATAATTTGCGGGAAAACAATATATTATAGAATACTGAACGACGAAATAAGGAAGGAATATAATTAATGAAAACATTTTTTTTGTGAAAAATCTTTTTAAAATAAAATTTATTTAAAATCCACTTATGTTTGTGTCTTCGACCGGTTTCGGCAGCACTATGCCATTTTCGGGATGATGATCTTCAGAAGATGGCAGCGAGCTGCCGAAATCGGTCGAAGACTCTAACATTTCTTACTCGCGATTTCTTTTATTTGTCGATGATCTGAAATTATTCCTAATCTTGGATGTTAGGCTTCATCAGAGTTTTCAGGGATCCTCATGTGCTCAGAGTCATATACAACACATTGGTTCGGAGCAGACTCGAAAGTGGTTCTGTGATATGAAGTCCTCACGAGGCGAGATATTCCGTTATGCTGGAGAGGGTTCAAAAAAAAATTCTGAAGTATTTCTACACGAGGGAGTATGGTAGCTATCCGTGGTTCTATCCCACAGCATTTCTTTTGGGAATGCTTGGGGCCAACTCTCTGCACCTTCGAAGAGATGGGCATCTCATAACCCATTTCTTTAGATTACTCAGGGGATATTTCGAGAACTCGACCGTGCTGGAGGGTGTTCGGCTTTTTGTCCCTGGTAGATATTTCCGACAGCGACAGCATAAATTGTTTTACCTACCGGCCGCCAGAACCAACCTGCCTCTGGTGACACTGGTGGGAAGATAAATTAATCTGCTCGACGTCTTTCATATTAGTGAAAGTACGTTCAGAAGGCAAATACTTCTAATTCTGGAGAGTATCCTGTCTTCCTAATGTTGAACCATCTCTCATGCGTTTCTGGTAGTATACTATAAACACTATATTAACCTGTTCTCAATAGATGCCTTAAAAAAATTTTGTAATGTCTGTTGATGAAATAAACTGATTTGATTTGATTTCCGGAAAATTCTTAGCATTCGTGTTTTCGTTCTTTTTCGATTTCTATCGCTAATACATCGTGTCTCGCAGCCGTATATCATAATATTCCCAACATATGTTTTAATATGATTTCGGAGTTTTAAGCCCATGTTGTTGGAATCGGAGATGGTTCCACTGTTCATGTAATAAACGAAATAAAGTGATGTAAAAACAAAATAATGTAAACTTTTTATATGTTTTGATAAGCTGGTAAAGTGGATATTGCTTTTTTGTTTATTAAATTTAAATTGTTGGCCTCTTGAAGCCGTTATCGGGTGTTTAATCCTCGCCAAAATCTCAATCTTTCCACACACATCACAAGCCATTCAAAAGCGTGTAAAATGTTGCAAAAGGAAAAACAAATTGCTCGAGTTAACTTCGTAAAAAAGTCAATACGAAACATGACGTAGGTACCCGGGTACTTGCCTGTGTGCCAACTACTCGTAGCTTAGAGTTTTAAATTACCTACATAATGTCCAAATGTTATGAAACTAAGGCGGTACATTATTCAAAATCAGCGCGATTTACAAAAGTTCATTGAACACTATTTTTTTGCTATAGTTGCCTAGGTACCTATTATGTTATATACTTGCGAGTGTGTAGGTACACATAATATGGTTCTAATTAGAAATGATGGTGATGATGCACAATACGTTCACCTCACCACTACCAAGGCAACCCGCAACGTGGTACTAGGTAACTAGGTGTGTCATGGCCGCCTCGCGAGTTTTATTTTTCAGTACCAATCCAAATTGAAAGTCCGAATTCAATCCAAATTAAAATCCAATTTAAAAAAAAAAAACACTACCTTTTTATAATTTACGTGAGAATACTGTTAATAATAAAGAAATCTTTTAAACACTATTCCTGTTTCAAAAGGCATCATGAACTTGACTGTTGTGAATTATTTCTTGACCAAAGACGTTAAACTTAATATATATTTTTTCTTAAAAAAAAAGACTAATACCAAGGATTTAAATCAATGATATTAGAATTTATTTTACAATCTTCAATGTGAGCAGAAAATAGCTCATTATTATGAAGGGTCGAATATTACAAATTAGGGAAGGGTTTAATATTAAAAATTAATTAAAAGGTTTGTTTTTTAGAAGCTTTATTACATTTTATGGGAATGACGTGTTTCAGCTTGTTAACGAAACATTTCATATCTTAGCAAGGCGATACATACACACCTAACGATAAAATACCTCCCAAATTACAATCCAAACACCTCCAGTCGCCACAAGCGCTCAAAATCGATCCTCCTCCAGAGGAACACTCCGGGCCACACAAATCAGACCCCCGCATAAACCAACATCCCAACAAACTACCTTTTAATGTTCCTATCAGACGTAAGAGGAATATACAAAGAGCTGAACCTCTGTAAACCAAAAAAATGAAGTTTTGAAAGCAGATGTTTTCATTAATTTTTTTTCTTCTCAAGATTCAATCATAGGGATTGGTTTGGTTGTTCTTGGGATGGCACTTGGGCCTTTTTAATGTGGTAGTTTTCCTTTGCTTTTCACGTAATATTATTCACACATATTTATATTATTAATTAAATACTGACTAGGTACTATTATTTAGTGGACGGAATTATTGACTTAATTATTAATCAAGAAATCATATGATTGCTTATTAATTCGTTCTGTATGTGCGAAAACTCCGTTTTCACAAGAGCGGTAGAAATCCTAGGATGGATTGGGGATGATTGAAGAAAAATAGGATGATGAAGGTGCATGTTTCTTCACGCGACTCGCAAGTTGTAACCGAACAGCGATAAAGTCTTTGACAAGTCTCAACAAGAAAGAGTATTGGCAAACAAGCGCTTTAGCGACTTCGGGATGCATCAGCACAAAATATGCGTGTAATTACATGTTTATGTGTTAAGTTGTAAAACGAAGGTAAAAATAAAAATACATAAAACTGTTATTGCAGCTTTCTGTTTGTTCGTTTTAAGATGGCACAGGGATAATCTATTCATGAAACAAGAGTGATAAGTGAAATAGATTTTATAGAGGAAATGAAAGTAAAATAAATAAATAAAAAATACATTGATGATAAAATGGAAAATAGTATTTTAGAAAAAATATTTTCGGCTAGGTAATTATTCCATAAATTATAAATTTTTGGATACAAAGAAATATTTTTAAAAAATAATTTATTATTGATAGTGTAGATTGAACTAAAAAATGTGAAGTGCTGCGCAGCATTCTAGCATATATGCCTCTTACAAAAATTTGTCATACGTGGTGGTCGTAAGAAGGGCGGAATGGGGAATGTTGTTAAACATAAAGCGATCGCTTAACCCAACCAATGACAGGTCATAAGTCCTGTAAGCGCCTCGACCACCATATTCTGTTCCTAGAAAAACAATTTATATCTTCGTCTCTATTGAGATACAATTAATCCTTATAAAATAATTTATTATGTTTCGTTTTTACACTAGGTACTTTATTCGTTTTATCATATACAATGTTTTATGTGAATGACATGTTTCGCCTGTTTAAGGAATTATCAAATGTCAAATGTCATAATGCCTTAGACAGACGAAACATGTCATTCACATAAAATATATTAAAACTTCTACAAAAAAATACGTTTTCATTCGCATTAATTAGAGCGATATCCCTTCTAACAGGTATAACCATTAGAAATCCAAACTTTATTAATTGGAGTGTGAATTAATTCGTTGTGTTCGGTGTTTGTCAGGGACACATAGACTTGTCTGTTACAATTACCTTATTAGGACTTAACCTATAAATTATCTTATTGTTTTATCAGCGGGAGATGCCTATTGGTGGTGATGAGGTTCGCAACCCATCACACCGTGTCTCCCGCGGGGGCGAAAAGCGAAGGTTGGAGTGCCGCATCGGTTAAAGTGTGGCAGTCCATTCTTTCTGCCTACCCCTTCGGAGAGACGGCGTGATGGTTAGTTAGTTAGTTTTGTTTTATAAGATTTATTATGGTTGGGCACCGGTAACTTGGCTATCGACCGTCAAAAACGACATGAAATTGCTGCAGCAGGATGGCCCAATAATAATAATAATAATTATAATAACAACCTATCATGACGTACGCTGTAGAGACGCGGGCTGACACTGTGCGAACCAAGGGACTACTAAGAACATCGGAGATGAAGGTCCTAAGATCAATTACTGGAAAAACCCTCCGAGATCGTGTCCGCAACGTAGACATAAGAAAAACCTGCGAAATAGAGGATATCGTTCAGTGGAGTAGGTCCAGAAGAAGATACTGGAGGGACCATGTAGCCCGAATGGATGGTGACAGATTCGCATATACAGCCGCTTATGAAATCCCTTCCGGGCACCGCCCACCTGGAAGACCGCCTAAGAGATGGAGGGACAGCTGGATTTTATCATCCGATGAGATATGATTTCTGTGTCACAGATCATCAGATCTATTAAAAGAAGAAGGAGAAGATAATAACAACAACAACAATAATAATAATAATAATAATACTTTGGCCAATTTGTATAGCGCCGTTTTCGCGAATAACTCATTTCATTGGCACATTGAGAATGTCAAAGTGCCCTTGAGGTGAGTTATGAGAGCTGCATCTGACACCCGCAATCAGATAATAGTTGTTTTTATTTAATGTGACATTTTGAAAAGGTGGGGTTTTAAGTTATATTTAAAATCAGTCGGATTTTTAATGCATCTGAGGTGTGCAGGGAGCATATTCCAGGCGGACAGACCTGCAATCCCAAAAGCCTTATCTCCGATTTTTTCTGGGGGCTGCGCTTTGGCTCAACTAATCTGCCTGTTCCGAGGAGTTTGTTGAACGAAGCGTAGATTGCCGCATCTTAGGGCTATAAGCAATACAAAGATCAGATATATTGACTGGAACCATTCTGCGAAGCGCTTTGAAAACCGTCCAGCATAGTTTGATTCTTTCAGGACACTTGATAAACCGCGAGCCAAGTTTTCAATTTTCCTGTTTATCGCACTAACTACGCTCAGAGTTTGGCAATGTATCGAATTTGTGACAACTACAATTAGCATTTTGGAGACATTGATGTTTTCCATTTGAAAGAGTGAAAAAAATGATCGGAGCAACCTTTCGGCGTGGATGTGTCCATATGTTACATGATATTACTTTTTTTGTCCAGTACTATTATTATTTTTAACTCTTAAATATTTAGTTTAGCCCCATTTTGTCATGGTTTGACTTCAATCTCGTTTCACACTGTCGTCTGTTAATATTTGTGGTAGCTTGTTATTGGCCTTACTTTATTTTTTCTATATTTTTTTTAAATATACGAGTATGTTATTGATATTGCTGTACCCTTAATTAAGTCGTGCTGCCGAATTGAAGAAAGATCCAGAAACCTGGAGTTGTTCTATTAGGAGAGCCGACCCCAAAAGAATTGGAAAGGGCTAGGAGAGCAGACGAATCAGAGATGTAATGTGGATCGTATTTTTCTCGAACCACGCGCCGCTGCTGGCGGTATCGCAGGCAGATCTAGCAGTGTGAGCTCTATTGGGCCGCTGCCTGGAGCTGACAGAGTTGAACCACTACCACAGGTTGTTTTTTCTGTCAGTTTTTTGTCCGCTCTCCCATCAGCCCATTCGAGTGGTGACCGCGCTCCGGGGGCAATTCTCCAACTTCACCAACTAACTAACCTTCGATTTGACACCAACATTACTAACGACAGATCAGACTTTCGGATATACTAAAAATCCGAGTATCTGAGTACATAAAAACAGCATTAAAATTACGAATGATTCATTTTAAAAAAATATATATTATCTACTAAATTTAATTAAAAAATATAATATGAAAAAAAATATTAAATTTTTTTTTAGGTTTTCATATTTTGTTTGAAATAAATTTGGTTAGTTAATATCGTTCTCTCTATGACGAAGGGGGTAAACCTTCGAAACAACCTGACGATGCTAACATCGGTTAGCGGAACAGCTGTCGCGACAATTTCGAAAGAAATATAATTAGTTGTGATATTTTATAACAGTGTTTTTAATTAAACAGCTCATATTGTTTAATTCATAAAAAATCGTCTTTATGGAATTCCACATTGTTAACGTTTTAAGTTTATAAAAATTAAGTTATAAGATATGAATATTGTTGTATTTTTCATTTGTTTAACCCGAAAATGGGAACATATTTCACTTATGAATATGTTGACAGAAATATAGCATTAAATAGCGAATTTTTTAAAACACTTTTTTCTGGCAATATATAGATATACATATTGTTAGTGTTTTTCTTTAGCCGGTGTTATAAATATAACAAATATTTATATATCGTTGGTATTGTCCTAAAAAAGAGCGTGGTACCTCCTCTATCTCGTATTTGTGGTGGATTTAGATATTTTCGATTATTTGAAGTATAATATTTCATTCGGCATAAAGTAATAAAAACGCATCTTTTACGATTTTATATTTGTAAACAGTCACGAAAATATGAAAAACAAATATGAAATTTAAGTATTAGATAAGATAAATGTAATTAAATTTGTTAGCTCTGTGATATCTTAAATTGCAGATAAGGAAAGTAGTAAAAGCTAAAAAAAAATCTGGTGCTAAGCGAAAATAAAATATTTTTAAAAACGATATTTATTTTAACTGGTTGTAACTGAATATCACGTGTTTATGAAATAAAAATATATGATGATCTAAGGGGTTCCTTCTCACTGTCTACGAGTGCATTTAAAATACGAAAGTAAAGAGTAAAGAGAATTTGGAATCATCTCTTCTTTTTTTATTTAAATAAAGTCAGTTTGTCTTTTGCCATGATTTTGATCAGACCGAGAGCCTTCAGGTCCTACCTATAATTGAAATCCATATAATGTTTTAATCTTCCAAACACAATCAAGTATACTAATGTCTTGATCTTGGATCTGGTATTCTCGGAAGTATGAAACCGGAGCCTATTGCTCCCCTACATATTGTAAATTTCTTGGGTGTTGAGATTGAGTATTGTTGGATGGTTAGAAGATGTTTTTTCGGAGGAAGTCTTGGTTGGGTTCGACATTTGAACCTGATTATCCTGGTACTGAAAAGTGCTGATGATTTAATATAAAATTTTAAAATTAAATAAGTTTATTGTTATTTTATATTCTTCAGTCTTAAATTCATGACTAGTATTTAAAAAAAATTGTTAAATTTAAATGTAATAAAAAAGATAAAAAAGGAGTTTTTTGAAATGTCATGATAGAAGTAGGCACACTGTAAAAAATGAAAAAAAAAAACATTAAAAATCTTTTTGAAATGTATATTTATTTAAAATCCACTAATGTTTGTATCTTCGACGGGTTTCGGCAGAAACCACAAACATTAGTGGATTTTAAATAAATATAAATTTTATAATTTTTATTTAAATTTTTTTTATTTTAAAGATAATTATCATATTTTCGAAGTTTGTGCATTTCTCGAATCGACTGTAAAAATCGAATGGATGCCTTCAGTATGAGATTAAAAAATGGTTGCAATTTAAATATATCGCAACGTTTTCCGTAGTCGTCCGGGTTCATAAATTTCAATTCTTGTATTCGAAATGCTGAAAAGTTGAAGTGTGTTTGTCGCTATCAGTCCAGCGCGAGATAATTGAAGCGGCAATCGAAGGTATCGAGAGATTCGAGAATGGGGGCCAGCAGTTTGCCAGCGCCTGCGGGTCTGTCGCCGCCAGCGCTAACTGTACGCGCGCTGGTGTGGCGTGGTCACGTCGAGCGCGTATGGCGGTGTGAGTGCCTCACCTACATACACCACGGCACGTCCGCACAGTCCACACGTGGCCCGCGCCTGTGTGCGTGCGTACGAAAGAAGAGAGATTTCTATTTTCAAATATAATTTTGTCTTACGATTTTAATCTACATGCTGAGATAAATGGCTCTTTTGTACAGTGACGCGGTCACGAAAGCAGACTCGAGGCGGCTGCGATTGTGCGCGAGGTGATGTCATTCCGATACAGGACGAGTCCAATGGAAAATTATTGAAATTTGCAACGGATAATGGATAACACAATGGCGAGGCGAACCACAACTTTCGTTCAATTATAGTCATAAAATTATACCATCGCGGATTGACGAGGTAACGAAAAAAGGCGTCTATCCAGCAGGGTCGAAATAAACAGATTTAGTACATTAGAGGTTCCTTCTCTTTCTTCTTCGTGTCAAGGGCAAATTATTATTATTATTATTATTTTATTGAATCGCTCTTTACATCATCACAGTGTGATCCAAATCGATTTAAAAGGTATAGCTATCATATTGATTCTCTTGACATGTGATAGTAGTTAATCGGGTGGTGGTCTAGGGGATTGAACTCTTGGCTTTTGATCAAGGGGACTTGGGTTCGAGCCTGGACACGACCAGATTCCTTCTTCATAATAATGAGCTATTTTCTGGTCACATTGAAGATTGTAAAATAAATTCTAATATCATTGATTTAAATCTTTGGTGTTAGTCTTTTTATTAAAAAAAAAAATCTATCGCCATTTTCTGGTCACGTGAATTTTACACCAGACCAACGACAGTGAAGTAATTAGTCTTGCATATTGTAGGGATGACCTCAAAAATGGTCTCATCTATCCTATGGCACTAATTGGATGGCTCTAAAGAGGGCCTTTTGTTTTTTTTTTCTTTTACCACTGTGGTGGAAGGTTTGATTGGCTTTGTATCATTTTCAAGGGCGCCGGGTGATAGTGACACCACATGTGGAGGTACCATTCTTGCACCAGGGGTTCATTGAGGCTTTGACTTGATAGAGGTTCAGTTAGTATAGTTACGAGTATTTCTCTTATGTCTGTTGGGAACATTGTTAGAAACGTGATTTGGTAGGTTTTTGTTTTAAATGCCTTGATCTTTATGGCCCTCAGTAACTTTGAGTCGAAGAGTAACTTTTGTTAAGAAAACTCGAGTTATTAACTGTTTAAATAAATAAAAACTTATAAATAATGCAAATTAAAAAAAAATTATACAAAATTTCTTTATTATTATGTATTTAGTGTGCTTCCACTTGTGTTTATGTCCGACCGGTTTCGGTAGCTTGCTGGCATCTTCTGATGTTTAATAATTATTTTTGTTTTCATTATTTAAAATGAATTTCTACCAAGAAATTTCAATTAAAAACATTAATTATTTTAAAAAAAAACTTTGCTATAAATATCACAAATGATTATATTTTGTAGCGACAGCTGTTACGCTAAACGATCATAGCATCTTCAGGTCTTAAAATCAACTAAAAAATACATCAGAACGACTTAGTTTATACACAAAATTATTAGGAGGGGAAGAAACTACATATAATATTGTAAACAATTATAATAAATATGGGAAAAAAACAGTAATTAGGTTCAGTAACAGAAATTAAATATTGAAGAGTCAAACAAAATTAGGAGAAATAAACAGGGAAGCAAATAACATTAATAGAATAGGGTTTGACAAGTGAAAGACAATTATAATGAAGGTGGAAAAAACCGTATTTAGGTAATAACCGAAGAGTCATACATTTTTTTAAATTAATTTTTATTCATTTTTCATTCATTTTTATTTAAACAGTTAATAATGTTGAAATATCAAAGTGTTTCCGCCAAAACAATAGATTATCAAAACTCGAGCTATTGATATCTGTCACCGTTGGCTATACGCAATTAATTATCTCCGTTCAAGATTTTCTTCTATATACGCCATACTTTGTGTTATTATGATGGTTTAATTCTATTTTTCTTTTTTATACACTTTGTATTTACAACACTTTTATTAAAAATAAAATTATATAGACATGTTTCGGACGAAGAGTCCTTCTTCAGTAAAGATTCATATTTATAAAAAATATTATAAAATTGTTGCTGTTTACATCTGTCAGATCATATAAACAACAACAATTTTATTAAACTAACTAACTAACTAACCATCACGCCGTCTCCCCGAAGGGGTAGGCAGAAAGAATGGACTGCCACACTTTTCTTTCCTGACATATTTCTCTCGCTTCCTCAACATTCATACATCGTGTCATGCACGCGCGTCGATTTCTCTGATTCCTCACATGGCCGACATTCAATATTTGATTTATTTGATCGTGCCACGTTTTCCTCGGTCTTCCTCTATTTCTGGTTCCATTTACATCATTAACATATAATTTTTTTACCATTCTTTCTTCATTCATTCTTTCAATATGTCCAAACCATCTTAATGATCCTATTAAATTTTATTATATTTTTATAAATATGTATCTTTACTGAAAAAGGACTGTTCGTCCGAAACATGTCTATATATATTTTTTAAATAAAAGTGTTATAAATACAAAGTGTATAAAAAAGAAAAATAGAAAAACAGTAGATTATTTGGTTCTCCTTAAATATCGCTATCCCGATAAAGCGGTCGAAACATGCCGAAATTTTTTTTTTAAAATAGTTCTAATTTTAAAAATTCACTACGGAATTTAATGGGGTCAACGCTCTAAGTTTAGAGTTAAAAATTTGAAAATTTAAAATTCAATTCGTATTTAATGAAAAAAATCGATATAAATATAATATAATACATTTTATTTTCTACCGGTTTCGGCAGTTCGCTACCATCCGCCAGAAGATGGCAGCAAGCTGCCGAAACCTGTCGGAGCTCAATAACAAGTGAAAAGACTAAATATTATATATAACAAATTGTAAAATAATTTTTATAATTGTTTTATTATTTACAATGAACTTCTATCCCGATGAAATTTTTTTTATTCTTGAAAACGATGGATGAAGTCATAAATATCAAAAATACCGCGAAAAGCATTTGAGCTAAAATATGAAAAATATGTTTTTATATATGTAGGCAAAGTAAAATTTGTAAACGAAATACAGATAGAACCATTAGGTTCTTAACAACATTAAAAAAAACAATGATAACCGTTATTATAAAAATGAATAAATTGTTTTTTTTTTCGTTTCTTTAACTCGGATGAAACGTGCATTTTTCTCGTCGAAAAGTTATTAGCTGTAGGCAGAATATATTTGATTCGCCTCTAGAAACACCGCAATGAGTGAGTGGAAATCCTCCCAATAATTCTTCATTTATACAACATCCTCTCGCCCGCTTGACATCTTTGACTCTTTGGCTAATCTCCAGAATCAATTAATTTGAATAATTTACCGACCGCTGCTTCCTTCGCTTCTTCCGTTTGCATCAAACTTTTCTATGTAAAATTACACATTATGTAAAACATATTTCACCTTCAAATCTTTTCCTGTTTGATGTAGAATGTAGATACATATGTAGTTTGCATTATATGTACAATATTAAAGAGGAAATATTTTTACATATCGCCGATGCACTTGAATAGACACCTGTAAACATATCTAGGCAGGCGATGCTGAATTATATAGAACGCTCTAGAAAGAAAAAATATAAGATAATGATAAATAAGTATTCATCACGCTATTTCTCCGAAAAACCAGGCAGAGGAGATGGATGGACACACTATTGTAATTTGACATTTCATTACCTTTCTCCACATTTATACGACGTGTAATGGTAGAATTTTGATTCTTTTTTGCTTTTATCGCGGCCATCTTTAACAATTTGATTAGTTTGTTCGTACTGTGTTTTCTTATACTCGTATTGTATTCGATTTCGTGATTCATTAAAATTGCTCTTTTTTATATCTTTTCGTCTATAAATGCTTCTTCGATTCGTTTTCTTACACGCACGTTCAATAAATCTTCTTTTCTTCTTCTTCTTCCTTGTTATAGTATACCTATGTGGTCTGTTCTCCAGTGTGTTGCTTCTCCTGTGAGGTAGACTCCCAGCTGTCCTTCCATATTTTAGGAGGTCTTCCACGAGGACGAGTCCCATGAGGCTGTTTATGCAATGCAATATAGGGGAGTCTGGTGGTGTCCATTCTTTGAAAATGACCGTACCAGTCCCTTTTTCGCTGTCTGGTCAATCATATAATATCCTCAACCTCACATATCTCTCTAATTCTGGTGTTCCTCACGCGATCATCAGTGTAAATCAACTTTATAAATAAAACACAACCCTTTTATCCAAAATACATTTTTCTGCTTTTTATTATTAACTTAAGGCGTTAACACTGTGAAATCCTATAATGTCGATTATTTATAAATTAAGATTATTTTTTTCGATGTTTCGATGTAAAAACAAGATTCACAAAATTCTTAATTTTTCATGCATACATCGCTGTTTAAACAATGATGTATCACTCGATAATCAGTTTATAATCAGTTTATATATATACTGAGGATAAATAAAAAATGCAACTCCCTTAAAATACATACTCACTTACGTCCTATGGCCATACAACTCTTGAAGAGTTTTAGCTTCCTTGATTATTTTTCTCCAAGCTCCTCGATCCTGCGCCTTTTGCACCCAGCAGTCCAATTCGCCCAACCTTGCCCGATCAGTTAGAACATTATCCATTAGGCGTTGTCTAGGTCTTCCTAGAGGTTCTCTGGTGTGTCTAGATGCGTACAGGGTTGATTGCTCTGGTCTCTCCGATACGTGCCCAATACATGCTAGGCGACCGGCTCTCACGGTGCTCGTTATAAGGGGCTGCTGGGTCATCGTACGGATGTCTTGCTTGGTCCTATAATAATAAGAATAATAATAATTATAATAACAATATGCTAAATTTTAAAGCACCGTTTTTGTGATGTAATCACTTCAAGGAAAGACGTGTTTTAAATCTAAATATTATATGAACGCTGCATCTGATAATTCGCGATCGGTTAGAAAGTATAACTTGCAAAATATACAAGTTTTTAAATTGGAAATGAATGAAAAAGATGGGTTTACAGCTTATATCAGAAAACTGCCGGGTCATTTATGATGCATCCTATGCCTCCATCATACCTGTGCCTCCAAGTTCCCACTGCAACACCAGATCTGGGCCCCAGGATAATTCTCAGTATCCTATTCTCAAAATACAGAAAAAATAATAACAAATGTCTGTTTTTCTTGATATTTAAATATATGGCCACATGTAATAACAATATTTGAATTCAATGTAATAATATTATTTGAATACAATATTTGAATGACGACCTTCGTGGTAGAGTGGTAAGAGCTCTGACTTCCATACCGAAGGTCCTGGGTTCGATTCCCGGCGATGGCAGTGTGATTATCACACTGTCTTTGGTCTGGTGTAGAATTCACGTGACATTTAAATGGCGATAGATTGGTTCCTATCACATGTCACGAGAATCAATATATAAAAGCTAAAAAATAAATTGTATACAGTAATTGGGTTTAAACGACCTGTTGTATACATAAAAAAAAAAAAAATTGGTTTCTATGTAATTTCGTGTCGAAATATGTCGCTTAATTATCTCTCTTTCACTTCTGTCGAATTCCTCAAGATTGAGGGTAGTGTCCATCCCGTAAACAATCCACCATGGCTCGCCATGCGCTTCTGTCACCGATTAGTCTCCAGGCTGCCAGACAAGCCAGTCAGCCCCCTGATTAAATCCGACCAACGGCTCGGTGGTCGTTATTATATTGTAAATTATTATAAATACCATGATAGTGCAGTGTGGATTTCGAGCATAACTAAATTCTGAAACTCCTATTATTTAAGATGAGATAACTCCTTATGGTCCAGCAGTCAGTAAATGATGACCACAATTAAGAACTTAAAAAGCTTTTTGCAACATATAGATCATTTTATTTTGCAAAACTCTTAGTGTTCGTCAAGAAAGGTTACCTTAATTATGATTAATCTCGTATTAGGCTAGTTGAAGTGGAGATTTTTCGGCATTATTAACTGGCGTAGATGTGAGAATATTTTGTATGCAAGAGAGCGAGAGAGGAATACTTCGATTCTCTCCAAAAGTAATGAAATGGACGCGTTGCGCACCCCCGAGAACGTTTCTAGATGTTTTTAAAATGTGTTCTTAATATTGTATAGTATGACAGTAGTGTAGAATAGAAATGGAGAACAATTTGGCGATGTTAACTGTGAAATTTTGAACGTGTGTGAAAAATAACTTTTACATTAAAAGTTAAGATTTTTACGGATTACTATTGTATACTGAACCAAGTTTTTAACGGGTAGAAAATCTTAACTTTCGTGAATTAAATCCATTAATTATTAATTAAATAAATTAATACTTGTATTTCAATATACAGGTCAAAACATATTGTATTTCGATTCTTTAATATGTTCATTCACATTTTAATGCATGCGTAATCATAATGTATATGACAAGTTTATAGCATGATTTATGTACTCAAGAAAGAAAATGAGAACCCATTTGTCTTTTTATCGCTATAAGTTCAATGAATCTTCATAACCCGCACGATTGAGTGTTCTTCAAAGTAATATTGCAAAGAAACATTTTATATACAAGGTGTCGCAAAAGAAAGTTTATGTTGAATTCATAGCGTTACGTGGAGATGTTAGACGACTACTTGGTGCCTGAATTGCAAAACTTTCCTGGCTATAACCAAAGAATACGGTTCCAGCAAGCGGAACAACGTCACACACGTCAAAATACGTCTCTACCAGGAATTCATGAAATTTTCCCAGGAAAATTGATCTCCAGGAGAGGCTAAATTGGCCTCCACGCAGTCCTGATTTAACCCCTATGGACTTTTTCCTCTAGGGTTGTCTCCAATTTTAAGTTTACGTCATATACCGAGTTCCCTGACGCATTTGAAAGAAAATATTCGCCACGAAATGGTAGACATCACGGGATCTACCTGCCGAGCCGTCATAAGACATTTACTGTTCGACTAAATGAGTGCAGCTTACGCGAGAGTTTACATTTAGAAGGTATTATTTTTAAGAAGTGAGGCCGCCCAACCCAACTGAATTCTTCGGTCGGCTTTTTTCTCGAAATTGTTTCGTCCTAATTGTATGATTTGGCCAAGATATCTGTATACTTGTACCACTTCGAGAGCCGACTCATCGACGGTATTCCAAAATACCACAATGCCTCACGACTAAAGTCTCCAACCAGTGCGTCTTGCCAGTCATGACGTACGGAGCCGAGACGTGGACACTGACAAAAGGTCTAGTCTACATATTCAAGGTCGCCCAGCGCGCCATGAAAAGAGCCATGCTTGGATTAACCTTGAGGAACAGATTTAGAAATGAATTTATTCGACAACAAACCAAGGTGACTGAGGTGGCTTTACGGATAGGTGGGCTGACCATAACTGTCGGAGAACCGACAGCCGATGGGGAAGACGGGTTCTGGAGTGGAGACCGCGTACAGGATTCCGTTGAGTTGGACGTCCCCGTGCCCGCTGGACCGACGATCTGAAGAGGATTGGTGGACATGGATGGATGGGTGCGGCAATGGATAGGGGGCGGTGGCGTGCTTTTGGAGAGGCCTACATTCAGCAGTGGATGACAGACGGCTGATGATGATGATGATGATGATGATGATTTTTAAGAAATAAATTCCCAAATTGTGTGCTTTAATAATTAATAAACATCTTTTCGATAAATGCTTCACTTTTTTTCACACACAAAATATAAACTTTCTTTTGAGACACCGTGTATTATGTTTTCATGCAATTGACCTCCTTCTGTTCTGTTCGTTTGGAGCAGTGCTGAGTGTTACCTCCACTCCTGCAAGCGCCGGGTATTGGGCCTACATTGAGCACAGTCCACCGCAAACAGGCTGAAGTGTAGCACGACCCGAGCAAGTTTCCACACGCCTAACCTAACCTAACCTAACCTGTTATCACTCGCCTCACTTACCCTTTAATATTGTCTGTATTGAATCCGCAACACTCCAATGTACGCATAAAAACTAAAAAGGAAACGTAACTAATTAACTAACTAATTAACCATCACGCCATTTTCCCGGAAAGGTAGGCAGAGAGGATGGATCGCCACAATTATCTGTCCTGGCATACCTCTCGGGCTTCCTCTACATTCATACATCGTAACATGCATGCACGTCGATTATTCCGCTTTTAGTTAGAAAGTTTCAATCCTGGGATTGGTTTGCAGCAATTTCTTCTATTCTTCTCTTCCCTGTCTTGTGCGGCTCTTTTGAAATCTGCATATGATGAGCAGCGCACGTCCACCAACAGGTCTTCCAGGTACTCTCGGGGTGGGCGTCCCCTAGAGTTTGTCCCCTCGGTCATACCCTCCATTATGGCATACAAGAGACCTTCTTGACGTATTACATGGCCGATCCATCTTGCACGCCTTTCGGACAAGGTCCTGAACAGGTGCCTTCTTCCTTCCCGTGGCTCTTTCCGACTGAATTCTTGCTAGGTATGCTAAGCTACCAATCATTGGAGAGAAGGAGGAACATTCACTTGGGAGTTCACTTCTTTCAGCTGATTGGCGGCCGTATACAGAACTCGGATGTCCTGAGTGTAGGTCTATTTGTCCCTGATAATTACGTCAAAGACAGCACAGATTGTTTTATTTGCCACGCTGCAGAACCAACCTGCCAATGGTAATGCCTGTGGGTAGGGCAATCTTATTGCTTAATCGGATCGCCTCGGAGGTCGACATATTTCGTGATAGTGTGAGTTGCCTCAGGGATGCAATATCAATGTTATGTTTTTTTCTTACTCTTAAGCTTAATTTTTTTTTTAATGCTTCTCTGTTTATAATGTAATTGCAAACGATTTGGAATTGTATGTCTGTAATGTTTGTGATTATTGGCAAAATAAATGAAATGATTCCTTGAAGAACTTCCTCATTCGTGATGCGGTCTCTCCAGGAAATTCCTAAAAGTCTTCTATAGGACCACATCTCAAAAGCCTCTAGTCTCCGCTTATCTCCTTCGGATAGGCACCATGTCTCGCAGCCGTACATCAAGATACTCCATAAATAGGCCTTGATGAGGAGTATTCTCAGTTTTAGGTCTATATTATTTGATTATATTATTTTTGACCTTTTATTAAATGCAAGCCTAGCCTGATGTATACGGCTTTTCCGCCTTTTAGTAATTGATTAATTTGGTCATGCCATGTTTTCCTCGGTCGTCCTCGGCTTCTTTTTCCACTCAAGCTGCTTGTGTACAACTTTTTAACCATTCTACTCTCATCCATTCGTTCCATATGTCCAAACCATCTCATGGATCCTTTTTTAATTTTATCCATGATGCAGTCATCTGCCTTACATTTCTTTCTGATTTCATCGTTCCGTATTCTATCATACAACGTTTTCGAAAAAATAAACGTTTTCGAAAAAAAGGAAACGTTCTCAATTTAAAACAAACACAATTCTATACTGTTTTCCGTGACTTTGGAAAAACAAATGAAATTCAGAGGAGTAGCAAATGTATTAAATGATGGAAAATAAAAACAAAAAAAATAAACGTACGTGGGGAGTAACCAGTTAACCACCATTAAGTTGTCAGGTTAAGTACAAATTATCGTAGCTAGCTTATAAACATGACGTCATTAAATAGTACTGAGTAATCAATACGAATAAAAACGTCAGTTTTCTAGAAGTTTTATTATATTTTATGGGAATGACATGTTTCGCCCTTCTAAGGCATTATCGGACACATTTAAAAATGCCTTAGAAAGGCGAAACACGTCATTCACATAAAATATAATAAAACTTTCTAGAAAACAGACGTTTTTATTCGTATTAATTACACAAAAATAATTTTATTCAATTGCACAGTGTCAGTGTCTTAAATTTATTCAATGATATTAAAACTAGCTTTTTAGAAGAATTTTTGTACCTCCAAGCTAAAGTCCTTAGCTTAGACATTAGCAGTATCAAATCTCTGGTGCTCTAAAATCCACAATATGGATAAACAAAGACATGGCAATTAAGAGTAAGATGAGAATCTAAGACAGTGACAGTCACCGAAACATGTCATTCACATAAAATATAATAACAAACAAAACAAACAAACAAACCACCTCGCCGTTTCCCTGCAGGAGTAGGCAGAGATAATGGACCGCCATACTACTCTATTCAACTCTATTCAAATTCGGGGCTCAAATTTTGGTAGGGTCGCGGAGATACATATTTTGCTGGCAAATATGTGTCACCTAAATACCGTGTAACGCCACAGTTGCATACCATCAGCAACACTACCAATAGTCCTACTCCTAGCGTCCACGAGTGGTCTCATAGGCCCCGCGAGCCCTGGGCACTGTGGCCACTGGCAATACCATCAGCCATAGCAGATAGGAGAGGATGAATGGCGGGTCTCCAGCGCCATAAAACTGGAACCCCCCAGCTAAGGGAAGGAAAACCCCTACAGAAAAACCCTGGTCCTCCTGGTAGGGGGTTTGGCGTAAGGCTAACAACCTTATCCTAGAAAAAAAAAACTTGTTACGAAAAATCCAAGGAGCCTCGGACATATCGGCACTACCCCTGGACGACCCGGCAACCGAAATAAGGACTATGATTTGCGTATTGGTACCTGGAATGTACTTACTTTGTACAGACCAGGTCGACTGAAACTACTGACGGATACTCTAACAAAATATAGCATAGACATCGCTGCCCTACAGGAGATTAGATGGACTGGCAATGGAATTATGGACAAAAGAGATTGCACATTGTACTATAGCTGTCATAAAAAAGACCACATGTTTGGTACAGGATTTATTGTTGCAAAAAACAGAAAACATCTTGTAATAGACTTCCAACCTATAAACAAAAGAATATGTACTATGAGAATCAGAGGAAGGTTCTTCAACTACAGTATTATTAATGTGCATGCACCAACGGAAGACAAGAGTGAGGATGAAAAGGATGAATTTTATGAGTGCCTCGACAGAACATGGAACAAATGCCCAAAACATGACATTAAAATAGTAATAGGAGACCTTAATGCAAAAGTCGGGTCCGAGACAGCATACCACCCTACAATCGGTGTACACAGCCTACACAAGGATAGCAACGAAAATGGCTCTCGACTCATATCATTTGCGGCTGCCAAAGGAATGGTCATAGGTGGAACACTGTTCGATCATAAGGACATACACAAAGCTACATGGAAATCCCCTGATGGCCGCACCCGTAACCAAATTGATCATGTTCTGATTGACTCTAGGCACTGCTCAGACCTCATAGACACGCGTAGCTTTAGAGGTGCAAACATAGACTCTGACCACTGTCTGGTGATAGCAAAACTCAGAGCTCGCATTTCAAATGCAAAGAAAGGAAAGCCAACTCGGATTAGGAAATTGAACATAGACAGACTTAAAGATAAGGAGGATTCTGAAGCTTTTTGCCAACAGATAACGGAAAGAATACAAAATGATACACAACAGGGTTCAGCATTGAATGAGAGATGGACACGGTGCAAGGAACTCATCATGAAAACAGCTGAAGACACACTGGGATACCATAATAATAGTAAAAGAAATGAATGGTTTGACGACGAATGCCGAACAGTCACCAACAATAAAAACACAGCATATCTAAACATGATAAGTAAACATTCCACCAGTGCGGCAAAGGAAACCTACCAAAATCTCAGACGAGAGGAAAAACGGATACACAAAAGAAAAAAACGTGAGCACGAAAAAGGAGAAATAAAGAAAATAGAAGATTTACACCAACAGCATAACACCCGAGAACTTTACCGCCAAACCAATTCGCTTAGAAAGGTCTTCAAACCTAAAACTACCGCATGCAGAAACAAACAAGGCCTTATTGTTAGCGATAACAATGCGGTACTGGAGAGGTGGGTGGAGCATTTCGATGAATTACTTAATGGAAGCAGCCAACCAACAATTGACGAATCCCTAACTATAGAATCACCTGATGAAACTAACATAAATGAACCAACACTGACGGAGGTCCAACTGGCTCTAAAGAAATTAAAAAATAACAGAGCCCCTGGCGAAGACAACATCCCCAGTGAACTGTACAAACATGCGCCAGAACCTCTTATCAGGATAATACATCAAATAATAACTGAAATCTGGAATGCAGAGACGCTACCAGATGATTGGTCCCAGGGCGTTCTGTGCCCATTACACAAAAAAGGAGACCAGTTGGACTGCAAAAATTACAGAGGCATAACACTACTGAATACTGCTTATAAAAGGCTCTCGACATACACTGAGAAAATCATTGGTACCTACCAATGTGGTTTCACAGCAGGCAAAGGCACAACTGACCAGATCCACGGCCTACGGCAAATACTAGAAAAGTGCCAAGAATACAATATTGACACCTTCCACTTGTTTATTGACTTCAAAGCGTCCTATGACAGCATAAATAGAAAAGAACTGTATAAAGCAATGTCCGAATTGAATATACCAAATAAGCTGATACGACTTGTAAGAGCAACAATGAGCCCAACCATAACCAAAGTAAGAATCGACAAAGACCTCTCAAAACCATTCCAGACATATAATGGCCTTCGACAGGGAGATGCCTTGGCATGTCTCCTATTTAACGTGGCTCTAGAAAAAGTGATAAGGGACTCAAAAATAGATACCAGAGGCACTATATTCTACAAGTCAGTTCAGCTACTCGCCTATGCAGATGACATAGATATTGTGGGACGGTCACTTGAAGCTACCCGTGAAGCGTTTGTAGCATTGGAGGAAAAAGCAAAAATAATGGGACTTGTCATAAATGAAGATAAAACAAAATTGATGATTGCTTCTAATACCACATATCCATACCCCCAGGTTTTCTCAGCTGCAAATTACAACTTTGAAATAATTAATTCATTTACATACTTAGGCTCAACAGTTACCAGTGATAATAACACCCGAGAAGAAATTAACAGAAGGATAATGGCAGCAAACCGATGTTACTACGCTCTCCAAAAACAGTTAAGATCCAAATTACTGCGAAGAACCACAAAAACACTATTGTACAAGACCCTGATCAAACCAGTCCTCACATATGCCTCTGAAACCTGGGTGATGACAAAACACACTGAAAGGTCCATCGCAGCATTTGAAAGAAGGGTTCTTAGGACAATATATGGCCCAGTGAGAGACCACAATGGTTGGCGTCGTCGATATAACCGAGAGCTATATGATATCTATAAAGAGCCCGATGTGATCAGATCCGTCAAAGTAGGGCGCCTGAGATGGGCTGGTCACATAATCAGAATGGACGACGACAACCCTACAAAACGCCTCACGCTCTCAGTACCACAGGGACGTAGAAGACCAGGAAGGCCCAAAATGCGATGGATGGACAGTGTCAACACAGATGCATCGGTGTTGCAAGTGAGAAATTGGAGAATGGGGGCATCAAACAGACAAGAATGGAGGAAGCTCCTGGATTCAGCCAAGGCCCACCCAGGGCTGTCGAGCTTAGGATGATGATGATACTACTCTATTCTTGCACACCTCTTTAGCTTCCTCCACATTCATACAACGAGTCATAGACGCACGTCGATTCTTCCGACATCTAACATGACCAACCTTTAAAAATTTATTAATTTGGTCATGCCATGTTTTCCTCGGTCTGCCACGACTCCGTACTCTATTTACATCATTAACGTATTCTTTCTTAAACATTCTTTCTCCACCCATACGCTCCATATGTCCGAACCAACGCAGCGATCTTTTCGGTGATAATAAAACTTCTAGAAAACAATTAGCCACATTCAATTTAAGAAAACAGACATTTTTATTTATATTATTTTTATTATTATGGGGTTTTACACCATTGTTCAAGAAACAATATATAGGGTGTTCTTTTAGAGGTTTGGTTTTTAAACTGGCAACATTGTTTTTATAAATTGTCAATTTGACAGTTGACCGTTGATTTGTAGTCAATACGTTTTGCCATTTTACCATGAATAGACAGACGTCAGAATAACGCTTGCAAATTGTGCAAAATTATTTTGAAAATCGTGGTTCGGTTCGCCAAACTTATCGTGCACTACGTCCATTTTACGGTCGACATAATCGTCCATCCGAGCAAGTTATTCGGAAGACCATGGATCGTTTTTGCACCACGTACACTCTAGTGGATAATACGCGTCCACAGAGACATTGTCGAAAATTGGACTTCACGATTGCGCTTCATTCGAGCTAGCCGTGGCACTCATATGCCCGAAATCATATTTAAACAATAATGCCATAAAATTATATATTAAATAAAGCCAATATCATAGACATTAACATTATTTTAATGAGTTTTTTTATCCATTTTGAATACGTATTGTATAGGTACCTCGAAAAAACGCCCTTTATAAATATTTTTGTGAATTTTCTATCTTTCAGCTCAAAAATGGAATGAAAAAAACAGTGTGAATCTTAAATAGAACTGTTGTTGATATTAAATGTGGCTAATTGTGTAAATTAATTAAATATAATTATGTAAGCACTCATTCGTTAGCACACCAATCTTCTATGTTTGTCTAAATAATAAGGTAACAAGAAACTAGTGAAGAATCTTACGATTCGTTTAATTTTTTAGTTATTTTGAGCGTTTTAAAAATTTGCTCAAATAATTTATGCCTCCAAAGTCCGGTGTGATGGACAGAAGAGCCGCCGGTTGTTTGCTGCTAATGTAGATTTTATAAATAATACTAAGCATGTAAAACGAAGTTTTGACTAGACCAGTGATTCCCAAAGTTGTCTATATCGACCCCCACGGGTCGATTTCGACTTGCATGGGGTCCATGAGATGTAAATGGGGGTCCTCGAGAAATTAAATAAGCGTTAAGTATACGTATACCTAATTTGGTTTAGTATTTTGATACTGTTAATGTCTTAGCAAGCAAAATACGTCTTCTTCTTCTTCCCTGTTTTAGACCTATGTGGTCTGTTCTCCAGAGTGTTGCTCCTCCTGTGAGGTAGATTCCCAGCTATCCTTCCATCTTTTAGGAGGTTTTCCACGAGGACGAGTCCCATGAGGCTGATTAGCGGTCTCCTCGGAGATCGACGTCTTTCATATTAGTGAAAGTACGTTCAGAAGGCTCTTAATTCTGGAGAGTATCCTGTCTTCTTAATGTTGAACCATCTCTCATGCGTTTCTGGTAGTATACTATACACAATATATTATTTTACCTATTCTCAATAGATGCCTTAATAAAACATTTTGTAATGTCTGTTGATGAAATAAACTGATTCGATTGATTGATTGATTATGCAATACAATATAGGAGAGTCTGGTGGTGTCCATTATTTGAACATGACCGTACATCAGTCCCTTTTTCGCTGTCTGCTCCATCTTATATTATCCTCAACATCACATATCTATCTTATTCTGGTGTTCCTCACGCGATCTCTTAGTGTCTTGCCTGCTATCGTCCTCAGTGTCTTCATTTCGGAAGTCCTCAAAACTTGTTTGGTCTTTACTATGTCTGCCCTTGCTTCGACGCTATATGTTATTATTGGTCTTACGCATGCTTTATAGATTTTCATCTTACTCTTAATGGCCATGTCCTTGTTTTTCCATATTGTGGATTTTAGAGCAAAATACGTCATCCCTATAAAATGTTTTAGAATAGTTAGTGACAATTTTTGCGATTTACGCAGTTAAGCAAGTATTATTGCACAGATAAAAAGAATATTTCCTTCGCCAGTTTTAATCCAAGGGATTGGTTTGCAGCAAAAAGTAACATCTTTTGCCGGTCTTGAGATGCCACCTGGACCTTTAACGTGGCAGTTTCCCGTTTCTTTCCACATTTTTCAAATAACCTGCTATATGACAGGTTATTTGAACCCAATTACTGTATAAAACTTTTTTATGGTACTATTGATTATCATGTAATGTGGTATGTAGCAAATCTATCGCCATTTTACTGTCACGTGAATTCCACCCCAGACCACAGTCAGTGTAACAATTAAACTGCCAATGCCGGGAATCAAACCCATGACCTTCAGTGGGACAGTTATAACTCTTGCCACTTTGCCATGACGCAAAAATAAATATTTTAATATTTGGTATAACTATTATGGGAGGGGGGGCGTTGGTGGTCCAGAAAAGGTTGGGAACCTCTGGACTGGATTTTTACGTTCGCGGCAATCCGGTGGGCGAGCGTGTTAATTTTAAAAACACTTTTTTCAATGGGTGCTAACAAAAATGTTTATGCATTCAAAAATAATGCACCAGGGTTCTAGCTACTAAAATACACAGAGAACTGGTAAATTAAGCCGGTTGATTGCGTTAATCAAATAATGTACCTACAAGTGTTTTAATTCGGGTTCTTAAGTTTGAGCTTCAATATGTTTAATATTCAACAATTAAAAAAACTAAGTTCTCAATATTATAACTAACTAATTAACTAACTAACCATCACGTCCCAGGGGTAGGCAGAAAGAATGGACTGCCACACTTTTCTTTCATGACATATTTGATTTTATTATTATTATTTATTAATAAAATCGATCTATAAGCTTATAATAGATATACGGGATTATTGCATTCGTTATGCAAAATCAAAATACCTATATGTTATTCAGAAAACGAAAGAAATAACGGAATAAAAAAGTGGGGAATAATCCTTTCAATGCGATAAATTTCACCATTCCTTCAATTGCCGAACTGCAAATCCTGCAAAATAAGGATATCCGTTTATCGCTTGGTGCGCCTTCATCGACCGGGATCACAAAACTGCGCCTAGAATCGGGAATCCATTCTGAAACTTGCCGAACATTTTTACAAAGGACCCCCTTCACATCCCACAATAAAAGACCTCTCAAATTACGACGCAAATACCTCCAGCCGCCACAAGCATCCAACATCGATCCTCCTTCAGAGGAACACCCCGGGCTACACAAATCATGTCCAAATCCATGCGAATTAATTAATTAATTAAAATATGTTGTGCTCAGGATTAAAACTCATGTCCCCTAGAAGATAGTATTTAAGTGTTGCAGCGGGAACTTGGAGGCATAGGACTAACCAAGAGATCCGTATGATGACTCAGCAGCCCCTATAACGAGCACCGTGAGAGCCGGTTGCCTAGCATAGATTGGGCACGTATGCCGAGCCGAAGAGACCAGAGCAATCAAGACCCTGTACGCGTCTAGACCGACTGGAGTAAGACCTCTAGGAATGCCTAGACAGCGCCTAATGGACAATGTTCTGGCTGACCTGGCTAGGTTGGGCGAATCGGACTGCTGGGAGCAAAAGGTGCAGGATCGAGGAGCTTGGCGAAAAATCATCAAGGAGGCTAAAACTCTTCAAGAGTTGTATGGCCATAGGAAGTAAGTAAGTAAGGTATCCAAATACATCAAATATGAATGTTTTTTTAGATACAATTTTCGTAATTGTCATGTTTACGCGATAAAAAAATAATGCATTGGATAATATAATATTTTATCTACTTTGATGCTGACGAAACATTTTTTTAATGTGGATCATACGATGTACGAGTACAATGATAAATAAAGGTATGATTAATACGACTCTAGTTAATATGAATAACTAACTATGATTTATACTGGTGTCATATGATTTTATATGTATTGCTAAATATATAATGTTATCAAGTAATTAGAGATATAAGTGTAGCTAAAAATAGACAACGCTATCAACAATTATGCCTTGAAAATTAAGAAACACATTTTATGGATCCTTCTAAATATAAAGCACTAAAGATATCGTCTTTATGAACCGTGTACGTAGATACACAGTTATCTTTTTACAGGCCAGATTATCTTAATAAACGAACATGTCCGTCCACGTACAAACACCAAAATTCGTGAACTCGTATGATAGATAATATTTTTATCGGTGACAAACATTAAAATGTATTGTACATTTCATCATAAATTCGAGTCGATTTCTCAGAAATACTGACGTATGATTTTATCGAGAGAATCACTAAGTTCGATCAAGCTTTGTACCGTGATTATTTACGTAGATTATAGATATTTTCCAATATGTTTGATCAAGTGCATTTGACATACTACATATGTTACATTGCACTTTGGATGATTTAATCTTTTTATAAATCGGAGAACTTGTGTCAAGATTTTTGTAATTAATAAAATAATGAGTTTCAGATATTTGGGAGTAGAGTTCTGTAGACATGATGATCTTTATACCAAAGGACGAGAATAAGTCAATAAAGCCTCTGCCGTGTCAGGATGTCTGAAAAACCTGGTCTGGAAGAACAAGCACATGCGAATCGACAGTAAGGTCAGAATTTATAAGACTTGCGTGCGACCTATCATGACGTATACTGTAGAGACGCGGGCCGACACTATACGAACCAAGGGTCTGCTAAGAACATCTGGTATGAAGGTCCTAAGATCCTAAGTCCTAAGCCATTACTGGAAATACTCTACGAGATGGTGTCCGTAACGCAGACGAAAGAAAAACATGTGAAATAGAGGATATCGTTCGGTGGAGTAGATCCAGAAGAAGATACTGGGGGGACCGTGTAGCCGGAATGGATAGTGACAGACTCGCATACACAGCCGCATACGAAGTCTGCTCACCCGGAAGATCGCCCAAAAGATGGAGGGATAGCTGGACCTCATCATCCCAGGAGAGATGATTTCTGTGCCACAGATAGCAGATCTATTAAAATAATAATAAGAAGAAAACGTCTGTTTTCTAGAAGTTTTATTATAGTTTCGGGTTTGAGATGTTTCGCCTTTCTAAGGTTTCTAAGGCATATAAATGATAATGCCTTAAAAGCGAAACATGTCATTTCCATAAACTATAATAAAACATTTAGAAAACAAACGTTTTCATTCGTATTAATTATTCAATATGGAGTTTGAGAATTGTTCAAGAAACAATAAGTATGTATCATATTTTATTGGAGTGAAATGTTTCCAATTACCATGGCATTATCAAGTAATAAATTATCTTAAAAAAAACGGACGTTTTCATCAATATTGAGTATAATTTTGATATTCATTGATATTATGTAAGCACACAAATATTATTATTACCCATAAAGAAAATATCCGATTACTAATTTACCAAAAATATACTGATCGTGAAATTGAATCTTCAGGCAAACAGAAGTTCATTTATTGTTCTGTTCCTATTAGGTGTGATAGGAATATTGTAAGAAAGAGTATTTGAGTGTGTTTGTATTTTTAAAATTGAATTAAACTAAAATAAAAATGACTTTACACTCAAGGGATTGTAATAGATAGGTACGAGTATATCTGTTTATATGTGTTTCAGTTGACGTATTTCTATTGGCACTAGTGACTTTGAGAGTACTCCGATCTCACAAGAAAAGTGGAACTGGTCTGACGCGAGGATATTTGCGACAATTTCTCACGAATTTTTAAAATAGAACATCTTGATTCCGCGAAACTCCTCACTTACCTCCTCCCGTAAGCCGGCTTGTCCACCTAAAAATAGTGTCGAGTGAAACGCGAAATGAATAGACTCAGGTCAGGGAACTGTTCAACCGATCTCTCGGTGGACATTAACACTAGATTTACCGGCATTGATTGTATACCCATTTTTACCTAAATCAGTCATTATGACGGCTGTCAGAAAAACAGGTATACACGACATATATCCGCTAAATTAGAAGGCCAGGAAAGAAAACGGTTTGAGATATATAACTAACTAACTAACTAACCACCACGCCGTCTCCCCGAAAGGGTAGGCAGAAAGAATGGACTGTCACACTTTTACTGATGCGGCACTCCATCCTTCTCTTTTCGCCCCGCGGGAGACGCGGTGTGATGGGTTGCGAACCTCATCGCCACCAATAGGCATCTCCCGCGCACACTTCGATCGTCCAACACCCACAAAACAAATCTAAAACAAATAATATAAAATAAAATAACAAAATAAAAATAATTTAACACAAAATGTTATTCTTAAATGGTGCACATATTTTCTATTTAATTTATGTTCCACGTATCCACCGTTTTTTTTAATTTAGCACATAATGTAATAACACATAATGTTTTTTTCGATGTTGCACATGTTGACATGGATGATCCGGACTTTTGTGTTTATTTAATTTGTGTTACACGTATCCATCGTTTTTTAAATTAGCTGTAATTAGGCACTTAACCAGCAAGAACTTAAAAATAATATTGAAGAAATTATTCAAATTGTCATTGAGATACATATTTTTTAGTATAATCAATATACGAGTAGATATAAAACTCAGTTCATATCGTTTTTCCGATGATGTAGGTGTAATCCTTCGAAACATGTCGAGAAAAATAAACTCAAAAGTAGAAAAACAGTGTTTCAATTCATAAAAAAATTCGTCATTATAGAATTCCACGGTGTTAACGCCATAAGTTTATCAAAAATTAAAAAAAAAAAAACGAGAAACTTATAACACATATTTTTTATGAAAAATTATAAAAGTTTATAACAGTTTTTGCAAAGTAAACTCTTATTTATTTTTAACAATATGTTTATTATTAGCAAAAATGTTTATTTTTAACAATTTTTTTTTTTTAAACTAAATGTTTATTTTTAACAAAATGTTTATTCTGAGCAAAAAATTTCATTTCTACTCAACTGTTTATCTTCAACTAGTTCATAAAGTAGATATACAGCGCCCCTGAGATGATTAATTCATAAAAATGGCGCTCTATAAATCATTATTATTTATTTCTTGTATATTCGCCATACTTTGTGTTGTTATGATGCTTTATTTCTCTAATATAATAATAGTTTAAATATGTATCACTGAAGAAGGACTGGTTGTCCAAAACATGTCTATGTATTTTTTTTAAATGGGAAAAAGTTATGATGTACAAAGCGTATGTTAAAAGTCGACTGACATAAATGATTCCCTTTTGGGGGATAGGAAACCAAAAAGACATCTCCAGACTCCAAAGACAACAAAATAAAATAATAAAATTAGCATATAACATTGACTACCTTACCCCAACCATACAAGTTTACAGACAAACAAAACAAATGGACATATCAGACCTGACCAAATATGAGACCTTAAAAATTGTACACAGAGTGACCATGGAAAAGACAACAGACAGCAGCTACAAATTATCTTAAAATTAAGACATACACAGACACTGGACCAGGAACTATGACAGATATCACTTACCGAACGCACGAACTAAGACAGAACAATCAAGGATATTGAACAATGGACTGAAACTTTACAATGAACTATCAAAAGACACAAGGAGTCTCACTACAACTCAATATAAAATATATCTGAAACAATATATAATTAATAGTAAGATCTAAAAAGTATCCATGTAACCCAATTGTTTTTTTTTTAAATTTAATAAATAAAAATACAAGTGTTGTATATACAAAGTATACAAAAATGAAAAACAGAAATAAAGCTTTATTATTTAAGTGACTTGCTCTGCGTCAGCTTTAAAACAAATTTATAGTAGATGATTTTGTAAGAAAATCAATATTAGGAAAGCAAGGGGTCTAGACAAAACAGAAAAGATCGGCACGTGGTCTACGGGAGAAAAAAGTTTGGGGACATCTGTTCTAGATGAACAATCGTAGGCTTGTAGGCCGGCGAGCGGTGCGCCGTGCAGTAGTAATGTTCACGCTCATACCGTTACTGTGTTATTGAGCTCTGAGCTCCGACCCTGACACATAGAGATGGCTAGCTTAGGCCGATGTAGTGGTGGAACAACCTTTTGTTGTTCTCAAATCGTTCTGGGCCAGATACGGTTCGGGTACCCGCAGACCACGGACCAAGTAATGCATATCAATGCTTGTACACAATATATATGATTTGTTGTCTACTTTATTACCTATACATAACTAATTAACTCACTATCACGCCGTCTCTCTGAATGGGTAGACAGAAAGAATGGACTGCCACACATATTTCTCTCATCATCAGCCGTCTGTCATCCACTGCTGAATGTAGGTCTCTCCCAAAGCACGCCACCGCCCCCTATCCATTGCCGCTCCCATCCATCCAGGTCCAGCAATCCTCTTCAGATCGTCGGTCCAGCGGGCAGGGGGACGTCCAACTCTGCGAAATTTGTTAATATTTCTCTCGCTTCCTCAATATTCAAATAGGTATCGTGTCATGTACGCTCGTCGATTTCTCCGGCTCCTGTGCCACATTTTTTTGCAAAAAAAAAACACCCTGAGACGGAACCCAGCCTGCATCACTGGTCCCCTATGGGGGGGAAAAGGAAGTGAGGCAGACCTAGAGCTACCTGGAGAAGAGCCCCGAAGGACGAGGTTAAAGCAAACCTCACTTGGGATGATGTTAGGCATCAGGAATGCGATAGAGTCGGGTGGAGAAGGTTCCTTGAGGCCCTATGCACCACGGAGGTGTAACAGGACAAAAATAAGAAGAAGAGCCCCGTTTTTTACGGTCTTCCTCTATTTCTAGTTCCATTTACATAGTTAACATATACTATTATTATTATTTTGTTCAATCACTCTTTACATTATTACAGCGCGAGCCAAATCGAAGTAAAGGGTATCATATTGATTCTCATGACATGTGATAGGTAGCTAATCTATCGCCATTTTATTGCGACGTGAATTGAAAGAGAGTGTGACAATAACACTGCCATCGCCGGGAATCGATCTTTGGTGTAACAATCATACACTTGCAACTCGGTCACTAAGGTCGTTATATAACTAACTAAGCACCACGCCGTTTCATGGACCGCCATACTGCTCTGTCCTGACGTACTCTAGCTTACTCCACATTCATTCGTCGTGACATCCACACTCGTAGATTTCTCGGACTTCGATTGTAGCCGTCAATTAATAATTAATTATTTTAGTCATGCCATGCTTTTCTTAGCCATCTACGGCTTCTCTTTCCACTCACATTATTTCTATACAACATTTTAACCATTCTTCTATTGTCCATTCTTTCGATACGTCCAAACCATCTAAGGGATCCTTTTTTAATTTTTACGTATGATGTAATTATCTGCATTACATTTCTTCCTTATTTTATCGTTCAATGTTCTATCATATACCATTTTCCCGCACATTCTTATCAGTGATCCAATTTCTTCGACAATCATCCTACTTTCATATTTTTTCATTCTTCTTTTGCCAGCTACAAGCTTCACTTTCATACATAATTATATAACCTTCGATTAATCTGATTTAGTTTTAAACAATTGCTTTCACAACAACATTTCCTATTGAAATATAGCATATTCATATTAATTCATTCACCAAAATTTCATTTTAACCGCTATAACATATACAAGGTTATTCTGAACGTAATGTTAAGAGTCGAATGCAATACACACTTCATTTAAATATCAAAGAAAAAAATATTCGAAAATTTATACTCAAAACAAAAGAACTACGCAATATTTAAAATGTAAACGTTATTTTATAATAGAAGTAATGTGAATTATTACCTGATAAATTTGATTTTGTTTTATTCTACAGGAAAAATATACAATTTTTAATATAAATGTAATCGACCTTCGTGGCATAGTGGCAAGAGCTATGACTGCCACACCGATTGTCCCGGGTTCGATTCACGGCGATGACAGTGTGGCGTCACACAGTCTTTGGTCTGGAGTAGAATTCACGTGATAACTAACTAACTAACTTACCATCACGCCGTCTCCCCGGAGGGGTAGGCAAAAAGAATGGAACGCCACACTGTTCTGTCCTGACATGCTTCTCTCGATTCCTCTACATTCATACATCTTGTCATGCACGCACGTCGATTTCTCCGACTCCTCACGTGTCCGACATTCAATATTTGATTGATTTGATCTGCCACGTTTTCCTCGGCCTTCCTCTATTTCTAGCTCCGTTCACGCCGTTTACATATACTTTCTTTACCATTCTGTCTTCGCTCATTCTTTCCATGTGTCCAAACCATCTTAATGACCCTTTCCTTATTTTGTTCATAACACTTTCATTCGCACCACATTCACTTCTTATACTTGCATTTGTCACTCTATCATATACAGATTTGCCACACATTCGTCTTAGAGATCTCATTTCTACTGCATTTATTATATTTTCATCCTTTCACGTGATAAAATGGTAATAAATTAGTTACCTATCACATGTCGTGGTAAGCTAGTTTTATATATCACATATAATATAAACAACTATAATATAATCTGATCGCTGGTGTCAGATGCAGCTCTCATGACAAAAAAAAAACAATGTCAAGGTGCCCTTGAGGTGAGTTATTCAAGAAAACGATATTCTATTGTTTCTACTTCTAACATGATTGATTTGGTCATGGCGTGTCTTTTTTCATTCACACTACTTGTACGTATAAATCATTTTAACCATTCTTCCCTCATCCATTCATTACATACGTCCAAACCATCTTAGTGACCCTTTCTTAATTTTATTTATCACGCATTCATCCGCCTTACATACCTTTCTTACGTCAGCATTAGATGTTCTATCACACATATTTATTCTTATGCACATTCTTCTTAGTAACGTAATTTCTACGACATTTATCCTACTTTCATTCTTCTTCTGTCAACTCCAAGTTTCACTTCCATACATAAGGGTCAGCACTAGAACTTCGTGTGTGCATTGACATCTTTGCTTCAGTCAATATGTTTCTTATTTAATGCTAAGGCATTAGCACTATGGAATTCCATAGTAATGTAGTTAGGACATTAAAAATAACTTTGTTTGATCCACTAATTATTAAAAAATATTTAAAAACACCACTTGTTTCGGAGGGTACCTCCATCTTCAGGTGTAAAAATATAATAAAAACTATAACTCCGAAACATGTTGTGTTTTTTTAAAAATATTTTTTAATAATTAGTGGATTAAACTCATTAATTTTCAATTTCCTAAGTATATTAATATATTTATATTTGCAGTAATGATTTTGAATGCACCATTTGTTTTGTATCCTCCTTTCTTTCGATATCTTTCTCCATTTTCACATGTCTTGTAAACATGCTTCCCAGATAAATTATTTAATTATTTTTAATAAATTGTCTTATATGTAGTTATCATATTATAATGTGTCGAATGAAAATATAAGAAGTGAATGCGGTGCGAATGATGGTGTTATGAACAAAATAATGAAAGGATCATTAAGATGGTTTGGACACTTGGAAATAATGAAAGAATGGTAAAACAATAATATGTTAACGATGTAAATGTAACCAGAAACCGAGGAAGACCGAGGAAAACGTGGCACGATCAAATAAATCAAATATTGAATGTCGGCCATGTGAGGAGTCAGAGAAATGGACGCGCGTGCATGACACGATGTATGAATGTTGAGGAAGCGAGAGAAATATGTCGAGAAAGAAAAGTGTGGCAGTCCATTCTTTCTGCCTACCCCTTCGGAGAGGCGGCGTGATGGTTAGTTAGTTAGTTTGTTAGTTCATATTATCTTCTTTCTTGTTCACTATCATATTTTTGTACCAGTGTATTATTTTAATCACGCGTATAGGAAGAATAAATAAATACGATTGTAGAAGAACCATTTTCCTTACTATTTTTCCTGTTTCTGACGATTTATGCAGTTGGTTGCACCTTTACCACGCGAGAAAGCAGCAGCACCATCATGAAAAATCTACATAAATACATGTTCATACCATCATCATCATCATCCTAAGCTCGACAGCCCTGGGTGGGCTTTGGCTGAATCCAGGAGCTTCCTCCATTCTTGTCTGTTTGATGCCCTTATTCTCCAATTTCTCACTTGCAACACCGATGCATCCGTGTTGACACTGTCCATCCATCGCATTTTGGGCCTTCCTGGTCTTCTACGTCCCTGTGGTACTGAGAGCGTGAGGCGTTTTGTAGGGTTGTCGTCGTTCATTCTGATTATGTGACCAGCCCATCTCAAGCGCCCTACTTTGATGGATCTGATCACATCGGGCTCTTTATAGATATCATATAGCTCTCGGTTATATCGACGACGCCAACCATTGTGGTCTCTCACTGGGCCATATGTTGTCCTAAGAACCCTTCTTTCAAATGCTGCGATGGACCTTTCAGTGTGTTTTGTCATCACCCAGGTTTCAGAGGCATATGTGAGGACTGGACCATCATGAAAAATCTACATAAATACATGTTCATACCAAGTCAGAGATTTATTGTTGACCATAGAGCAGCACGACGTTGTTGAATGATTTTTTGTATACTTTACACCCTAGGTTCTCACCTAAGGTGCGTTTGGGTGAAATAAAATACGGCGCGTATAAGTGGACAAAACATACCTACACTTGGTCATTTCTGATCATGCCAGCGGAGTCATTTGCAACGCAACGAATTAAATCGCTATAACTAGCGCGAAAATTATAAATATTATTTTATTCGTAGACGGCTCAAACACGCTAAAAACATCGTTTTATAATAGATTTTTTTTAAGGAAACCTGGCTTTTCGGCTTGTATGTAAGTACCGCCACTGAATATAACTCACATGTATGTCGGCAGAGTGGAGTCAATTTAGTACAAATAAACACTTCGCTGTCCTCGCTCCATATAATATTATATATTCAATCCGATTCCAGAGAGTTTTAATTCATTGATAATGGCAAGGAATTCAAATATGCTCATTGTTAATCATTGTTGACATCTTGTGTTGTATATGTTTACCAGATAGACATAAAATATCGGGTGGTGGTCTAGGGGATAGAACGCTTGGCTTCTGATCAAGGGGACATGGGTTCGAGCCTGGACACGACCAAATTCCTTCTTCATAATAATGAGCTATTTTCTACTCACATTGAAGATTGTAAAATAAATTCCAATGTCATTGATTAAAATCTTTGGGGTTAGTCTTTAAAAAAAAACTATAAAATTTAGTTAAATCAATGATTTCTTGTATATTAATGAAACTATAATATTAATGTTGTTATTTAACTAACTAACTGTCACGCCGTCTCCCCAGGGGGATAGGCAGAAATAATGGAACGCCACACTGTTCTGTCCTGACATACTTCTCTCGATTCCTCTACATTCAGACATATTGTCATGCACGCACGTCGATTTCTCCGACTCCTCAGAGCCCGTTCCCACTTGTCGGGTGTCGGGTCCGGTTTTTAATCGGATGTTCCAGTGGCAGAACATTTTATATGAAGCTATTCACACTTGCCGGCAAAAAATCGGGTTCCGGCAAGTGTGAATAGCTCCATATAAAATGTTCTGCCACTGGAACATCCGATTAAAAACCGGACCCGACACCCGACAAGTGGGAACGGGCTCTCACGTGACCGACATTTAATATTTGATTGATTTGATCGTGCCACGTTTTCCTCGGCCTTCCTCTATTTCTAGCTCCGTTCACGCCGTTTACATATACCTTCTTTACCATTCTGTCTTCACTCATTCTTTCCATTTGTCCAAACCATCATAATGACCCTTTCATTATTTTGTTCATAACACTTTCATTCGCACCACATTCACTTCGTGTACTTGCATTTGACACTCTATCATTTACAGATTTGCTACACATTCGTCTTAGAAATCTCATTTCTACTGCATTTATTCTACTTTCATCCTTCTTTTGAGAGTTCCATGCTTGTTGTTATTCTTGGCTTTTGTCAATTCGATGTGTTGTTATTTTATTGATAAAAACGTCCGTCTTGTAGGAGTTTAATAATATTTTTGATGGAATAACATGTTTCGCCATTCTAAAGTATTAAGATTTTTTTAGACATTTGATAATGCCTTATTGACGATAGCAGGCAATACACTGAGAGATCGCGTGAGAAACACCGGAATAAGCGAGATATGTGAGGTTGAGGAGATAAGATGGAGTAGACAGCGAAAAAGGGACTGATGAGTCATGTTCAAAGAATGGACACCACCAGGCTCCCCTATATTGCACCATATAATCAGCTTGTTTAAAACAGTGTGGCCCGCCTTTTATGGTCGAAGCCAAACCAAAATGGAAATAAACTAAATGTAAACTATAAAGAAATTTTTAATTATTGTATATTTGTTCATGAAACGTTTAATTAATTTTTTTTCGAATTAATAACCTTGTGAGATTGCAATGTCAATCTAATTTAACTGTATTTTCATTAATATTATTAAATAATTATCGCGATGACCTACTCTGCCTAGCGTGGCAAACCACTTTTCATTGCCGCTATCCGGAGGAGAAGGCAGAGATGATATATTGCCACACAGTTATATTGTAATATATCTAACTAAAATATGAGTTTCTTATTGTTCCATCGTAAAAAAGTGGCAGTAAATAATAGCGTTCTAGCGCCAATCGAATTATATAGACCTAAAACTGAGAATACTCCTCATCAAGACCTATGTATGGAGTATCTTGATGTACGGCTGCCAGACATGGTGCCTATCCGAAAGAGCCAAACGGAGACTAGAGACTTTTGAGATGTGGTCCTATAGAATATTAGGAATTTCCTAGAGAGATTACATTACAAATGAATCGAAAAGAATCGAAGGAGGAAGGCACCTGCTCAGGACCTTGTCCGAAAGGCGTGCAAGATGGATCGGCCATGTAATACGACAAGAAGGCCTCTTGCATGCCATAATGGAGGGTATGACCGAGGGGACAAACTCTAGATGACGCCCACGCCGAAAGTACCTAGAGGACCTGTTGGTGGACGTACGCTGCTCATCATATGCAGATTTAAAAAGAGCCGCACAAGACAGGGAAGAATGGAAGAGAAGAATAGAGGAAATTGCTGCAAACCAATCCAAAGATTGAAACCAGGGAGAGAGAGAGTGCAAACCCTTATGCAAGGAATTGAAGCTTGGAGCTGGCAATAGAAGAATTACTAACCAACTGACCACCACGCCGTTTTCCCGGAGGGGTAGGCAGGGGATGGACCGCCACACTGTTCTATCCTGAATTTCTTACGATTTTTGTACCTCAAAGAAAACGGTTATTACCCCTGGCTGTACCCAACTGATTTCTTAATATAAAAATATTTTTTTAAACTGGTCGCATCGATAACTAGAGCAATCATCAACCGATTTTCAACTTTTTTAGTTGGTTTTATTCGTCTTTGCAATGGATTTTGAAAAAAAAAATCAAAATTTGTATTTACTATTTTTTAAGACTGTTAGAATACAGTAAAGGGCAAAAAAAAATTGAAAAATTTTCAATCGGTCGCCATTTTGTGAAAAATCAAAATAAAAAAATCGGCTACGTACAACGATAACTACATTTATATAAATTATGAAGAAATCTGATTTTTTTTCTTCAGATAATCACTTTTCGAGAAATCGATGCGAGCTTGGAGATAGAATTTTTTTTAAGACTTACAGCAACGCTGATAACTTTGTTAATATTTAATATTTTTCAATAAAAAAAATTTCGAACTATACTGAATGTACATTTAATAAAATAAAAAAACCGCGATCCCCATATTCCTTAATTATCCTGGTCAAATAAAATCCTGAAAATGACTTATTTTTTCGGCCGTCATAGTGGCTATCTCCTTTAAGAATGCTAAGAGAATAAAGAGTTCAAAAATTAAAGAGCAGATAAAAATAACCCGAAATACTTAACAAACAATCGTAAATTTGGGTCAATAATCAAAATTAAGTCGGATGGTCACGGACACACAAACAACTTAATTAATAGGTACGATTCCAGCGGCAGTCCTCTTAACTACGGAGACGTCATACCTAAAATCTAGAAAGCATCTTGTTTAGAGGAGTAACTTCACCTATTTATTTTAAACATTGTTATTTACGTGATTATATAGATTAAAACATCTTATGACGTTTTCAAGAATAAAATAACATGTTTTTACATTTGCCATATCTAGAAATTAATCAGAGTTACATAAAATGTTTTTTATTTTTGTTTAAATAAAGCGATTATCAAATATTGATAAATTAAATCTCCATCTTCTTCTTCTTGTGCCAGTGCGAAGATTAGTTTTGTATAGATGCAATATGGTGTGAGGAGAGTGGGATAGGGTGCGAGATAGGGTGAGGAACACGGCCATCTGCGAGATCTGTAAGGTGGAGGATGTCGTGAGATGGGGCAGACAACGCAGAAGATACTGGAATGCGCTAATGCAGATCCCACCAGAATCCCACACGCCGTGGCGCATCAGATTCCTGCTGGCTACCGTCCCCCCGGAAGACCGCCGAAGAGATGGAGAGATAGTTGGGAGTCAATCTCCCAAGAGAGGCCAGCCTGATTTCAGGAACAGACCAAAGGTCTATAAGAAGAAGAAGAAGAAAGAATAAGCAATATTGTGTTCTTGTACCGACCTTTTTTGTATAGAAGTGAATCATGGAACTGGCAAAAGACGGATGAAGGTATAAATAATTGCAGTAGAATTTAGATTTCTTAGAAGATTGTGTGGAAAAACTGTGTATGATAGAGTATCGAATGAAAATATAATAAGTGAATGCAGTGCGAATGGAAGTGTTATGAACAAAATAATGAAAGGATCAGATAATCCATCGTTTTGGCGGAATCACTTGGATATTTCAACATTATTAACTGTTTAAATAAATAAAAATTCTTTGTTATTAACATCACAATTGATTATATTTTTCGCGACAGCTGTTTCGCTAACCGATGCTAGCATCGTCAGATATTACAATCAATCGGTAAGCAAAACAGCTGTCGCAACAAAATATTATCAATGTGATGTTTGTTTAAACAGTTAATGAAAGGATCATAAATATGGTTTGGATACATGGAAAGAATGAATGAAAAAATAATAGATAAAATTGTGATTTATGTTAACGAATTAGAAATAAAGGAAGACCGAGGAAAACGAGGCACAATAAAATAAATCAAATACTGAGGTCGGTCACGTGAGGAGGAAAATCGACGTGCGTGCATGACACGATATATGAATGATCTCGTTTTTGTTATCGGTTTTGCTCTGCCGGAGCTTCGTCAAGGTTACAAAAAACGAATGTTTTATTAATTTTGTATTTATAGGATAACTCATAATCGTTTGGAAGGGAGGGGTTCATCCCGATAAAATTGTTAATATAAATAATTATTTATTTTAAAACCATTTTTTTAATTGATTATACAGTTAATCAATTATTGATAAACTTAAGACTTGGGGATTCCATAATGACGGTTTTTTCCAGTTTTTCGTTTATTTTTATCCACATGTTTCGAAGATATAAGATTTCGAAGATAGAGAGAAGATATCCTAATGTTTAAATATAATTGATTATAAAAAATAAAAATAAATAATTTCTTGGTAGATGTTAACTAACTAACTAACTAACTAACCATCGAGCCGTCTCCCCGAAGGGGTAGGCAGAAAGAATGGACTGCCACACCTTTCTTTCCTGACATATTTCTCGCGCTTCCTCAACATTCATACATCGTGTCATGCACGCGCGTCGATTTCTCTGACTCCTCACATGGCCGACATTCAATATTTGATTTATTTGATCGTGCCACGTTTTCCTTGGTCTTCCTCTATTTCTGGTACCATTTACATCATTAACATATAATTTTTTTTACCATTCTTTCTTCATTCATTCTTTCCATATGTCCAAACCATCTTAATGATCCTTTCATTATTTTGTTCATGACACCATCATTCGCACCGCATTCACTTCTTATATTTTCATTCGACACTCTATCATACACAGAATATCCACACATTCGTCTAAGAGATCTCATTTCTACTGCATTTATTCTACTTTCATCCTTCCTTTGGCAGTTGGTAGATGTTCATTTTAAATAATGAAAATAAAAAGAAAACATGGCATGATCAAATTAATCAATTACTAAAAGGCGGTCACATTCGAAGTCGGAATAATCGACGTGCATGCATGGTACGATGTATGAATGTAGAGGAAGCACGAGATGTATGCCAGGACAGAGAATTGTGGCGATCCATCCCCTCTGCCTACCCCTCCGGGGAAATGGCGTGATAGTTAGTTAGTTAGAAAAATGAGAGTATTTTTATTGTGCAGTTGAGTCTAACAGACAATACTTAATAATTAACGGATTAATAGCCTGAGAACTAGACAACAGAAAACACTTTGTGCGGTACGTAGCGAATGGAATATTACTATTCGCTCTGTGACGGTGTGAGTAAGAAAGTGTCAGTGACACCGGCGTAGCTAGTGCCCGAGAAATAAAAGAAACACGAATACATTGTGTATAATACACACTTACGTAAATTATTGTGAACGATATAAAAAATCAATACTTGCATTTAAATTTAAAAAATAGAAAGTGTGATGAGGTCATACCAAGAGGAAGCAAAAAGATTCGTACCCACATGTGCAGAAATACACTGAGGTGCAACTTTTTCGAGGCGGTCTTTGAGTCTTCTAAGTCCTAAGTGATATAATCACATATATAATAATAGTAAACTGACCGATTATGGTTTAGGTCATAATTGAGTTAACATTAGACAGAGGCTTGTATTAACGCTATCTGTATCGGACGTATGCGAGTAGTTTTAATTTTATTAATTTTTTATTATATTATTAATTTTTTATTATTTTTAACTATGCTAATTTTATTATTTAATTCATGTTTGTTATTTTGTATTAATTTAAGTTTGATTTGTTTATGTTTTTGTTAAAATAAATAAGGCAATCGGTAGTCGCGTGAAAGCGCATAGCAACGAGATTATGCAGTAGCTCAATCGAGATTATTCTTGAAATAGTTTTGCGGTTGCTCGCGTGTTGTTAACAGCCAATCAAAGGCCTTAGCAACACAGCAGCTGCGACTAAAATTCTCCGAAACTGGAAAAACGTTAAATAACCGTTATTGCTAGTTTGCGGAGACTATATAAGCGGGTCTTGTAAGGACTCGGCCTCCACTCTTCCTTCAAATTCACATACGCGTAGACACGCTGCGCGTTAAGAGGCTTGGCGCTCTTAATTACGTGATAACCAGTATTTGAGCTACTGTAAACTTCTCTTTGCTTCTACCCTGCACTGATTGCCGCATTTAATAAAACTTTGTTTTATTACACAATCATCATCACGTCGTATTCTCCGTTTTACCATCCACACCTCATCGGAGACGAGCAGCAGTCAGCGGCCAAAATAAATATTAATAGTACGGGGGGGAGCAATCTGTCCCGTACACCATGGGTCGGCAACCTTTTGTTGTAAAAGGGCCAAATATTTTTCATGGGGATCAGTGCGGGCCGCACTTACAGTAGGTATACATACAATATTTATGTACAAATATTTTAGTTTTAAAAATAAAACGCTAAGTGTATATTTTAACGACATTTATTGTATTTAATAAAATCAATGAGATTTTTGTGATTGCATTTGACTTGCAAGTTTTTTAATATCAGCTTGCATTTTTGAAGTAGAGACGCGTAGTATTGCGTCTAAATGTGAATTCGATAACCGAGAACAGTGTTTGTTTTTTCGATAATTCAGAATTGAAAAAGTTTGTTCACAAATATATGTACTACCAAACATAGTAATTATTTGCTGAGCAAACCTTTTTAAATCCTTGTAGTTTTCAGAAGGCAAACTCCCATAGAAATCCACCAAATTAGTTTTTTCCTTAAAAGCCATTTTAAGTGTGTTATTACTTTGCAAATCTATCACGTTGATTTGCAAATCGCTTGGTACATTACCGATATCTACTGCAAAGGGGTTTTCGAAAATCTCCATCTTACGTGAGATCTTTTTGAAATCAGCAAACCGGTTTTCAAACTCAGTTTGTAGTTGCATTAATGCACTTTTCATTTTAGTATTTTGCCAAACAAAATTCATTCCAGCTTCTTCTACTGCTTTCTTGCAATTTGGAAAATGATCGAGTTTCCTTTCATCGATATGCTCGATAAATAATGTTAGTTTCATTTCAAATGATTTAACATCTGAATACATATTGCATATCAATTTATTTTTCCCCTGTAAACGTGTATTGAGTATATTCAGTTCGGCAGTCAAATCTGTTAAAAACCCAAGATCTACAACCCACTGGTGGTTGGAAAGTTCATGTATTGCCTTTCCTTTCATCTCCATAAAGTTACAAATTTCTTTCCTCAAATAAAAAAATCGTTGAAGTACTGCTCCTCGGCTTAGCCATCTTACTTCACAGTAATACATCACGTCACCATATTCAGCTTCTACATCTTCCAAAAACTTTTGGAACTGGCGGTGAGTAAGCCCATTTTTTCTTATAAAATTAATAGCAGATACAACGGTATCCATTATTTCTTTCCACGATAAAACTTTGCAACACAATGCTTCTTGATGGACAATACAGTGAAATGTAAATGGAACTTCCGATCCAAACTCTTGCAGTTTGCTGTTGACTCTTCCGACAACACCTTTATTATGACCGCTCATATTTTTTCCGCCGTCCGTGGTGATGCTAGTTAATTTATCCCAGCTCAAGCCACACGAAATCAGAGCTTGGTCCAAGTGGTGAAATAAATCCTCTCCCTTTGTAGTTCCTTCGAGACTGCACATTTTTAATAACTCCTCATAAACAGAAAAGTTTTCGTCAATTCCTCGTACAAATATAAGGAATTGTGCCGTATCCGACACGTCCGTACTTTCGTCCATCGCAAGAGAGAAGTAAGTAAAATACTGCGCTTTATCCTTAAGTTGTTCACGCAAGTTAGCACCCAAGTCTTCAGTGCGTCTGGTGCAAGTTCTAGCAGAGAGACTAACGTTTTCAAACATTTTTTTCTGTTCCGGGCATACTTCCTCCGCGATAGCTAAGACACAATCTTTTACAAGTTCACTGTCAGTAAATGGGCGACAATGCTTTGCAATTATCTCTGCTACTTTGTAGCTGGCACGAACAGCTGATTCGCTTTTGTCTGTTACAACTTTAAAGGTATTCTGCTGATTTTTGAGTGACGATTTCAAGTTAATGATTTTGTTTTTTCGAGATTCCCCTTCAAGACACTGAAATTTAGTTTTGTGCTCAATATGATAATGTCGCTTCAGGTTATATTCCTTTACTACGGAAATACTCATTTGACAGATAATACATAGTGGTTTTTCTTTAAATTCGATAAAAAAATATAAATTTGTCCATGCTTCATTAAAAATCCGTCTTTCATCAACGATCTTCCTATTTTCAGAAGCCATCTTGGGTGTATAAATCTGTAACAATACAGAAACATAAAAATATGTATTTATTTTTACGGAAAGAGTCATAGTTTTGTCCTATATAAAATCCTTAAATAAATACTCCCCCAGTGAGCAATATTTTTATTCGAAAAACAAAATCGTAAAATTTATGTCAAGTATACCTAAAGTACACCTTTATTGACGAGTAAACAAATACTATCGTTGTGAAAATTTTAAAAGCAATAATTATTAGCCTGAAAAACTCCATACGCATTGAAAATATCTGCCGAGAAAGAATAAATAACGCCGACGGGACTCGAACCCGCAGCCTTCTGATTGCCGGTCAGATGCTCTCGCCATTGAGCAACGTCGGCTTATTCCCATTCCGCCAAATAACTAAATATGTAACATACAAGTATTTATTCATTCAACAGTCATTGCTTTTTTTTTTCAACAATTATTTCTTATTAATTTTTTCACCTGAACCTACCAATTTTATTTTTTTGTAGAAAAGGCAATTGTAACTTCGAGTCCCGTTGGCGGTATTTATTTTTTCTCGGAAGCTATTTTTAATGTGTATGGAGTTTTTCAGGCTTATAAAAATATTACATTCATAGTGCACCTCGTCTTAAAAAGTTTATCATTGTAATTTTTTTTTAAACTGTCGTAAACTCATGGATACTTTAATATTGCATTGTTATATTCATTACTTGTAATCTTAGGAATAATATTATTATCATGCAGTAGGTAGGTACTTACCAAAAACACTAAGAGAATTCACAAAACAGATTTTATAAAAAAATAAAACTTGCAGCGAATGTAAACGCCGCGTGGGTGGGTAGTTAGCGCAGCGCGAGCGAACGAGTAGTGTTACTGGCGGTCGACAGCGGAATGATGCGAGGTGCGTGTGGCGTTCTTGCCTTCCTTCTCTTTCCCCCCGCTCCCCCTTCGCTCCAACTTCACTATTTCTTCGCTCCCTTTCTCGCTTCCTTTCACTCGATTGTGTATAATATCGTCCGTCATGTGCGTTGCGGCGAGAATCTCGCGGGCCGCACCAAGATGTCTCGCGGGCCGCATGCGGCCCGCGGGCCGCAGGTTGCCGACCCATGCCGTACACTATCCATCGTTTCGCGTTAAAATTAAGTAAAAATTCCGCCAATTGACCTCCATTACACTATATCGGTCATTCATTCGTACGTGTTTTTCTACTGTTTTTGTTAAAACACCGACTCAGATTGAGCAAAACTTCCTTTTTTTAGTTAAGCCAGTGTTCTATTAAGCGTGCGATATGTATAGTGTTTTTCATTAAGAGAGAACTTTGAAATGAAATAAATCAACCTATCTAAGTTATATTGATACAATTTCAAAGGGAATTCAATTAAATTAAGTATAGAATATAATTTCGGCCAAATGGCCGCCGTGACTTTGCGACAAGTGGTGTATCTGCTGGTTAAATATTTTCAATAGGGACGCTCGAACTTTGACAGCGTATAGTGCCCATTTTGGTTAAGCGTTAGCTGTCAAATTTGACAAAAATGCTTATTTAGTCTTGACATTTCACAAAAACATTTAAAACGCTACACGCTTCCGCAACGCGTTGAAATTATTAAAATTTATTATCAAAATCAGTGCTCTGTTTGCCAATTTATGACATTCCTGGCCTTCTTCCAGAGTCCACAATTAGTCGTTTAATGCATACATTTGAGACTCTTCTCACTTAAACTGAATGATATGGATACTAGCAACATATTGTTCCAACATACGACCTTCGTGGCAGAGTGGTAAGAGCTCTGACTGCCATACCGAAGGTTCCGGGTTCGATTCCCGGCGATGGCAGTGTGATTGTCACACTGTCTTTGGTCTAGTGAAGAATTCTCGTGACAATAAAATGGGAATAGATTAGCCAACTATCACGAGAATCAATATATAAGCTAAAAACAAATTGTATACAGTAATTGGGTTCAAGTGACCTGTTGTATACGTAAAAAAAATCATGACGAGGTTACGTATCACACAGCGCACCCCACGATGGACATTTTGCATGAGCGATTAAAAATGGAGTGTCCCTATTGAATTACCCTATACAGGAGCCACAAGTGAGTCGAGTGAGTTCATATATTATAAAAAACATTCGTGGCCGAGTGGCAAGTGATATGACTTCCTCACCGAAGGTCCTGGGTTCGATTCCTGTGTAACTAACCATCACGCCGTCTCCCCGAAGGGGTAGGCAGAAATAATGGACTGCAACACTTTAACCGATGCGGCACTCCATCCTTCGCTTTTCGCATAATATATCATAAAAACTAACTTACCATCATGCCGTCTCCCCGAAGGGGTAGGCAGAAAGAATGGACTGCCCACTATAATAATAAATATATACAAAAATATATACGAACGATTGTTGGTCATTGGACTAGTGTGGAGGAGGTTTTGCACGTGGCGGCTCATTTTCTCTGCTTACACCTGCATTGAAAAATAATGAAGGTTATTTGGTTATATTTATCAAAAAGTAATTATAAAAATATGGAATCTAAATGTAGAGATGTCATAGAAGAAATTTTAATTAAGAAATAATATTTATATATCGTATCCAAAATGAATTATTTTTTTAAAGAAAGAGGCTAGCACCCACGATTTACAACACATCCACGATGTAAGAGTTTATTATAGAATCTTCAATATTGTTTCCTACAGACGTAAGAGGAATAGCCATTAGAGCTGAACCTCTGTAAGCCAGAAGATCTAAGATCAAGTCCAAGTCAACATTATATATAATGAAGAGATCGGGCTGTGTCTAGGCTTGAAATCAGGTCTCCTAGAAAAGGAGCCAAGCGTTCTGCCCCTTAGCCTAGGGGTTACCAACAAGTGGATCGCGATCAATTCAATCTGAGACCGAATTTATACCATGGTACTCATAGACAATTTTTTTTATGAATTCAAACACTGTTTTATTCCTCTTTTGACTTTATTTTTCTCGACACGTTTCGAAGGCTTACACTTTCATCATCGGGAGAACGATATGAACTTTTCAGGATGGTGTAACCCCTTAAAATACTTGTAAATTTCTATATTTTTTATTTTTTTATATCGTTCTCCTGATGATGCCTTAGAAACATTGTTTTAATTCATAAAAAAATCGTCATTATGGAATTTCACAGTGTTAACGCCTTAAGTTTATCTAAAATTATTTTCTATATTTCAAGTCGATCGCGATACGTTTTAAAGATAAAAGTAGATTTTATGTACACAAAAGTTGACCAGCTCTATGACAGCAAGGTACGCATCTATAATACCTGTGTGCGACCAATCCTCACATATGGCATTGAATCGAGGGCAGCACTGTCAAAACAAAGAGCATGCTCAGGACAACCGAGATGAAAACACTCCGCGCTATAGCTGGCAAGACAGAGTTAGGAATACAGCAATCCGAGAAATCTGTGAGGTTGAAGATGTGGTCAGATGGGGACGTCAAAGACGGCGATACTGGCATCAACACGTAGAAAGGATGAGCTCAAATAGGACACCACACATAGCTCTCCATGGAACGCCAAACGGACAAAGCCGACCCGGAAGACCCCCGAAACGGTGGAGAGAAAGCTGGAGTTCAGCGTCTCAAGAGAACCCGCCTGAAATAACAGACTCCTGAGTCTACCAAAAGTGAAGAAGAAGAAGAAAAGTTGGCCACCACTACCCTAGACAACCACCCGGTAGAGATATATGAATATTATACCGGCAAAATCTAGTATCTGTGTTTTATGTAACACAGTGTGTGCTGAGAGTAAGTATCTAGTTTAACGAATGTGAAGACGCTGACATTATAAAAGAGGGGTCTGCCAACTAATTATTTTTTCTCTTCTGTGTTCACTCCCAGACGGAATGTCTCGGTGACACGCGGTGAGCCGAGAGGTATTATGTACATTTACCTCCAAATAAGTGAACAATAAAAAATATGATAAGGAACGAGATAAGCGGCATTACTGCAAGGTTATAATGTTTACAAATTACAACTCATATTTGATAACACATTACGCCGGGCTTATTTCGTGGGTATTCTGCGAAAAAGCACTAAGTAAAAATTTTGCTGTTATGACTTAATGATGAGGTTTATAATATTGAAAAAATACTCTACAATCTGCTAAAACTACTAAGTCCTATCTACACTACAAGTCGAGATATTTTCTGTAATAAGTCAACATTTAATAAGTCATTTAACTGTAATAAGTAATTTCAACTCTGTAATAAGTCATTTCCTGATCTCTGGAAAATTTCCAGGATCAGTCCTATTTTCAAGAGCGGCGCAAAAGAGACAGTCGAAAACTACAGACCTATAGCGATTCTGTCGGCTCCAACCAAGCTATTTGAATCTATTTTGCACAAAATTTATATCTCCCAAAGTCGACCCCCATATTATAACAGAACAACATGGATTCAGGAAGGGGCGCTCTCCTGAAACTAATCTCATGGTATTCACAGAATACATAACAAGGGCCTTGGATAATGGTCACCAAGTTGACTGTTCATATAATGATTTCTCAAAGGCCTTTGATACTGTGAACCACGACATTCTGATAGCAAAACTATCTCAAATTGGATTCTCTTCCCAGTTGATTATGTTTTTTATTAGTTACCTCGAGGGGAGAAAACAATTCGTCTCATACGGAATTTTTCAATCACAACCTTATCTTGTCAATTCAGGGGTACCACAAGGTTCAAACCTAGGGCCACTCCTCTTCACCATCTTCATAAATGATATTGCGAAGGTGATAAACTTCTCGCGATATCTTTTATATGCTGTTGATCTGAAATTATTCTTAGAAATTAACAATCCTGACGACTGTCTTCGCCTCCAGTCGGACATTGATAATATTGTTAACTGGAGTCACAGTAATAAAATGCACTTCAATGTCTCTAAGTGCGCTATGCTATCGTTTACTAGAGCATTGAGAACTGTGTATCATAGATACACAATGAACAACCAGCAACTAGCACACGTATCTACGATGAAAGATCTCGGGATCATTTATGAGAGTAGGCCGACTATTCATGGACATATCGAGAAGATTTGTGACATTGCACTGAGGATGTTGGGGACATCATTCGGACCGGAAGAGTTTTCAGAAATCCCAATGTGCTCAGAGTCCTATACAACGCGTTGGTTCGGAGCAGACTCGAAAGTGGTTCTGTGATATGGAGTCCTCACGAGGCGAGATATTCCGTTATGCTGGAGAGGGTTCAGAAAAAAATTCTGAGGTATCATCTCTACATGAGGGAGTATGGTAGTTATCCATGGCTCTATCCCACGGCATTTCTTTTGGGAATGCTCGGAACCAATTCTCTACAGCTTCGAAGAGATGGACATCTAATAACCCATTTCTTCAGATTAATTAGGGGATACTTCGAGAACTCGGCCGTACTGGAGGATGTTGGTCTTTTTGTCTCCGATAGATATCTCCGACACCGACAGCACAGATTGTTTTACCTACCGGCCGCCAGAACCAATCTGCCTCTGGTGACACCGGTGGGAAGAGCAATTAGTCTGCTGAACGCGGTCTCCTCGGAGATCGACGTCTTTCATGTTAGTGAAAGTACGTTCAGGAGACAAATACTCTTGACTTTGGAAAGCATCTTGTCTTTCTAATGTCGAACCATCACTAATGCGTTCCTGGTATTATGTTGTATGTGTATAATGTCTTACCTGTACTCAATAGACGCCTTAAACATTTATGCTGTTTGTAATGTCTTTTGAGTAAATAAACTGATTTGATTTGATTTGACACATGCTTCACTCAGGGACAAACGTGGCAATCTCTTTTTACTAATTAATATTTTTTTACGGGGAGACGGCGTGATGGTTAGTTAGTTAGTTAGTTAGTTAGTTAAATAAAATGTAGTTAATAGATCAATATACCATTTTTTTCAAATTGGCTTAGTAATGCTTAGTATAAAAAAAATGTTATATCCTTACAAACTTTGAACTCCAATTATCTCAGAAGTAGTAATTTTGACTTAGTGCTTTTTCGCAGAATACCCACGATTTATTCGATGACACACAACAGCGAAAAAATTATTTTCATAATTATAATTAAGTGCCCTGTTTATCTAGTGTACCTACATAACAATTGAACAATATTGTTTATCGTTACCTGTGCAGAGTTTAATGGTCTTTTTTTTTATCCAAATAACAGTACCTACCTATGCGAGATACAGAGAGACTTCAGCCTCTAATTATGTTCGACGTTCGAAGTTAAAATGTGGATTCATACTAGTAACACTCGTACTAGAAACTTAGATTAATACTAGTAACGTAGATTCATACTATTCACATACGAGTAGATTGAGGAACGTTGCGAAATATGAAAAACTTAATTATCTTTTTTCTACTAGGGTATCTGTCATGACATGAAAATACATTTCCCTCCGTCTTATTTGGTTTTAACCTCCATTAAGATCAATAATCGTTTCATCGTGTGTCCAAACTGTTGTCTTTTTAGTACATTGATCATAATGCTATCGTTCGCCCTGCACTGTTTTCTAATATCGAAGATTGATTGACATTTATATAGCGTCAGTACTTGATCGATCATGCTCCAATCTCAATATTCATCCATTGATATCATTGAGTTGATTTCGAAGCAGCAAACGCTTTGATCGGTAGGCATATTATTTGGGCCAATGGGCAGATCCCTCACAAATTTCGGAAAGCGGGTTTTTACGGTGGCAGGTCTATCCGCTTGGAATATGCTCCATGGACGTCTCAGTTCCATCAAAAATATGACTAACATTAAATCTAACTTAAGTTTTCAAAATATCCCGTCAATATAAATTATCAATCAGATTGCTAATTAAGATTTAGCTCCCACGACTTAATTACTTTGTCAAAGCGTCCTTGTGGTGAGTTACTCACGTAAACTGGTATAGGATCTAGATCTATGCGCCCTTGAGGTAATTACATCACAAACACGGCGCTTTTAAATTTAGCATATTTTTTGTATTATTATTATTATTATTATTATTAAGAGGCAAAATGGTTGGCTCCTGATAAAGGGGATTTTGATCAATTGGTTTCAGTTACCTCAGTTCGGTGATAGTTCAGTGATGTTGAGTACGATCTCAGCCAAGACTCTTCAAGATAGTGTGATGAACACGGCTATCCTTGAAATCCGCAAGGTGTTGTTGTCAGATTGGTTAGATACGCTCTGGAATACACACGTACATAGGAATCCATATCCTTCCAGAATCAATATCCATATCCTTCGAGAATCTATATCCATATCCTTCCAGAATCCCACACGCTATGATGCATCAGATTACTATTGAAAACCGTCCCTCCAGAAAACAACCAAAATGGTGGAGGGATAGCTGGGAGTAAAGTTCTCAAGAGAGGCCAGCGTGACTATAGGACTAGACCGAGGGTCTAAAAGGAGAATAAGAAGAAGGTTTCACTTACCTAGACACGACCCGTTTCATTCTTCATAGTAATGACCTATTATTTATACACATATTGGGGATTGTATAAAAAATCTTATAAGGTTGAAAGAATCTTTGCTGGTATCAAACTGCGGAGATTAGACATGGAAATGAGAGTACAGACGAAATAGCTATACGAAGAGGAGTTCGACAAGGCTACATTTTGTCACCTCTATTGTTTAACTTGTATTCCAAATCAAGTCTTCCAATGTATTGAAAACTCCAGACTGAGAGTAAAGGTTAGTGGGGTTATTGTTAATAACATCAGGTATGCTGATGACAGTTATTTTAGCTGACAGTATACCCGATCTTCAAGAACTTCTAAATAAAATAGATATAGCAGGAGAGGATCTGGGCTTGAAAATCAACGTTAAGAAGACTAAATGGATGACATTCGGGCGACTTAATTATTTTACAACTAAATGGTGCGAATATTGAAATGGTCGACCAATTCAAATAACTTGGCAGCATTATCACTAAAGTGATTGACCCGGACTTTGAAATAAAATGCAGAATTGAATTTGCACGAGCTACATTTATTAAAATGAGAACCTTATTTTGCAACGATAATCTTAACTTGAAACTCCGACAAAGAATGATTAAGTGTTTATATATGGTCTGTTCTACTTTATGGCTGCGAAACCTGGACTCTAAAAGTGAATGTAATGAACCGGTTGGGGGCGTTCGAGATGTGGATATACCGCAGAATGCTCCGTATACGGTGGACCGATAGGGTCAGTAATGCAGACGTACTGCAGAGAGCCAGAGCCAATAGAGAGCTGTTGTCGAGTGTGAAAATTAGAAAAGTCTCATATTTGGGTCATGTGATAAGGGGAGAAAAATACCACCTCCTTAATTATTATTAAATAGTGGACAGGAATTACAAGAGTTCAGAACCTGTTCCAAGTGACGCAGGACAAAGATGTCTTCGCTGCAGTGATCGCCACGGACCTGACACGGCACCAAAAGAATAAGGTTGATTCAAATTCAAATTCTTTAAAAAAATCGTTCTGACAAGAACCATGTGGAGTTGTTTTCTCGTATTTTTCAAATGATTTTTTTCTTTTCGCTCTGCAGTGAATGTGTAATGAAAATAAAGCACTGGCAAATAAAATAATACTCACGAATGTAAGTAGTTATAAATAAGTTTTTTTAGTAGCGACCCAAAAAAACAGATCAATGTAGATATTTTTGGAACGACTACGTCACCTGGGGGGCAATTCTTTCACCAGTTTCTTATCGAAGGTAATGTTAATAATATGATTATCGCTTACAATTTATTCATGAAATGATGTTGATGAAATTTCTTGATAGAAAAACATATTGGCCGATAAAAAAAATCTATCATATTTAATAGATATTATATATATTAGAGAGTATGTATTGTATATCTGTAACTTAGAGGCAGGCAATTTCAAAGACCATTTTTAAAAAAATGACTTTTTAATGGGATAGTGGCAAAAACCTGTTCTTTAAATGGTAGAACGACGGAAGAACCACGTGTTAGGTGTTGCCAAAATAATTTAACGCAGACAATTTAAACAGTTAATGGCATTACTGAGATTCAAAATTCAATAATTCGAATGAAAATAAGCACTTAAGATTCCTACTTAATTCTATATTCGAAACATTTAATGATTTCCGTTTTCAAATGTTTTTATAGTTATAAATGTTCGACACGTTTTGCCTTATTAGGGTCTTTTCAGAATGGCATTTTGATAGTTCTCTTATAAGGTAAAACATGTGAGTAATTAAAACTAGTTAGTAACTACTTTATTTTATATTGAGTATTCCTTTTTGTTACTTATAAAGTGAATGTATTGTGTTTTTTTTTTACAAGATTTGAGATTGGCTAATATTTGGATTGAAATAATTTTACAATACTACATGAAAAGTAAATTATAAATTATGTTTTAAGTTTCAAGAAAATGATATCTACGTTACTTATTAAAGAAAAACATCGAAAATAATAATGTATTTAGTAAATATAATAATTTTGTGTTTTTTTAACAATGACGTAAAACACCATATTAAATAACTAATACAATTGAAATCGTCTTCTTCTAGATGTTTTATTACATTTTTTTGGGAAAATTCCTTTATGGTTGCGAGTCTTGGACAATGCGAACATCGGAGGGGTCCAAAATGGATGCTTTCGAAATGTGGTGCTGGCGACGAATGCTGCGTTTACCCTGGACGGCAAGAAGAACAAACCAGTCAATCATTGACCTGCTGGGTAACAAGGCAAGACTCTCCCGGATGTGCTCTCAGAGAGTGTTGAAATATTTTGGACACATAGCCCGGAGAGATCAGGACAACCTTGAAAAGCTCATCATCATAGGCAGAGTTGAGGGAAGGCGACTACAAGGACGACCACCAAACCGCTGGTCCGATCAAATCAGGGATCTGACTGGTCTCTCATTAGCTGCAGCCTGGAGACTGACAGGTGAAAGAAGCGCATTGCGGACCATGGTCAATAGTTTACAGGATGGACACGTCTCTCAATCATGAGGAATACGACTGAGAAGAGATGGGAATAAAATGTTTCGCCTTGCTAAGGCGTTATCAAACGCATTGATGAGGTATTATCAAATTTTAAGCAAGTCGTCCAAGAAACAATAAATACCATATTAACTTTTAAATGTTTAAGAAAACGTCTGTATCCTAGATGCTATATTTATAACAAAGTAAATTCACTCATAAAATCCATGCTAATTTTGTAAAAAACATTTTAACTGTAAAATATTGCTTTATTTAATTTTTTTGTAAAAAAAAATATTTCTTAAAATTTCGAACAAGGGCCTATAATTCCAATCGTCCATGCGATTGATAGCTCTCTTATACCCTATTTTGTGTAGCGTTCTTGAGGCAAAAATATAAGTTTATAATATTATCAAATATCGTTGTATCCGCCTAGAAAGGCATATTCACATGAAATATAATAAAACTTCAATTCGGTATGGAAGTCAGAGCTCTTACCTCTCCGCCACGAATGTCGTTAATATTGAATAGGAAATAAAATAAATATTTATTTATTCTAATTTTAAAATAAAGATCAAAGACGTGTAGTCTACAAATAAATAGTACGCAATGTTCTCGGCGATTCTATAAAAACCGCATGATGTTTTGCAGACAATGTGTCACTGGAAATCTCTCGAATGTCTCCGGTAGTGCAAATACTAATATGTACATAATAATAATATCTGCAGATAGTTAAACTAGATATCGCACGAGGTTAAAACACTTTATTTATTTTGCGACATGTGATTCCGAAAAATATACGAATCGGGTTCCATGTAAATAGAATGAGTGTAGGGAATAACGTGGATTTTCAGGAATGTGGGAAATTCATTAAAATAACTTGAATTAAATTTAACATTGAACATGTTTTTTAAACCAAGTGGATTTACCTTGAGTAAGATGAGAATCTATAAAGCATGCGTAATACCAATATGCGTAATACGTAATACCGAGGGCAGACACAGTTAAGACCAAGCAAATTTTGAGGACTTTCGAGATGAAGACACTGAGGACGATAGCAGGCAAGACACTGAGTGATCGCGTGTGGAACACCAGAATAAGAGAGATATGTGAGGTTGATGATATTATAAGATGGAGCACACAGCGAAAAAGGGACTGATACGGTCATGTTCAAAGAATGAACTACATAATCAGCCTCATGGGACTCGTCCTCGTGAAAGACCTCCTAAAAGATGGAAGGACAGCTGGGAGTCTACCTCACAGGAGGAGCAACACTCTATAGAACAGACCACATAGGTCTATAACAAGGAAAAATAAGAAGAAGAAAGATTTACCTTCTGATGTCATTTTCTATATTTACTTAAATACAATTATTGGGAATCGTTCGAATTAAATATATGTAAGAAAAAAAAAAGAATTTAATAATACAAACGAAAACGTCTATTTTCTAGAAGTTAAAACTAACTAACTAACTAACCATCGTGCCGTCTCTCCAAGGGGATAGGCAGAAAGAATGAACCGTCACGCTGTTTTTTCATGACATACTTCTCTTGATTCCTCAACTTTTTTTTCTCTCCTGTAAAATTCATAAAAAAGCAGTTGGGACCTTTTGCCAAATACTCGTAGATACCGAATTGTTCATCTAAATTTAAAACGTTAATATAAAATATCTCTAATGCATATTCAAATAGTCCTCTATTCAGTCGAAGATATATAGAAGAATACAGATAAAAGTTATAATCTACAGTAGATCGGATTTTTCCAAGTTTTCTCTATTTTCTAGAATGTTCCCCCTTTCCTCTATCGCCGATAAAATTCAAAGGAAGTTAAATGGCAGATAAGCTTCAAACACGAAACCCATCTTGATTCAATCCAAAAAGTTTATTCTGACGAATTTCACGGGGCATTTCGACATTAAAGCAGAGAACGCAGTTTGAATGTTTTTAGGAAAGAAATGTCAAGCATATTCGAAACCGTGAAGATTGAAAACGTGCATAACATAGATTAGAGATTTTTTGCGACAGTTTGTACATACGAGTCAAGTGATTGGATAAAGAAATATGACGGAAATATGTTTTAAAAGTAAGAACTTTTTTTTTTACTATTCTGTCACCATAACACCAACAAAAAATGTTTAAAAAACATATTAATAAAGAACGATAAGAGATTTTCAGTAAACATCGAAATATTAAATAATCGAAGAAAACGAATCAAAACCAACTTAGTTGAATTTCAAATAAATCAGTAGAATCGCTTTGGAATAAACTTATCAAAATTATTTACAATATTTTGGGCTTAACATTGACTTCAAAATACTCTTTTTTTTAAAAAGCAGGGTTAGATTCGAGTTCAAACCATTACCATGAGAACGGTAACTCTATAGTTATATCTATGGTATATAGGAAGTTGCTTATTTCTTGCATAGGAAAGTAACGTACGGTTAAACTCATAGATGTATGTAACTTCAGATATCTACTATAAATTTTAATATCCTCTTGTTTCTACATCTATGACATACATAATTGTAAAAAGGCTTACTTATGTATGGTGTTGAATACCCCTTTGGTGAACAATCCATTAATATTAAATATCGTAAATAACTAAAAGGTGCAAAATTTGGTGTTACCTAGTTTTGTAACGAGCCCACAATTTGTTGGTGATTTGAAGTTCGATATCAAATATCAAATATCAAATATCAAATATCAAATATCAAATATCAAATATCAAATATCAAATATCAAATATCAAATATCAAATATCAAATATCAAATATCAAATATCAAATATCAAATATCAAATATCAAATATCAAATATCAAATATAAAATATCAAATATCAAATATCAAATATCAAATATCAAATATCAAATATCAAATATCAAATATCAAATATCAAATATCAAATATCAAATATCAAATATCAAATATCAAATATCAAATATCAAATATCAAATATCAAATATCAAATATCAAATATCAAATACGGTTAAAAAACTGTAATTTTGATAATGCTCTGATGAGAAAAAAATGTTAACCGTTTAATCATATACAATATATGACTATTTAAAGACGCGTGCAAAAATACCTTGGACTTGGATCTTCTGGCTTACAGAGGTTCAGCTCATGTGGCTATTCCTCTTACGTCTGATGGGAACATTGTTGGAAGGTGATTTGGTGGGTTGTTAGTTTATGCGGGGGCATGATTTGTGTGGCCCGGAGTGTTCTTCTGAAGGAGGATCGATTTTGGGCGCTTGTGGCGCCTGGAAGTGTTTGGGTCGTAATTTGAGAGCTCTTTTAATGTGGGGTTAGGATGTGAAGGGAGTTCTTTGTAAAAACGTTCGGCAAGTTTCAGAATGAATTCATCTATCATCGGGATTCTCGATTCTAGGTGCAGTTGTGTTATCCTGGTCCATGAAGGCGCACCAAGCGATAAACGGATAGCCTTATTTTGCAGGATTTGGAGTTTTCGTATGTGACTCGAAGCTGCATAGCCCCAGATTGTGGCTGCGTAAGTGAAGATCGGCCTTATGACCGTTTTGTATATCAGGAGTTTATTGTCGGTGATTAGTTTACTGTTTCTAGCTAACATTGGGTAGAGGGCTGAGAATGCTTTTGACGCGGCTTTGACTTTATTTGTAATGTGTGGCCTCCATGTTAGCTTAGAATCTAAGGTAACCCCAAGGTATTTGATTGTTTTGGTCCAAGGAACGTCTTGGCCGAACATGTTTATGCTGGGAATGTTTGGAGGAATGTGTCTTTTACTGAAAAGGGTCGTTTTAATGAAAATTGTTTAAAAAAATCGTTGCTGTGTGTTTGTCGATATCAATACTGGGATATCAGAGTCCCTATACGTGTAGACGGGTTAGATAATAGAATAATTGTTTCTGAGTACACCGTAGCTAACTGTCTAATATCCTTAATCTTTTACGCAACCACATAGCAAAAAATTCCGTGCAATTTAAATTGAAATAAATTTTCCACTTGAAATTTATGTCTATAATTACGAAATTGCCCCGCTGATGTTGAAAGCACCAATTTGTCAAAAATTAACGTGCTCGCCATTGCCGGTACCTACGTGACCGATATCTGGCCATCATGAGTGAATTTGTCAGCAAACATTATAAATTATAAGCAAACACGATTGGGAAAACATTAATGCAGTATTTCAGGATCGCGAGTAGGCCCTAATTGACTGGAGTATACTTTTAGTTGTGTGAAAATATTCATACGAGTATAAAGATCGAAATTGAATCGTTAATGTGTTTGTATGAATACAACTTAACCTTACTTAACACATCCTAACCTTACCTAAAATAAACTTACTAATATTTTAAAACGAAAAAAACGGTGTATTACGAGTAGGTTCGCTGATTCTTAAATATGAATCGTAACATCTGTTTTCTAGAAATTTTATTATATTTCATAGGAATGACATGTTTCGCATTGTTAAGGCATCATAGTCCAATTGTACTAAGGACTAAAATTGGACTAAGCTGGGCAGCTTTCGGAAACATGAGTTATATCCTTAAAAACCGGAAAATACCGATCAACCTGAAACGAAAAGTCTATGAAGCCTGCGTTCTGCCAGTTGGTACTTATGGTCTTGAAACTGTTACTAGAAGAAGAAAAAGAAGAACGCACCATATAATAATGCTTTACCAAGGCGAAGCATGCGATTCCCATAAAATATAAAAATATTTCTAACAGATGTTTTTAATCGTATAAAATATTTTATTTGCAGTTTTATCATATATAAAATGATGATGCCTTAGTAAGGCGAAATATGTAATTCCGATAAAGTATAATCAATTTTCTCGAAAACAGAAGTTTTCTTTTATAAAAAATATTTTATATGGAGTTCTACATCATTGTTAAAGAAAATAATAAATACAGTAGAACGTCGTTTATCCGAACTATTCGGGACCGGAGGTGATCCGGATACCGAGTTTCCGGATAATGTACACATGTAATCTCGAAAATATAATAACAGGTTGAAACTAACGAGATAACACGTTGAAACTCGAACACAGCGGGAGACTGACTGTCCGTATGGTGCGGGGGAGAACGAGAGGAGGAGGGAGGAAAATGATGATACAACCCACACTAAATGTTGTGTAGGTGTGGTAGGTCACGGTACAGAACGCTTCATCATCTACGCTTGTCTGGATAATTGACGTTCCGGTTAACTGACGTCCGGATAAACGACGTTCTACTGTACATCGATATCATAATTATTGGTATTTTACATATTTCGTTTTTTTAAATACGGAATTTTGAAAAAGTTTGCAATGAAACATAATAACATTTAACTCCTGGATCTCGCTCATGGGGTTTGGGTATGGATTTGTACCATTCGGAATATTCGTATTTATTATATTTATTGTTTTTTGTAATTTGATAATAATTTTGATGATGACATTTGATAATTATTAATACGTATGAAAAAACGATAGTTTTCAAGGAGTTTTATTAAAATATTTATGTATGACATGTTGCGCTCTTCTAAGGCATTATCAAATGTGACGAAACTTCAACTCGTTGGAGTTTAGACAGGCGAAACATGTCATTAATATAAAATATAATAAAACTTCTAGAAAACAGACATTTTCTTTCGTATTAAATATGTATATATAATACCTATTATACATAAGAAATCACATAGCTACATCTTTATGATCTTTATAATATATTTGACACTGTCGACATAGATTGTGTAATCTCTCTACTTACAACGGTGATGCCGATGATGGAAGTAATAATTGCTCTAATGGTCACATGAGAGATTCAGTACTAGTAAATAAATACTTTTAATTCTAAGAAGTATTCTGCTTTTTTACGTCAGACCACATTATTGTTACCGATCTGACGCATTGTTTAATAAGCGATTTAACTTATTTAATATTTGTAAAATCACCGACGTGATTATAAACGATGTTCTAATAATATTTAAGTGTAATAATATCAATATGTCTAAATATATATTAATTAAGATATTACGATGAAGGGTGTGCTGACATAAAATATAATGCATGCATGTGAGTTTTGCTTTATACAATAAAAAGCATACGGATAAGCTTATCATTACATAACAAACAAAGTCAGCACAACGAGTACTTTGTGGAACAATTTAATAATGATTACATATCCAACCAGATAATTTAATAATAGTGATAATGTTAACGAAAATACTGGCCTGCAAGGCTAAAGCTAAGCTGAATTTGGCAAACAGCGCAGAACAGAGTATAGAACCTCCTTTTGCAACGATAATCTTAACTTGAAACTCCGACAAAGAATGATTAAGTGTTATATATGGTCTGTTCTACTATATTGCTGCGAAACCTGAACTCGAAAATTGAATGTTATGAACCGGTTGGAGGCGTTCGAGATGTGGATATACCGCAGAATGCTCCGTATACCGTGGGTTATAGGGTTAATATTGCAGACGTACTGCAAAGAGCCAGAGCCAATAGAGAGCTGTTGTCGAGTAAAAATTAGAAAGGTCTCATATTTGTAACATGTGCTAAGGGGAAAGAAAATACCACCTCCTTCGACTGCTATTAATGGGTAAAGTGGAGGGACGTCGGGAGTTGGTAGAAGGTAGCTGTCCTGGCTGCAGAACATTAAAGAGTGGACAGTAATTACAAGATATTACCTGATAATTATCTTCGACAAAGGGGCCGTAGATTGTTTTATCTCCCACGATGCAGAACCAACCTGCAAATGGTTATGCCGATAGGTAGAGCAATATCTTTGCTTAATCGTATCACCTCGGAGTTTGACGTATTTTGTTTGGCTCATCTGAGGGAAGTACTATCTTTATTATAATTGTTTGGTATATTTATTTTATTAATTTGTCATGCATCTTATGATTCTCGCTCTTTTTATTAATCTATTATGTGTTACTTATTATTGAGTATCTCTTACTTGTATCTTTAGTGTATTGGAAAAAAAGAATTCTGTAATGCTTTAGATATGTTTAAAATAAATAAAATAAATAAATAAATGAAACATAAATGAAACATGAAGGAGTTCAGAACCTGTTCCAAGTGGCGCAGGACAGATATGTCTTTGCTGCAGTGATCATAAACGTTGGGGGGACCTGACACGGCACCAAAAGAATAAGGTTGATTCACATTCAAATTTAAAAAAAAAACTGTTCGGACAAGAACCACGTGGAGTTGTTTTCTCGTATTTTTCAAATGATTTTTTTCTTTTCGTTCTGCAGTGAATGTGTAATGAAAATAACTGGCAAATAAAATAATACTCACGAATGTAAGTAGTTATAAATAAGTTTTTTTAGTAGCGACCCAAAAATATTACATATCCAACCAGATAATTTAATAATAGTGATAATGTTTACGAAAATACTGGCCTGCAAGGTCTAAACGCTGAATGTGGCAAACAGCGCAGAACAGAGTATAGTAAACTGAGCAATATTTTATGCTGTTCTAATCGGGTGTCTCCGGCGGAGCTGGTACATGCTAGTTTCGTGGCTATTTCGTCATCTCTTTCCTCCAATATAAATACGATTATACGTTTGGCCGGTATGAAATCGGTTGCCTGACCTCGTCATCTCTCCGGTACCGAGATGAAAAGGTCATTGCGGCTACGAATACACGAAAGGTATAACTCAATAATACGAGGGTTGAACGTAATTATTATAGAAAATCTAATAGAAAGCTGAAATTCTTTATTTGAATAATAATTCAAATAATTTGATAATTTTAATATCTGTCAAAATTGACTTTATTCATGAAAATTTTAAATAATAAACAAACCAACAAACAAACCAACACGCCGTTTCGCCGCAGGGGTAGGCAGAGAGAATGGACCGCCACACTACTCTATCCTGCAAACCTCTCTAGCTTCCTCCACATTCATACAACGAATCATACAAGCACGTCGATTCATTATCAACAAATACGCAACACATGGCGAATATAGAAGAAATTAAATAATACTCTACATTGAATCATTAATACGAATGAAAACGTCTATTTTATAGAAGTTTAATTATATTTTATGGGAATGACATGTTTCTCCCAGCTAAGACATTATCAAATGTTAATACTCGTATATTAGCTATGCGAAAAATATCATACAAAATATAATACATCTTATAGGATGATAAAATTAAAATAGACGTTATCACACTTATTTTATTGTTTCTTGAACAATGGTGTAAAACTCCTTATTGAATAGTTAATACGAATAAATAAGTCTGTTTTCTAGAAGTTTTATTATATTTTATGTGAAAGTTACTCCAGTCTAAGGCATTATGTAATTTGATAATGCCTTAGACGGGCGAAACATGTAATTCATATAAAATATGAAATTTAATTGTATCTCAATAGAGACGAAGATGCAAACTGGAAACTGAATATGGATGATCAAGGTGTTTACAGGACTTATGACCTGTCATTGGTTGGGTTAAGCGCACGCTTTATGTAATTACAACATTCCCCATTCCACCTTTGTTTATGACCATATTCAGTTTCCAGTTTGCATCTTCGTCTCTATTGAGATACAATTAAATTTCATGAATTAATCACCCACCATGGGTGAAATCCAGGATTCGTGTACAAGTATAAGTATACATTCACAAAAAAATATACATATAATAAAACTCCTAGAAAACAAACGTCATTCATATAATTTAGAAAGCATCAATTCTATATTTGATAATAATAAAAATTACCATCTTCTCCAACTGATATTGGAGAGGAAAATTGAGGGACGCCGAGGGCCCGGTAGGAGACAAATGTCCTGGCTGCGAAATGTGAGGGAGTGGACCGGCATCCGAAGTGTGGAGGAGCTGTTCCGAGCGGCGCAGGACAGTGACAGGTTCGCCGAGATGATGGCCAACGTTGGGGGGACCCGACAGGGCACCTGAAGAAGAAGAAGATAATAAACAAAACATGTTTAAAAAAACGACATTATAAATGAATATAATTACACAAAATAGCAATGCTCCTATATTTTACAAGTAAATACTATTCTAAGGATATTGATTCTAAGGAACTTCTCAAGGTTTTTGTTTGTTATTATTTATATACGACACTTTGATTCTCAGACATAAAAAATATTCATATTCGAGGTGATGGAATTTAAAATTCGAATTGCTCTTCTTACCGGCACCAACAAAGGCAGGTTGATTAAGCGTCGCAAAGCAACAATTGCTGTCAGCGTTACAGCAGGTAACCATCACGTACAATTTAACATATTTGTTGCGGAAAGTAGGGGTTCTTAATTTGAAAATATTTAGCTAATTAATACAAAAAATCTCGAAAAAAGTTTTTAATTTTTCTAATTTTGAACACCCATGCTAGAAGTATTAAACAAGTGTGTGTGTTACTTGAAAATTTTACAATATTATTGTATTATACAGGGTGTCCCAGAAGTCGACGTCAAGCCGGAAACGGATGATAGGGCAAGTCATGCTAGTTATGAGAAAAATGTAAAAAAAACAAAGTTGTTTTATAAATTATAGGCATTAAAAAAAATCGAGAAAATCAAAACCCTGTTTTTTTTTTAATTTTTCATAAGCAGCATATTTTGCCCTATCATACGTTTCCGGCTTGACGTCGACTTCTGGGACACTTCTGGGAAATAAAGTGTTTTAATACTAAGTGCAGTTATATTTATTCAAATACAATTTTCGTACTTTATACCTAATTATAATAATTTCTTCAATATTATTTTAAAGTTCTTACTGGTGTTGGTTTGTTTTAAGTGTCTAATTACTGCTAATTAAAAAAAAATGCTGAATACGTGGAATATAAATTAAATATACAATACTCGTATATGCACCATCTAAAAATAACATTTTGTGTTGAATTATTTTTATTTTGTTATTTTATTTTATATCATTGTATTTCATATTATTTGTTTTAGATTTATTTTGTGGATGTTGGACGATCGAAGTGTGCGCGGGAGATGCTTATTGGTGGCGATGAGGTTCGCAACGAGAAACGAAATGAGAAGGATGGAGTGCCGCATTGGTTAAAGTGTGACAGTCCATTCTTTCTGCCTACCCGGCTTCGGGGAGACGGCGTGATGGTTAGTTTAGTTTTATTTTAATGTGTTCGTGAAACTTTATTTCAAGTCCCATAAAAATACATACGATTCCTTGGAACGTAAAAATATAAGATATAACAGATATAACTTATTTATTATCTTGAAGGTCAAGGTACATGAAACAGATTGATTTAGGTTTTATTTTTTTCACATTATTTATATTTGTTTACCTTAACCAAAGGCTGATGTAATACTCTCGAGCTCTTAGTATTGTCGATTCAGTGCCCACGTACATAAAAAAAGTAGGTACCCGCTGTTTTGTGCTTGGGTAGGTACTTTTTGTGTGTGTTGTTATGTAAATGGCTAATAATAAGTGTTGGGGAGGTTGGAATCAATATCGTGGATGTTCAGGCGTATGTATTCTTCCATATTTAAAAATATGTAAAAAAACATCGGTAATGAGAATTTCTTACGCCTATTGAAATCGTATATGTGTAGGTTTTCCAATATTGATTGTGTATAGTAGGTATGAGAGCTATTCGCAATTTTCGTGGTAATTTTATATTGTGAAATTTTATTTTACAATTTCTACTTCTTCTTCTTCTTCCTTATTATAGACCTATGTGGTCTGTTCTCCAGAGTGTTACTCCTCCTGTGAGGTAGATTCTCCGTTGTCCTTCCGTCTTTAAGGAGGTCTTCCACGAGGACGAGTCCCATGAGGCTGATTATGCAATGCAATTTAGGGGAGTCTGGTGGTGTCCATTCTTTGAACATGACCGTACCAGTCCATTTTTCGCTGTCTGCTCCATCTTATAATATACTCAACCTCACATATCTTTCTTATTCTGGTGTTCCTCACGCGATCTCTCAGTGTCTTGCCTGCTATCGTCCTCGGTGTCTTCATTTCGGAAGTCCTCAAAACTTGTTTGGTCCTCATTTTACAATTTATAAATAACAATTAGTGTCGAATTTTTGGAATACAAAGTATATTATGTCACATATTAAATTATACTCATTTCAATTTCGACAATGAGAGCGAAAGGACGAATAAAGGTTACTGATACACTATCGGCATTTTGTAAATATTTTTTTCACTTTTATTTACAAGCACGCTTAACCATCCTGCCTTTGGTGAAGCCAGTTGAGAGAGTAATCAACAGCCTTTTACAATTCGCCTTATTAATGATTTATGGTTTAGGTATATATGTTGTTTCAAATTGAAAGTGTTTTAGTTTAAATAAAGATTCACATTTTGAATTTTCAAACCCCTATTTCATATTAATCAAGTATATTGATTTATATGATACTGGGGTTTAAACATGTATCAATTCATTCATAAAATTTATACATATTTTTACACTCATGTGAGTTTATTTTCTCTTTTATTTTTTTAATACAACCTACCCAGCGCCATTTTAACGCTGCCACTCTTCCGATGATGACCAAACTTCCTGTTCTGGCTCTAATAGAATTCTGGGAGCAAAATATGTACTAATACTTAATTGGCACTTGTCTATACCTATGTTATCGTTTCAAACCAATTAATTAGCACCGGCAAAACTCTGTAAAATAAGGATTAATTGTATCTCAATAGAGACGAAGATGTAAATTGTAAACAGAATATGGTAGTCGAGGCGTTTACATGACCTGTCATTGGTTGGGTTAAGCGATCACTTTATGTTAACAACATTCCCCATTTCGCCCTTCTTACGACCACCACGTCTGCCAAATTTTTGAAAGATGTATTTTTGCTACTATGATAAAAAAACACTTTACATTTTTTAGGTCAATCTACACTAGCGCCATCTATTAAGATTAAATGTAAGCATTAAGCAGAAAATCTTTATTAATGCAATGTGAAAGGCTTACGCAATTATCATACTGTATTTGTCTACAAGTCTTTGTATATGTACATTAAAAAAACATCTTGTAAAATATGTTGAAAAATTCAGGGAATACGCTAAGATTATATAAATGGCACTTATTTAATGATAATATGCTAAAATATTTAATACCTTAATAACTCTAGTGATATTGAATATCACTTTTAGTATACGACACCCACATTTGTGACATAAGGTGTATATAATACATTTATACACAGAGAATTTAATGGTCTTATGTATAATACGAATTGATGCGGTAGTGTTGTGGTTTACCTATTACTGTATACTGTATAAACGTTTGTATATATTAACAGGTTGTTTCGAAATTAATTAAACATATGTGATTATTTTGAATTACCTACTGCTAATCACTTTCTTAGAGAAATGTGTGTGTGAGAAGTGTGTTATTAATCAATAGTTAAAATGTCAAATAATTAAATGGGCGAATAGGAAGTACTATGATTGCCTCATCGAAGAATCCACATAGAAGACCACCTAAGAGATGGAGAGACAACTGGACCTCAGCATCCCAGGAGACATGAATTCTGTGTCAAAGATCGTCAGAACTATTAAAAGAAGACGAAGTGTTTAGAAATTGGTCAAAAATAATTTTACCACAAAATAGATGTAATAACATGACCTTCGTGCTGGTAAGTGCTTTGACTGCCTCGCCGAAGGTCCCGAATTCGATTCCCGGCGATGGCAGTGTGATTGTAACAATTACTTTGGGCTGGTGTAAAATTCACGTGACAAAAAAATTGCGATAGATTAACTACCTATTACATGCCATGAATATCAATATGATAGCTATACCATTTACATCGATTTGGCTCGCGCTGTAATGATGTAAAGAGCGATTCAACAAAATAATAATAATAATAATAATAATAATAATAATAATAAAGTAATTCAAATAATTTTTATGAAATTAGAATTTTCTTAAAGAAATTAGATCTGCAATGTAGAAGATGTCGTGCAATGGGGAAGACTGACAAGACGCTATTGAAGAGATCATGTGGAAAGAACATGTTCTGAAAGAGTGATAAATATAGCCGCAAATAAAGTAGGTACCAACAGGAAATCAACCTGCAAGAAGACCACCTAAAAGATGGCGAGACAGTTGGACATCTGCATCTTAGGAACAGGCTCCGAGAAATAACATGACACAGTCCTAAATAAAGTAGTAGAAGAAGAAGAAGTTAACATCAAACTTCTTGCGTGAAATAGACATGCAGGAAGACCACCTAAAAGATGGCGAGACAGTTGGACATCTGCATCCCAGGAACAGACTCCGAGAAATAACAGGACCCAGTCCTAAATAAAGCAGAAGAAGAACAAGAAGAAGAAATCATTTTATTGAAATTAGAATTTTCTTGATGGAAGATTATTTTAAATAATAATAAAATAAAACGATATTCTTTAAATTACTTCCACTTTTGTATTTACTTCGACAGCGACCTGTTTTGCCAGTCAGCCTGCCGAAACCGGTCGCTGTCGAAATAAAGATAAAGGTCGTGCCACACTGTTTGAAACAAACTCTCCACAGGGGTGACCTTGGTGGAGAGCTGTGGAGCCCATGGTTGGTGTAGCGTCCACACACTGTTGTAAACAAGCTCTCCACACGTGAAATGCGTGTTTAAACGCGCGTCCGTCCACAAAGTTTGTTGAAGGTCAAACGAATTTTGGTTTCAAACAAGTGTCTACACAGTTTTAAACCGCCGGTGGAGACCGATGTGGAGAGCTTGTTTAAAACAGTGTGACCCGCCTTTAAGAGTGCAAGTAGTTATTAAAAAAAAAGTTTTATTCAATTATTATTACTTAATATTTACTAATTTTAGGACGCATTCACCTTCCTGACATTTCTTTCTTACTTTTTCGTTGAATATACTTTAATATACTGCTTTTTGCATATTCTTCTCAGCGATCTCATTTCTACAGTATTAATCCAATTTTCATCCTTCTCTTGCTAATTCCAAGCTTCTTTTTCATGCATTTGGGTTTTAATACATTTGTAAGCAAATATTACATAATATGTGTGTGTGAGAACTGTGTTATTAAACAATAGTTATAATGTCAAATAATTAAATGGGCGAATGGGAAGTGCGATGACTGCCACATCGAAGAATCCACCTAGAAGACCACCTAAGAGATGGAGGGACAGCTGGAGACATGAATTCTGTGCCACAACCCATCACACCGCGTCTCCCGCGGGGCGAAAAGAGAAGGATGAAGTGCCGCATCAGTAAAAGTGTGACAGTTCATTCTTTCTGCCTACCCTTTCGGGGAGACGGTGTGATGGTTAGTTAGTTAGTTAGTTATTAAATTAACATATTGAATGTCTGATTATTTTATATTATATTGTTAATATGTAAATCGATAACGAAATAGAGAATTACTTCTTACATTAGATGGTTTAATTGCTTATGTGATACTAATAATAATACATGGGTATACAGATAAATGTCTAAAAATAAGTTATCATAGCGTAAGTTACGTATTACTACGAAGCGAAACATGACATTCTTTTTCATTATGTAAAAAAAGACATGTTATTTAAAAATATATGTATTGTTTTAGTAGAAGCATTGAACTGGCAAAAGAAGGATGAAAGTAGAATAAATGCAGTAGAAATGAGATATCATAGACGAATGTGCGGATACTATGTTTATGATAGAGTGTCGAATGAAAATATAAGAAGGGAATGCGGTGCGAATGATGCTGTAATGAACAAAATAATGAAAGGATCATTAAGATTGTTTGGACACATGGAAAGAATGAATGAAGAAAGAATGTTAAAAAAGTGTATGTTAATGATGTAAATGGTACTAGAAATAGAGGAAGACCGAGGAAAACCTGGCACGATCAAATAAATCAAATATTGAATGTCGGCCACGTGAGGAGTCAAAGAAATCGAAGCGAGTGCATGACACGATGTATGAATGTTGGGGAATCGAGAGAAATATGTCAGGAAAGCAGTAGTGTGGCAGTCCATTTTTTCGGCCTACTCCTTCGGGGTTAGTAAGTTAGTTTTTAGTTTGTTTTAGTATTTTTCTTAAAAAATCGTGTTATTTTAAAATAAACTGAAATATGAAAAAATAATTCTAATTTACCCAATAAAAATAATAATCATAATTATTATTATTATTATTATTATTTTGTTGAATCGCTCTTTACATCATAACAGCGCGAGCCGAATCGACATAAAGGGTAAAGCTATCATATTGATTCTCATAACATGTGATCGGTAGCTAATCTATCGCCATTTTATTATTTCGTGAATTATTCACCCGACCAAAGACAGTGTGACAATCATACTGCCATCGCCGGGAATCGAACCCAGGCCTTCGGTGTGGTAGTCAAAGCACTTACCATTATTCTATTTAACTAAATAACTATCCATCACCCGAAGTATCACTAAGTCTACAATATTTTCTACAGATTATGATTTATCAGTCTACAGAGATTTTAGTAGAGATAAAATTATCGAATAAACTTTTACACAAATCCTGGAAAGATTTATTATTTTTAATTACCGTGTGCTTGAGTACTTTGGCACATATCAATTTAAATATGCATTTAGTCAATCGAGCAACCTCTTTATGTTCCTGTCGAAACCAAGTCGCAAGCGACGATCTGGCAGCCATGGCTTCACTTCTGATATATGATACGGAACCGGTTTGTACTAAAAACACAAGGAGGTAAGATATTGCATGAGGGAACGTTTTATTCCTTTTGTATTGTTTTATTGTCTTGTTTTGAACGTGCGTAAAATAAGCGAAGAGTCATTAGCGAACAGGTATAATGTTGATGCAAAAAATATTCATGAGCAGCTAAAAATCTCCGACGAATATATAAAGAAAAATATTGAATATTTGCAACTAAGTATTACATTTTTAATACGTTTTAAAATAGCGTAGTTTAAATACGACATTGTATAATAATTTCGTGATACAAATTCATAAATATTCTAAATTTTTATTTATTTATAACTAACTAACTAACAATCACGCCGTCTCCTCGAAAGGGTAGGCAGAAATAATGGACTGTCACACTTTAACCGATGCGGCACTCCATCCTTCTCTTTTCGCCCCGCGGGAGGCGCGGTGTGATGGGTTGCGCACCTCATCGCCACATTTACTTATTTAAGGTGACAGACGGTGGAAACGGCAGAAATGCGAATGCTTAAGTGGTCTGCTGGGATATCGCTGAGAGACAAAATAAAAAGTTCACGCATTCGGGGTAGTCTGGGAGTTACTGATATAAAAAGTAAGTTTGAAGAAAGGCAGATGAGATGGTACGGGCATATAAATTGGAGACCACAGGCCACACAGTAAATACCCTCGTCAACCATCCAGAGGAAGACCTAGGAGCACGTGGATGATTCAGTGCAATAGCGTCTTGCAGAGAAATGGCTTGAGTGAAGGTCAGAGAAAGTCAGAACCGTAAGAAGTACAGCTTGATATCGAAATGAGCTGACCCCAACAGTCAACACAGTCCTAAAACATGAGTTGGGATAGCGCCAGGAAGAAGAAGAAGATTTATTTTGGGTGACAAACTGCGACTGTTGTATGCATCTACAAATAAATAAAGAGATATAAATAGGCCAATTATTTGCCACCACATATTATATTAATGTACGAGTATATAAGGAAAATAAAAATGATTAATACAAAATTATGTTCAAAATCAAATTGGGAATTTGTGACACCTGCCAAACGATGGAAAATTGAGAAATTTTACAGTTATTTAAAAAAAAAATGTTCAAGTAAGTAGAATAAATGCAGTAGAAATGAGAGCTCTTAGACGAATGTGTAAATACTCTGTGTATGATAGTGTCGAATGAAAATATGAGTGAATGCGGTGCGAATGATGGTGTTATAAATAAAATAATGAAAGGATCATTAAGATGGTTTGGACATACGGAAATAATGTTAAAAAAGAGTATGTTAACGATGTAAATGGAACTAGAAATAGAGGAAAACCGAGGAAAACGTGTCACGGTCAAATAAATCAAATATTGAATGTCGGCCACGTAAGGAGTCAGAGAAATCGACGCACGTGCATGACATGATGTATGAATGATGAGGAAGCGATAGAAATATATCAGGAAAGAAATGTGTGTCAGTCTATTCTTTCTGCCTACCCCTTCGGAAGATGACTGATGCTTAGTTAGTTAGTTACAAGTTTTTTTTTATGTAGCTGAAAAAAATTACATTATATTCAATGTATTTCACAATTTGCCTTTTTTGTATCATTTTATTTTTGTATCCAATTGGCTTCACTTATTTAAAACATGGTGGCCTCTCAGTAACGCAGTAACAAACGTCTCAGTAAAAACACAATAAAGAAAGAAGCTGCATTGAATACGGAGTGTTATTGTGAATAAATTCATACTGCCTCGTACTAAATGTCCGAATTAACATATAAATGTTAGCAACAGAAATGACAAAATGAGAAGTTGATTTTTTAATGTGAATATCATTTAGTAAGAGAGAAGATCTCGAATCATTTGCATAAATAAAACGTGCAATCGAATTTCACAACAGTGAAAAAAACCGCTTTCGAGAAACTATAACAAGGCCCTAAACATCAAATAATAATGGACAGAACTCGTTTCTATGTTCCCTGCCCAGTCGTGGGTCCGGCTGCACCGAAGGTTTAAAAGGGTCATCGTAACTGGGGCGCCATCAAGTAGGGCGAAGATTTCTCCAGTTCATAGCTTTCGTGATATTCAGTTTAACATATATTGAAGTGGGGATTCGTTATTTGTGGATTTTTCGATATCATAAATATTTCAAAAATGTGTCAATGACAGCAAAAACAATTGAGTTTTATTACCATTCTTGATGTATAGAAGTGAAGCATGGAAACAGCAGAAGAAAGATGAGAGCAAAAAAAATGCGGTAGAGATGAGATCCCTTATACATATATGTCTTCTTCTTCTTCTTTCTTGATGTAGACCTATGTGGTCTGTTCTCCAGAGTGTTGCTCCTCCTGTGAGAGCTATCCTTCCATCTTTTAGGAGGTCTTCGACGTGGATGAGTCCCATGAGGCTGATTGTGTAGTGCAATATAGGGGAGTCTGGTGGTGTCCATTCTTTGAACATTATCGTACCAGTCCTTTTTTCGCTGTCTGCTCCATCTTATAGTATCCTCAACCTCACATACTCGTATCTTTCTTATTCTGGTGTTCTTCACGCGATCTCTCTGTGTTTTGCCTGCTATCGTCCTCAGTGTCTTCATATTGGAAGTCCTCAAAACTTGTTTGGTCTTTACTGTGTCTGCCCTTGTACGTTTATGTGATAAACTGTAAGTAATGTAGAGCGAAATAAAGTATTATGAACAAAATTATGAAAGGATCAATACATTGGTTTGGATATATGGAACGCATAAACAAATAAGGAATGGTTATGAACGTATACGTTAACGATGTGAATAGAGTATGAAGTCGTAAGAGACCGGTGAAAACTTTGCACGAACAAATTAATCAAATTTTGAAGATCGGCCATCTTAGAAGTCGGAATAATCGACGTGCGACGTGCGTGACTCGCTATATGAATGCGGAGGAAACTAGACAAGTGTGTCAGGATCGAGTAATGTGGCGGTACATTATCTGTACATACCCTCCGGTGGAACGGCGTATTAATTTGCTGTTGTTGTTGTTATGTTTATATATTTCAGAGAATGAATACGTTAATTTAAAAACGTCAACACAGATTGTTTAAACTGGCAACGATATAGTATTTCAATACTGTTAATAAATTTATGCTGTTTTTTGAGAAGGTGTAATGCTTGCCGCCAGTGGCGTGCCTAGGGTCAACCAGTAAGGTAAGCCAAATAATTATAAATAAATCACAAAATAAAATAACATTCTGACAACATAAATGAAGTTCGTTACACATCGAATTGTAACATACTTCAGAGTGATAAAGCCCGGCTTCAAATCCATACAAACAATTGTAAATATCTTCTGGTATATATGCACCTAGCTATATGATTACAAGCCGAAAATACATAAGTGCGACAAAGACCCTTTTACATCTTGCAAGCCCATCGAAAATATGAAACAAAACATGTGGACGTAGGCGATTTCGCGGACGTCTCCCCTACGGTACGTATGAGTGAAATAAAATACGGCGCATATGACTGAAACAAAACATACCCGTATGGCTGTGGCATTTCTGCGCATATCCGCGGAGTCATTTCTAACTCGACGAATAAATCGCCCTTGCGCGAAATTCAATTTTTTTATTTATATGTAGACGGCTCAAGCGCGCAAAAACATCATCATCATCATCATCAGCCGTCTGCCATCCACTACTTAATGTAGGCCTCTCCTAAAGCACGCCACCGCCCCCTATCCATTGCCGCTCCAATCCATCCATGTCCAGCAATCCTCTTCAGATCGTCGGTCCAGTGGGCAGGGGGACGTCCAACTTTATGGAATCCTGTACGCGGTCTCCACTCCAGAACCCGTCTTTCCCATCGGTTGTCGGTTCTCCGACAGATATGGCCAGCCATAAACATCGTTTTAATATTTTTTTTAAGGCAAGCCCGGCTTCTCGGCTTGTACTGACGTACCGCCACTGCTTGCCACAAGGCTACACATAAACCATCTTGTGACGATTTCAGCTCAGCTTAGTTTGATTATCTTTGCATATATTTCGTAAGAGTTATAACCCTATCGCTCCTGTGGTTCAATTGTTCGTATTATGTTTTGAAAAGCAAATTGGGCAGGTATATTTTTAGATACACCACTGTGACTTCTCTGATCTTTACAGCAGTGTTGATCGCATCTATAATCAGTTTCTGGCCTTCAGCGAGGTTTCTTGTGCTCTTCCCCAATCGGTTTATTACGATTTCACCTGTTCGTATATCGTCACCGTTACAATAAAGATTATTTCGTCTAATAAATAAAGTTCTTTGATGCTAATTCAAAAACTGCAAATGTTCAAATAACAAATCAGTAGATTTTTTGTTATCGCTTACCTTGAGATTCACGTCTACATAATAAACATTTTAGAACGATTAACAGAAAAATAATGACATTACATTTTAAGATTAGCTGCTTGATATTGATATTTGGTAATAAACACGTTAGTTTTGGTGATTGTTTTCTCAGTTTTTCGTATACGCAATTTTGTATTAATAATGATGCAATAAAAATAAAGTATTAGTAGTGAAAATATCAAATTATTTGTTTTATTATTTTAAAATTAATTAAGATGGAGTTCTAAATTCTACACGACTGTACAATAATTTTAAGATCTTGAATGCTGAATTGTAGTTTCCGCATTCAGAACACAAATTTCAAGATTTGATATGAACTATATCACTCTTGACCGAGATGTAGGGATAAAATGCAGAATTGAGGCAGCAAGAGTTACAATTTTATAAAATGAAATCACTCTTCTGCAATGATAACATACATTTGAAACTCCGCCAGAGAATGATCAAATGCTGTGTGGTCAATTTTATTGTATGAATGTGAAAGGTGGACCTTAAAGTCAACTCAATGAACAGACTGGAAGCATTTGAAATGTGGCTCTATCGCAGAATGCTCAGAATTCCCTGGACACACATGGTTACCGATACCGAAGTCCTGAGGCTAGCTAGAGTTGACAGGGAGCTGTTATAAAATATCAAGGTTCGGAAGATTTCACGTCTGGATCATGTACTGCGTGGGGAAAAGTACCACCTTCTCCGACTGATATTGGAGGGGTAAAATGGAGGGACGCCAAGGACTCGGTAGGAGACAGATGTCCTGGCTGCGAAATGTGAGGGAGTGGGCCGGTATCCGAAGTGTGGAGGAACTGTTCCGAGCGGTGCAGGACAGGGACAGGTTCACTGAGGTGATCGCCAACGTTGGGGGGCCCCGACAGGATACTTGAAAAATAAGAAGATACTCTTCTTAACACAATAGTATAAATATTTCATTAAAACAAGCCAAAATTTAACATAATGAAAATACTCAAAGTTAATAGCTTAAAGTATAAATTAGATACATAAAATCTTCTATTTCTTCTTCTTCGCTCACGGTTATCCATGCATGATTGTGGTGCGCGCTTTTTAGAATCAGCTAAACGTTGTGATTGTTTGTTTACACGAATATACCACAAGAAATTGTCACGATAGTTATCAATGTATTGAGATACTTCCATATATGGGATATGATACGAACTAGGCACGATAGAATGTTCTTCTGGTGGTTTTATGTACACTAAAATAAAAAAAATGTGTGAATATGCTCCGCGGGTCACAAGTAGAGATCCAGCGGGCCGCGGGTTGGCTACCCTTGCGCTAGATAGAGCCAGATGATGAAATATCCTCATGAACAGAATACCCTCATAGACAACATGGCGACAGGAGTAAAACACCAAACTATCGAAGTTAACATATCAAGTTTACGTTTATTTTTAGAGGGAGTTGAATGTGTTTCTAATGGGCGTCAAATGTGGTTGGATACGGCCCTGATGAGAACCTACTTAGTTAGATACTCAGGTAACATTTGATTCATTTATAGGTTCATCGTATCTCACCCGTGGAAGGGCCTTGTGGCGTGTTATTGTTATAGTAAGTACATACATCTGAAGCAATTAATAATTCTCAACCATCGACACTTCTTATCAAACAATGGTTTGGCGTTCACTTAAGATTATTATTTCCTACTTGCATAAATCACAAACTGCCTTAGCATTGTATCGCAAAATATCATTTGGTTTTTAGCGAGATACTTTTAAAAGGTTTTAACTAACTCGCTAATCAACACACCGTCTCTCCAAAGGGTTAGGCAGAATGGACCGCCACGCTGTTCTTTCCCGACATATTCCTGACATTTCTCTCACTTCCTCGTCATTCTTACCTCCCTAGAACGGGTTACCCCAGTTGGCAGGTATTTTTTTTTTGTACACAACAGGTCGCTTGAACCCATATACAATTTGTTTTTAGCTGATGATATATTGATTGTCACAAGAATTCTACATCAGACCAAAGACAGTGTGACAATCACACTGCCATCGTCTGGAATCGAACCCGGAACCTTCGGTATGGCAGTCAGAGCTCTTACCACTCTGCCACGAAGGTCCTACTTGGGACATGATCAATAAATAAATAAATAAAAACCTGACATGCACGCACGTCAATTTAATCGACTCCTCACATGGCTAACATTTAATATTTGATTTATTTGATTGTGCCACGTTTTCCTCGGTCTTCCTCCATTTCTAGTTCCGTTTACATCGTTAACATCGAGATGGGCATCTCATAACCCATTTCTTTCAATTAATCAGGGGATATTTCGAGAATTCGTGCTAGAGGGTGTTGGTCTTTTTGTCCCTGATAGATTACTCCGACAGCGACAGCACAGATTGTTTTACCAACCGGCCACCAGAACCAATCTGCCTCTGGTGACACCGGTGGGAAGAGCAATTAGTCTGCTGAACGCGGTCTCCTCGGCGATCGACGTCTTTTATATTAGTGAAGGTACGTTCAGGGGACAAATACTCTTGAATTTAGAAAGTTCTTGTCTTCCCAATGTCGAACCATCTATAATGCGTATCTGGTACTTTATTGTATTTTTATAATATTTTACCTGTACTCAATAGACGCCTTAAACATTTTCATGTTTGTAATGTATTTTGAGTTAATAAACTGATTTGATTTGAACATATACTTTTTTATCCATTCTTTCTTCATTCATTATTTCTTGTTTCTAAACCATCTTAATGATTATTTCATAATTTTGTTCATAACATTTTCACACCATTTTCACTCACCATATCCAAGTCTTTTAACTTTACATTATACCGGAGTTAATTTAAAATTGAGATTCTTCATATAAAATAAATGTTTTTTTTTTTAAATACATATTATAGCCATGTGATTATACATGTTTACGTGTATTCATGTAGTGGTGATCAAACATTGATACTTTGAATAATAAAATAATTTCGTAAACAAACATGTTTGTATGTATGCGTCTGGTAGCGTCGAGTGTGCGTTACGGGTGTGTGAGTGTGTATGTTATATCACGACTCAGATCATTAATTATGTATGCTATGTGCACAGATGTGTGCGTATAAACCTAAAGGATGAATCTGTAAAATGTTATTTAATACACAACACAACACGATAATATTATCAATCTGTAATGTGTACGTACTATGTATGATGTAGGATTTAGGTTATCTGGTAAAAGCGCTGCGATTGCTGTATTTGTCCTGCCGCAATACCAACACATCATAATAATTATTAATAATTAATTAACTTGCCTACTGAACACGTAACACTATACCGGATTACACGAATCCAGATCAAAAAACATGTATTTTGCTTAACCGTCGCGTTGCCATGTGGTCAATTGAGTTTCCACTGCCAATTTAAAGTTGATTTTCTTAAAACCTATGGACCCTAATATTATAAAAAAATTGTAATCCTCCATTGAAGTGTTCTCAATATTTCGTAATAAAAAAAAAAGCAAAAAATTACTTCCTTCATCCCAAAAAAAAATATTTTCTAAGACTGCCCTCACCTTCATTCGTGTTAAGGTAGAATTTGTTTTGCTAATATTTACAACTTTATCAAAAGTGACAAATACTTACTCGCTGTTTTGAACATATTATAAATTATATCTTTGACCTTTTCAATAGGTACGTAATAATACCGACTGGATGAAAACGCACCACGTAACTTAATAATATCAGAACTGTGAAAATATTAACACTTTACCAAAAGGGACAAATATTAATACGTACTCGTTGTCTTGAACGTACTATACATTTTGCCTAGGTGCCTTTATCTTCGCCCCGCCGGCCGCGGCGCGCAGACAAGTTTATACCTGATGTTTAGTCGCTCGTATGCTATGACGCATTACATATCAGAAATCGCATGGTTCCAGAAAAAAATTAATAATGATATGTTTTTCAAATAATCCATGTATGTTATAGATATCGATCTATTCCTAATGAAATTCCCTACAAGATGACATAAATTAAATTTTGATTCATCTAGTCATATGCTTGATATTTAGATAAAGTTAGCGGTAAACTGAACTTACCACATGGGAGCAAGCGTTTTGTTTTGAACACGGTACGTTAAGGGTTAATCTCTTATTTGCAAAATCAGCAATTGACTTCCGTAAATATCAATACGAATGAAAACTCAAATCATCACTGCAAGATGACGAAATATGCGTTAGACGAGGATGACGACCTTTGAGGCCAAGTGGTAAGTGCATTAACTGCCACCCCGAATGTTCCGGGTTCGATTCCCGGCGAGGGCAGTGTGATTCTCAAACTATCTTTGGTCTGGTGTAGGATTCACGTGACAATAAAATGGTGATAGATTAGCTACCTATCACATGTCACGACAATCACTATGAAAGCTATAATATCATTTTTTTTCAAATCAAATCAGTTTATTTTCTCAAAAGATATTACAAACAACATAGTTTAAGGCATCTATTGGGAACAGGTAAAACATAAAAAATATATAATACCAGGAACGCATGAGAGATGGTTCGACATTAGGAATACAAGATACTCTCCAAAGTCAAGAGTATTTGTCTTCTGAACGTACTTTTTCATCGATTTGGCTCATGCTGTCATGATGTAAAGAGCGATTCAACAAAATAATAATAATAATAATATAAAATATTATGATCGATTTAAAAACATATTATTTATTGTTTCTTGAACAATGATGAATGAATTTCCTTAATAAATAAAACATAATTAATATTAATTAAAACGTCAAGTTTCTAGAAGTTTTTTAAAAATATTTTATGTGACTCAAATGTTCCGCCTGTCTGCATTCACCAGTATACTACGCCTCTCTTGACATTTGATAATGCCCTAGACAGGCGAAACATGTTAGTCTCATAAAATATAGAAAACATACGTTTTCATTCGTAATAATTATCTAAATCTGCTCATTGAAAATCAATTACTATTTACAATAATGCATTCGGTTATAAACATACTTTACGCATGTGTAATATATCTGCGTATTTGTATGATATTTGATATCTACATATTTTTATATTTTGCGCGATACGGTAATATTTACAGTCTGCATATCTGATATCAGAATTTTTAATATGGACAGAAGCAGTAAGGACGCGATGTCATCATATTAAATGTAAACGAAATTAAAAAGAATAATGCACAAATATAACCAAGGCTAGGCATTGTTATATCATTGTATTGATTACATACAAAGTTGCAAGGCATACAGTTCGAGTTATCGCGGAGTCAATAGGCGCGGTCCGAGGAGATAGTGCTTGCGAGTTATAAAGAGCAACGTTCATTAACGAACGTACACACAAACTTCTTTGCTTTTTGGCCTTGCACTCTGAATTTCATTTTCCGACTATTTACTCGAACACCCGAACAGAAAAACAACAATGGCGAACAGCGGGCGGGAATAGCTCGTTTTATTGGGCCGAGCACTCCACGATGCGATGGTTAGCTCAATTTATTTTTTCGGTTCCGGCACACGGCCGGCTCTTATTTATGACATGATGAGCACTATTTTAAGGTGATGCTGTGCCGAAGCACACCCTGATTGCTCTGTAGTTCATCTGTAAAGATTATTATAAGATACAATCAAAGCAAAACACGAGATATTAGCTTGTAATTTATTCAATTGCAAAAAAAGTGTAGAAAACCATTTATAATATAATATCAAACGAAGAAGTAATAAATATGTGTAAAGTGGATAAACGTATCTAAAATTAAAAAATACATAAAAAGGCAGGTGGATTGTTTGGTCGACCTTCGTGGTCGAGTGGTAAGTGTTTTGACTGCCACACCAAAGGTTCCGAGCTCGTTTTCCGGCGATGGCTATGATTGTCTTACTGTCTTTGGTCTGATAAGGAATTTATATAATAATTTATATAAGTGATAATAAAATAAGAGATGGAAAAATGGAGAAAGATATCGAAAGCAAGGTCGAACTGGGAACAAAATTAATGGCGCTCTCAAGTCATCACCGCAAATATAAATATTTCAACCAACGCAAAGATAGCAGTACGTAATGGAGTTCTAGTGCCAACCAGCTTCCAGCTTCTAGTGCCAACCCAGCTTCACTTCCATACATAACACACTAATGTGTTCTAGTGTGTTATGTGTGGAAGTGAAGCTTGGAGCTGGCAAGAGAAGGATGAAAGTAGAACGAATGGACGAGATAAGAATGGTTGAACTATTGTACTCGTATATAAACAGTGTGAGTGAAAAGAGAAATCGTGGAAAACCAAGGAAAGAATGGCGTGACCAAACTAATCAAATACTGAAAGGCGGCCATATTCGAAGTCGGAAAAATCGATGAACGTGCAAGTTACGATGTATTCATGTGGAGGAAGCTAGAGAGCTATGACAGAAAGGTATGGTGGTACGTCCTCTCTGCCTAACCCTTCGGAAAAACGGCGTAATGGTTAGTAATTTAATAAAATAGCGATAGATTAGATACCTATCACATGTCACGAGAATCAATATGATAGCTATACCCTTTATAATGCATCGATTCGGCTCGCGCTGTAATGATATAAAGAGCGATTCAAAAAAAGAATATGGTACAATTGGATGAGGGAAGAAAGCGTTTTTATATAGTCATTATTTTAAGAGATAAAAAACTTAATTAATTAAATAATTATTTATAATATAATAGTTTCATCTGCGTCGATGCATTCGTTTGCTTACAGTTTTTTTTAATGTTATCTCTTTAAAACTAATCATTACGTGGCACGATAAAATAAATCAAATATTGAATTTGAGATATCGACGAACGTGCACGACACGGTGTATGAATGCTGAAAAATCGAGAGAAGTGTTAGTTTAAGTTTTTTTTGTAAATACTGGCTCTTCTTATTCAATCATTTATATATTTTACTCTATGTTATAGACACGTTGATAGTTTTTTTCACTTCGTATATTTATATCTTTCGCGTCTAGTTTTGTTTTTGAGTATTTTGAAAGCTATGTCGCCTTAAGACACTTTACATCCAATATAATTCGTCAGGGTCTTTTAACACAGTGTTTCCAACCGGTGGTCCGCAAACAGTTTGCCAAATTTCCAGAAATTCGCAATGCAAAAGTATTAAAAATATAGGATTATTTCTTAGAACATGTCCTCAATAAAATAATAACAAAGGAATGGGCTGGACGTGAATGCAGCATTTCGTCTGTCAGAGACAGCACTGCAGCCAAGAGTATCCAATACCAATGATGCAACAGCAGATTTCGCATCAATTTGTTTGAAAAAAAAAAAGTTTTTGTTAAAATATTTATATGTATCAGAAATATTTATATGTATGCGAGTATGAGACTAGGCGAACCTCAGAGAGGTCCAAAATTTATGCTTTCGAGATGTGGTGCTGGCGACGAATCCTGCATATACCCTGGAACGCAAGAAGAACAAACCAGTCAGAAGAACAAATCATTGGCCAGCTGGGTATCAAGGCAAGACTCTCGCGGATGCGCCCTCAGAGAGTGCTAAAATATGTTGGACACATAGTCAGGAGAGATCAGGACAACCTTGAAAAGCTCATCATAATGGGCAAAGTGGAGAGAAAGCGACCACAGGGACGACCACCGAGCCGCTGGTCCGATCAAATCGGGGATCTGACTGGTCTCTCATTAGCTGCAGCCTGGAGACTGACGCGTGACAGGAGCGCATGGCGTGCCATGGTCAATGGTTTATAGGATGGACACGACTCTCAATCATGAGAAATACGACTGAGAAGAATACAAGTATTAGACTATTATTTGTATATTTGTTAGTTATAGTTATATCAATCTGTCAGAATATAAGGTTAAAAAATATGACATACGAGTATAAACGATTTTATTTCAGTATTAGAGATCCGCGATTTTTTCGCCCTTTTTTTACCGGTCCGCCGGTGTAAAAAGGTTTGGGAACACTGTTTTAAAAGACGAAAAACATCTTGAATCTTGAATCTCTAATTTCGCATTAGCCTCATTCGAGCGTTTGAACATCCAAACATCTAACTAACAGCTGTAGCGTTTATTGTAAACACAAAAAAAATAATTAAACATGTGTTCTGAATGACATCCATCTGGAATGGGCTCTGTTTTGATTTTGTTTTTACTTATTTTGAAATTTTAATGTGGAATTAGTGAATCTAGAGTACATATTATCGAGTTAAGTATACAAAATGTTTTGTCGATCATCGAAATCATAAAAAAGGTGATGTGGCTTGACTATATCTACTGGTTCATCACATGTATAATTTGATCGATCATCGATGTGTGTTTTATTTAAATGTGTATGTAAATTTATACACAGACACACGCTTACACACATAAGTAGAAGTTTATATTATTTTGTTACATAATTATACAATTAAAACAACAATAAGTTTAATTTATTGAAGCCATTGTGTTGTATAATATTATGTGTCTACATAAAATTAAGTCAATCAAGTTTTCTTCGTTTTTTTTTTGTAGAAGGTCATCGTAAATTTACATAGCACATTCGTACGAAAAATTTATTATATTTACAGCTTATTTTTGTTTGAAATTACTCCTACACTTTGGTAAGAAACTTTATGGCCGACAATGAAAATAATATTAGGTGTCAAAATAAAGGCTGTCTAGATGAGATCACTCGGACAAACGAGTGGTAAACGATGCCCGATAATAAAGTTACTTATTTTGATATGCGGAAATAATAAAATAAAGGTTCGTAAAATTTTGTTGAAATATTAACAGCTAAGAACATGTCTGTACGTAAAATTTTTTTTATTTAGTTTGTGGACTAAACATTAGGCGAACAATTCACAATATATAGTATTATACAATGGAAGTATTAAATGTATACAATTGTACTCGTATATTCACTCTGCGAATGGTACATATTGATATCATAGATGACGAAAGCTAGGAGATAAAAGCTTCGTTTTGAACATGTATTTTTTTTATAAGATTTAATGAATTATTCTTATAACACAATTCGTGTTATATCGTATTTTTAAATAGTGCAATCAATAGACTGAATAAGTATTTTAATCAATACAAAAAAGGACTTTAATTAATGATACAGGAATTTTTTATCAACTCTAATCTGAATAGAAATAACACTATCTGCAGTTTCGAAGAGATGGGCATCTCATAACCCATTCTTTAGATTACTTTTTTTTTTTTATAAAAAGACTAACATCAAAGATTTAAATCAATGATATTAGAATTTATTTTACAATCTTCAATATGAGCAGAAAATAGCTCATTATTATGAAGAAGGAATCTGGTCGTGTCCAGGCTCGAACCCAAGTCCCCTAGATTAGGAGTCAAGCGTTCTATCCCCTAGACCACCACCCGATTATTTAATATCACTTAGGGGATATTTCGAGAACTCGGCCGTGCTGGAGAGTGTTCGGCTTTTTGTCCCTGATAGATATCTCCGACAGCGACAGGATAGATTGTTTTACCTACCGGCCGCCAGAACCAACCTGCCTCTGGTGACACCGGTGGGAAGAGCAATTAATCTGCTGAACGTGGTCTCCTCGGAGATCGGCGTCTTTCATATTAGTGAAAGTACGTTCAGAAGGCTAAAATACTCTTAATTCTGGAGAGTATCCTGTCTTTCTAATGTTGAACCATGTCTCGTGCGTTTCTGGTAGTATATAGGTATACACAATATATTATTTACTTGATCTCAATAGATACCTTAAAATATATTTTGTAATATATATTGATGAAATAAACTGAGTTGATTTGAAAAAAATGCGGAATCGGATCGCCTCCAGGATTGAACCCAAGTCCCCTGGATCAGGAGCCAAATATTAAGTCCCCTAGATCACCATACGATTAAAATGTATATATTTCTTTACAATTTGTTAGGAATACAGCAATCCGAGAAATCTGCGAGGTCGAAAATGTGGTCAGATGGGGACGTCAAAGACGGTGATACTGGCATCAACATGTAGAAAAAATGAACTCCAATAGAATACCATACATAGCTCTCCACGGAACGCCAAACGGACAACGCCGACCAAGAAGACCCCCGAAACGGTGGAGAGAAAGCTGGAGTTCAGCGTCTCAAGAGGACCCGCCTGAAATAACAGACTCCTGAGTCTACCAAAAGTGAAGAAGAAGAAGTCCAAAGTTCTGGAATGAGCTTGTAACTGGAATGGCAGAATCAAAGGCTCCAAGAGCAGCAAGGGACGATTTACCTCAAGACAGCAGACTTCAAGGATGACCCCCATAGAGATAGAAGGACACCTGGAAGTCAACCTCCCAAGAAGGAACTTGACACGGTGAATAATAGGTCAAAAGGCCAAGTAGAATATAAGACACTAAGTTGAAAAATTTAAGAGTAAATGCTTTTAAATTATCTTCTTTATATTATATACGAGTACATTATACCGATCAGAAATACATAATTTGTTATGTGGAGATGGGATTTGTTGAGATGGGATTCTCCAAATCAAGATTACATGTTATCCTTACAATTTGATATGTAGTATTTTGATCCATTTTTTGTTACACAGATGATGACCGCATCAAAACTGTTCCACTGGAAGATGAAACTTAATAAGGGTAAGGGCAGAGATGTCCCGTTATATGGTCGTATCGGTTCGCGCGAACCGGTTGTTAAATCTGACAACTGATGAAAAATTGAATGGCCCTTAGTAATCGTGTTAGGAAACAAATTGAATAATATACATGTTATGGGATTACACCACAGAACCACGGAAATGAGGACTCTCCGATCCATTGCTGAGATAGACTGAGCTATTCCGAAATAAGGACGTTTTGTGATGTGGATTGTCGAAGATGCTGTGCGATGGGCAAACTGAGATGATTTTCAAGAATTTTTAAAGTTTTTTTTTTTACAAAGTATTGTAAAATAGTTTTTTTTTTACTTTTCGATATTAAAGATTCAACCTGCATCTGCATTTTGGTCTCGTAATAATGAGGCAACCAGATGATGGTATATCAATTAAAATAATAAAACTAAATACGTATAAATAAATATTTTGAATAATGGAGTAAAATCGTATTTTACTATGCTATTTCATCTACTATTACTTGTAATGGATAGTCAGAGTATAATTTTAATAATTAATACGAATGAAAACGTCAGTTTTCTAGAAGTTTTATTATATTTTATGGGAATGACGTGTTTCGCCCTTCTAAGGTATTATCAAATGTCATACATTTGATAATGCCTTAGAAAGGCGAAGCATGTCATTCCCATAAAATATAATAAAACTTCTAGAAAACTGACGTTTTCATTCGTAGTAATTATTTAATGTGAAGTTCTACATCATTGTTCAAGAAACAATATATATTTTAATGATAAAAATATTGTTAGATGAAAAAAAAATCAATTGCCAGCATTTTTTAAAAGAAAATTAACTTTTCATTTATAATTTATTCAAATACAGTTGTTTTAAATACTTATTTAGTTAATTGGTATATTAACACCACTTAGATTTTAAATGAAACTCATTCACACATAAAAAAACAAACATTCAAATATAAAAATAAAACAATATCAAAGCCAAATTAAATTAAGCCAAAGTCAACAAGGTTAAGAATTTAAATCGGATTACAAACTAAATTTGAATCGGTTGTCGATTTATAAATTTTGAATCGGTTGTCGAATTAACCATTTTTGGGGGACATCTCTGTTAAAGGGGCCCTAGCGGTCCGGTTCCCATCCTCATCCCTCGTTCCCCACACCCGAACTGCAACTCATCAAATTCACAAAAGCCCAGTGGGGTAGCAAGTGTGCACTGGGTGCAAATGCAAACCTCCTTTACATAATAGTATATAGCATTATGCAGTATTCTCGGCCACGTTTAGGGCCTTTGTCAGATTTCTATTCATAATTCCCGTTCACTCATTTAGAGGAATTAAAATATAAGGGTTACCAGGTTACCAGTTCGCCCTCAGATCGCGCCAACTACTTATTATGCTCTTATCAAATAGTTGATGTGTGCGTTTAATCTGTATGTGGCTGTGCGCGTCTATTCTTTATTATGTTGCTGGTTTCGGTTCGCTTGTGTGCGTGTGTTGTGTGTTGATCTTGCGTTTAGTGTGGTACCCCTTTTAGCTTTATGCCCGTTTTAGTGTTGGTAATAAATTCTATTAGCAATATACATACAAATGCACGATTTGTTTCTCCCGTACACAAGGCAGGAGACGACCGTAGGCTGACCGATATCAAGATGTAGATTTTATTTTAAATTTCATTCGGATGTAAATTATTACGAAGATTCAGTTGGAATTTAAATACTGAATGGTTAGTAAACAATGCCGTCCACAGTTTAAAGATGGTTAGTATTTAGTCAAGGATATATTTCCATAATAATAATAATAATAGAATCGAATAATATAGACCTAAAACTGAGAAAACTCCTCATCAAGACTTGTTGTGTGGAGTATCTTGATGTACGGCCGCGAGACATGGTGCCTATCCGAAAGAGATAAACGGAGACTACAGGCTTTTGAGATGTGGTCCTATAGAAGACTATTAGGAATTTCCTGGAGAGAGACCCCATTACAAATGAGGTTCTCCAAAGAATCGATGGAGGAAGGCACCTGTTCAGGACCTTGTCCGAAAGGCGTGCAAGATGGATCGGCCATGTAATACGACAAGAAGGCCTCTTGCATGCCATAATGGAGGGTATGACCGAGGGGACAAACTCTAGGGGACGCCCACGCCGAGTGTACCTGGAGAACCTGTTGGTGGACGTGCGCTGCTCATCATATGCAGATTTCAAAAAAGCCGCGCAAGACAGGGAAGAATGGAAGAGAAGAATAGAGGAAATTGCTGCAAACCAATCCCAGGATTGAAACCAGAGAGTGAGAGAGATATTTCCAAATTATTCTATGAAAGCAAGCTAAATTTCTACATACGAGGTTTGTGCATTAAATACGCGAACTGCGTTGCTCGGGTGGTCTTCAGATGAAATTCGCGTAAGAGCACTGGCTACTTTGTTGCCAGGTGAGCCAGTAAGTAAATCCATAATCACCAAACCGTCGAGGTAAACGTACCGCTCGAACGGGGAATTTTTTTGTACGCTCGTCGATTGTTCCTACTTCGAACATGGCCGCCTTTCAGTAATTGATTAATTTGGTCATGCCATGTCTTCCTTGGCCTTCCTCGACTTAGTTTTTCATTCACACTACTTGTATATATCTTTTTAACCATTCTTCCCTCATCAATTCGTTCCATATGTCGAAATCATCTTAGTGACCCTTTCTTGATTTTATTTATCACGCATTCATCCGCTTTACAATCTTTTCTTACTTCATCATTAGATATTTTATCATTCATTGTTTTTCCGCACATCCTTCTTAGTGACCTCATTTCTACGACATTTATCCTACTTTCATCCTTCTTCTGCCAACTCCAAGCTTCACTTCCATACATAAGGGTCGGCACTAGTATTCCATTGCGCACTGCCATCTTTGCTTCAGTCGATATATTTCTATTTGCGGTAATACTTTGAGTGCACCATTTATTTTGTTTCCAGCTCCAACCTTTCTTCCGATGTCTTTCTCCATTTTTCCATTTTTCCAAGTTTAAATAAAACCAGCAAAAAATATTACAGTGCATAAAGTGCTGTTCATATAAATGAATCATAATTAACAAACTAAGCAAAGCGAGCATTTTATGTGTAAATTTAAAATTCTTTTAAGTAATTCATGATTTCATCAGAAGAATAATAATGTCCAATATTACCTATGACACACGTTTATTTGGATTACTACACATCGATTTACCATCTGTGATGACTCTAATATATAAAAAAAATAAAGGTAATGTGTGATATTTTACCTTAAACGATATATTTTACCATGTTTGAATCTAGAATCTCCTTTAGTAAAGTAAAAAAAAAGCAGGTAAGATAATATTATACACGAGCTGTGAATTAATGAACTAGTCACTTCAGCAACTCTCAAGATAAGTTATTTCGAGCGACTGGTTTCAAATGTATAATTGTATAAAAACAATTTGTAAATATAATAGTAATAAAAGTAATGTCCAAGGTAATGATTTTTGAAAAGGAAGAAACCATGACAGTCTGCAACATTAGCGTGAATGGTGAAAATTTGGAGAAAGTAGTTGAGTTCGTGTATTTAGGTAGTATGTTTACAAGAGATGGGCGAGTGGAGGGGGATATTGAAAGAAGGGTTGGGGCAGGCAACAAAGTGAATGGTGCACTTAAAGTTGTCATCGCAAACAAAAACCTATCCAAAAAAGCTAGAATGGCATTGCACAATGGTGTTCTTCTACCGACCCTTATGTATGGAAGCGAAGCCTGAAACTGACAAGAGAAGGATGAAAGTAGAATAAATGCAGTAGAAATGAGATCTCTTAGACGAATGTGTGGATACTCTGTGTATGATAGAGTGTCGAATGAAAATATAAGAAGTGAACGCGGTGCGAATGATGGTGTTATGAACAAAATAATGAAAGGATAATTAAGATGGTTTGGACATATGGAAAGAATGAATGAAGAAAGAATGGTAAAAAAATTATATGTTAATGATGTAAATGGAACCAGAAATAGAGGAAGACCGAGGAAAACGTGGCACGATCAAATAAATCAAATATTGAATGTCGGCCATGTGAGGAGTCAGAGAAATCGACGCGCGTGCATGACACGATGTATGAATGTTGAGGAAGCGAGAGAAATATGTCAGGAAAGAAAAGTGTGGCAGTCCATTCTTTCTGCCTACCCCTTCGGGGAGACGGCGTGATGGTTAGTTAGTTAGTTAGTTAGTAATTCCAAATGCACACGACGCGCATGCCCCTTTTCTGGATTATTTTGAATTTTGATCTGATTATTGTTGTATGCATCATCGGCTGTCCCTCGTGTGGAAGACTGTCCTTCACGGTTGTGGATCCGCATGTGGCTGAAGAGCCCGATCCTGGACCCACACATTCTTGGGCATCTGAGGCAGGGGAAAGCGCTTGTAGTGGAACCATCACCGTCTCTTAGTGGTCTCTCCTTTTCCTCCTCCTCTTTACGACGTCGTCTCTGCGCTGTGCTTCAAAGTCCTGCGTGCCTTTATGTGCTGTTGTTCTCCACCTAGAATCTGTCTTCTGCAGTCTTTTCCCAGCAATCACAGTCGATGTTAGACTTTTGTAGGTTTCCTTTAAGGGTGTCCTTAAAGCGTTTTCTTTGTATGACAGCAGTGTAGAAAACAAAAGAAGAGCAATTTGGTATATTGCTACTGGTTAATTGTGAAATTTAAAACTTGTGAAAAAAAAGATTTACATTAGACTGGATTATTTTGAATTTTGATCTGATTATTGTTGTATGCATCATCGGCTGTCCCTCGTGTGGAAGACTGTCCTTCACGGTTGTGGATCCGCATGTGGCTGAAGAGCCCGATCCTGGACCCACACATTCTTGGGCATCTGAGGCAGGGGAAAGCGCTTGTAGTGGAACCATCACCGTCTCTTAGTGGTCTCTCCTTTTCCTCCTCCTCTTTACGACGTCGTCTCTGCGCTGTGCTTCAAAGTCCTGCGTGCCTTTATGTGCTGTTGTTCTCCACCTAGAATCTGTCTTCTGCAGTCTTTTCCCAGCAATCACAGTCGATGTTAGACTTTTGTAGGTTTCCTTTAAGGGTGTCCTTAAAGCGTTTTCTTTGTATGACAGCAGTGTAGAAAACAAAAGAAGAGCAATTTGGTATATTGCTACTGGTTAATTGTGAAATTTAAAACTTGTGAAAAAAAAGATTTACATTAGAAGTTAAAACTTATTACTGATTTTTATTTATTGTAGAAAACATACAGTGATTGTTAATACAAATGCAAATGAACAAACTAACGGTTAAATAAAGACATAGAAGGTTACCCGCCGCTTACCCGAAGCTGTTATAGGACGCAGCGACCCCCCTTCGTCAGCTTCGCTCAAACAATCCCTAGGCCCGCCCCCCATCTACGCAAGACTTACATAAGCTGGATAATGCACCATTATTACTGATAACAATTGAACAGTGAACCAAGTTTTTATACTAAAGTGACTTTATCACGGGTTGCCACTAGTAAAATAATAATAATATTACCTTCAGCCTTGTAACTGACCAGTGACAGGAGTGCGTGTCGAGCCATGGTGAATGATCTACCGGATGGACAGGAGTCAGTCATGAGGATCACGGCAGAAGAAGAAACCTGAGAATTGGTATTTTTATTATTTAACAGGTGTTACGATACAGAAAATCTGTTAAATTGATATTTATTGTGTTTGCGAGCAGCTGTTTTCAAAATTGATTCATATGGGCTCCTCATATAAAAAAAAAACGATTTAGCAGCCATCTGCAAAAACACCCAAATGCTTGGCCCATATTACTACCAATCCGTCGTTTCGTTAGAAATTAGGTTAGTTTAGATTTTTTTATTAACCTTCATTTCTTGCCCAACTTTTTTTGCATTATTGTTTTTTTTTCGATTCACGGAGAAAAGGTGTAACGCATATTCAATACACGTCAAAATCTATAGGTTCCATATTTTGTAGGAACAAAAGCATTGATTATTAAAAAAATATGAAAAATTATTATCACTAAGAAGAACTAACTAAACATCACACCGTCTCCCCAGAGGGGTAGGCAGATAGAATGGACCGCCACACTGTTCTATTCTGACATACTTCCTGTACATTCATACATCGTGTCATGCACGCACGTTGATTTCTCCGATTCCCCACGCGAGTTTGAGTGAGCACTGAGAAGAATGTGCAGAAAAATTATGTATGATAGAATACCTAATGATGAAGTAATATAGAAATGTAGTAAGGATGAAGGCGTCCTATATAAAATTAGAAAGGGTCACTAAGATGGTTTGGATTTATGGAACGAATGGATGAGGGAAGACTGTTTAAAAATTATATGCAACTATGTGTGAATGGAAAATGAAGTAGAGGAAGACAAAAAAAAACGTGGCATGACCAAATTTATCAACTACTTAATGGCGGTCATGTTAGAAGTAGGAATAATCGACGAGCGTGCGAGTCACGGTGTATGAATGTAGAGAGATGCGAGAGTTATGTCAGGATAGAGACATGAGCTGTGGAAGCTGCACATAATTGAAAAGACCGGCTGGAGACAGGACTGAATGGAGGAAACGAGTGAAGCTTGCATTCCAATTCGGAGGATTGTAACCATGAAGAAGAGAACTGTGGTGGTTTATCCTCTCTGCCTAGGCTAGGGATGGGCAAAATGAATCACCACAGGGATCTGAGCTGAACGGTTCGTTCAGCAAAGTGAGCCGACTATTTTTCATTACTTACATGATTCATAATTTTGTGAGTCGTTGTTTTCATAAAACCTTTTTTTCAGCTCATTCGGGAAAAAATCGGAGCTAAAAAAAAACGTCGCCAAAAACTTCGATCGTCAGATTTTTCCCATTTTCTGAGTCATCGCTCGCTCGCTCACCAAAGTGAGTCGACTCTTTGAGTTAACTCAAGAGCGGATCGCTCACCCCTAGCATACGCCTCCAGGGAACGGCGTGATGCTAAGTAAGTTTGTTATGAAAAGTTATTAGCTTACTACTAGGAGATATTTTCAATCAGAGAGTTTACTGCATTAAAAACAATCGTCAGTCCATTAAATCACTCGCTCTTCTTTCCTGACATATATTATTTCTCTGACCTCGCTTATAATCTAGCAAAATAAATTTCGAATTTAAAAAGTATTTTATGAGTACACATTTGTTAGTTATAGAATTTTCTTGAATGAAGTTATCAAATCAAATCAAATCAGTTTATTAACTCAATAGACATTACAAACAGGAAAATATTTAAGGCATCTATTAAGTACAGGTAAGATATTATTATAATACAACAAAGTACCAGGAACGCATTAGAGATGGTTCGACATTAGGAAGACAAGATACTTTCTAAAGTCAATACTATTTGCCCCCTGAACGTACTTTCACTAACATGAAAGACGTCGATCTCCGAGGAGACCGCGTTCAGCAGACTAATTGCTCTTCCCACCGGTGTCACCATAGGCAGATTGGTTCTGGCGGCCGGTAGGTAAAACAATCTGTGCTGTCGCTGTCGGAGATATCTATCGGGGACAAAAAGACCAACATCCTCCAGTACGGCCGAGTTCTCAAAGTATCCCCTAATTAATCTGAAGACATGGGTTATTAGATGTCCATCTCTTCGAAGCTGTAAAGAATTGGCTCCGAGCATTCCCAGAATAAATGCCGTGGGATAGAGCCACGGATAACTACCATACTCCCTCATGTAGAGATACCTCAGAAATTTTTTCTGAACCCTCTCCAGCATAACGGAATATCTCGCCTCGTGAGGACTCCATATCACAGAACCACTCTCGAGCCTGCTCCGAACCAATGCGTTGTATAGGACTCTGAGCACATTGGGATCCCTGAAAACCCTTCCGGTCCGGACGATGAACCCCAACATCCTCAGTGCAATGCCACAAATCCTCTCGATATGTGCACGAAAAGTCAGCCTACTCTCATAGATGATTCCGAGATCCTTCATCGTAGATACATGTGCCAGTTGCTGGTTGTTCATTGTGTATCTATGATATACAGTTCTCAATGCTCTAGTAAATGATAGCATAACGCATTTAGAGACATTGAATTGCATTTGATTACTGTGACTCCAGTTAACAATATTATTGATGTCCGACTGGAGGCGAAGACAGTCTTCAGGATTTTTAATTTCCAGGAATAATTTCAGATCATCGGCAAATAAAAGAAATCGCGAGAAGTTTATCACCTTCGCAATATCATTTATGAAGATGGTGAAGAGGAGTGGCCCTAAGTTTGAACCTTGTGGCACCCCTGAATATACAAGAAAAGGTTCCGATTGAAAAATTCCGTATGAGACGAATTGTTTTCTCCCCTTGAGGTAACTAGTGAAAAACATCATCAACTGAGAGGAGAATCCAATTTGAGATAGCTTTTCTATCAGAATGTCATGGTTCACAGTATCAAAGGCCTTTGAGAAATCATTATAAGAACAGTCAACTTGGTGACCTTTATCCAAGACCTTTGATATGTATTCTGTGAATACCATGAGATTAGTTTCAGTAGAACGCCCCTTCCTGAACCCATGTTGTTCTGTTATAATGTGGGGTTCTACTTTGGGAAATATAAATTTGTGTAAAATAAATTCAAATAGCTTGGCTGGAGCCGACAGTATCGCTACAGGTCTATAGTTTTCGACCGACTCTTTTGCGCCGCTCTTGAAAATAGGACTGATCCTGGAAAGTTTCCAGAGATCAGGAAAAGTATTTGTACTTAACGATAGGTTAAATAGAAAATACAGTGGAGATAATAGGAGCTCAGAGCAGCCTTTTAAGAAATAGATGGGAAGAAAATCAGGACCAACCGAGTGCGAATTCTTCATAGCCTTGATGGAGGATTTGATATCATTCGCATCTATGTGCGATATGACAAAGCTATTACTACAATAATTGGCACTTAAATTAGTCGCTGAATTGAAATTAAGCCGCGGGGGAACATTGCTATAGACAGATTGAAAGTGCTTAGCGAATGCGTTCGCTATATCTACACCCTCAACCTCTCTATCCCCATGCATCATGGTGTTAAGGATGCCACCATCCTTTCGTAAACTTTTTATATAGTTCCAGAAGGATCCGGGGTCATCCATAAGATTTCCCTCAATGGTACCCACATATGCTCGAAAGGCTGATCGAACATTGCGTTTCACCACCGAGCGGTACAGACTGAAAAGCTCGTACTCACTCCGAGAGCCAGTCGCCTTCCACTTCACATGATGAGTATGTTTGGTCTTAATGTCCGCGATGATTTCCCTGGAAAACCACCTCGGATATCTCCGCCCACCATTGCTCATGCGTTTTCTGGGAAAACATAAATCAAATAAATTATAAATGACACTGTAAAAATGTTGCAGGGCATCATTTACGGTGGTCAAGTTGTACAGGTCACTCCAGTCAAGTTGACTCATCAGCTGGTATAGCTTCAGAAAATCACCCTGGCTGAAGTTCCAACCTCTGAAGATGTCTTTTTTATGGCGCGGTACTCTGGTAATACCAGGATTATCCTTACCAGAGTACTCAAACTCTAGCGCGGGATGATAATCATCTTCAGGTACTAGTGGGGACACTGCTCTTGAAACTTGCAATTTGATATTGCTCAAAATCAAGTCCAAGATTCTGGAATCTGAGTTCAAAACGACATTGTGTTGTGCAAGCCCAAAAACTGCGCATAGGTACTCCAAGTCACGCTGGACATTGTCGATCCCATGAGCAGAGTGCAGGTTAAAGTCGCCCATCACAATGACATTTTTACCTCCGATCAGATTGAAGCTCGTATGCATCGCATCGAAAAATCGGTTATAAATTTCCCAATTAGACCCCGGTGGTATATATATAACACATATATATGTCACATGATTTACCCCATACATAAGTTTTACCCAGAGATCCTCATTGACTGATTCAAGATTGGGGACGCGCTCAGCCCTCAGCGCATCCCCCCTCCCGACCGCCAACAAGCAGCCGCCACCGCGACTGCGACTACTGTCGCTGTCCCGATCTCTGCGAAAAACGTGAAAGTTCTCCATATCAAAAAGCTCAGAGGAGAGGACGCTTGAATTTAGCCAAGTCTCAGTGAGAGCGACTATGTTAGCCTCACTCACCGAAACATTGGAGAAAAATTTTGAGCATTTTGTCCTCAATCCACGAACGTTCTGATACAGGAAGAAGAAAGAGTTGGATGAACCGAGTCAGCTAGGCCTCGGAAGTCGCGGAGCCGCAACACCCGCTCGCCACTCCTTGATGAAGGAACGGCGTGGCCAGTGTTTAGGCTCCAGGACCTCCGAGACAACCGAACTCGGTATTCCAATCTTGAACGATACATAGGAACTTCCCTCCTTGGGCTTGATTCTATGCACCGTATATGATGCCTTACGTAAACCATTAAGGTAAGACGCCATGTCACCGACCGAGGTATCGGGGTGGAATGGGAAAAAGTGAAAAAAATTAAGAACAGGGGAGGTGGGGGAGGGACTGTCCATTCTCCGAGTACCTCGGACGGTGGCGGGTCGCCTCCTGGACACCACATTCCACGGGCCACCATCACTCCCCACTGGTCTGTTGGCGACTAGCGGCGCAGAGGTCTTCTCCAGCGTGGCAGTCACTGACTGGTCTCCCTCAGGTTTCTTCACACCCTTCCTCTGCGAGGCACCAGATGGGGGACGCTTGCCCTTGGCGGCGTCCTTTGCAGCGTTCTCCCTCTCCACCACCAAGGATCCAGCAATAGTGGCCGCGTAGGTTGCACGCGAGGCGGGAGAAGTAGTAGAAGCTGTTGAGGACGATGGAGGTACACTTATCACCTCAGGACAGCCAGATGATGACGATGATTTTATTTGTGCAGCCCCCGCCGCAGAAACTTCTTCCGCCTTTTCAGATGGCACAGCTGCCCGAGCGGCAGCGCGTGTATTACGTCGCGCGGCTCGAGCAACGCTCGGTGCACTTGCACTCGCCGCTCCGGCTCTGTCGCGTAGTGCGGCCGCGGTACCAGCGACGTCACTGTGGGCCGGGCTAGGTACCCGGGCCGATAGTACTGGTACAGCGCTCGGGTCGGGTAACAATTTAGTCTTACCGACCGACAGAGAAATGTCACTCCCACTAAATGTACGCCTTCGCGGGCCGGGCACATCGATCATCTCGCGCAAACTCTTCACTTCGGCAGAAAGGGACCCCACCATTAAACGCAGGGTCCTCAGTTCTACCAAAACACTATCTACTTTCCCCTCCATTGTAGAAACTTTAACAAATATCTATAGAGAATGACGGAGCGCACAGAACCACAACCTCACGTCAAAAATGTCAAATCGGAACTTGTATCAAATTAAAAACGTTGAAGATTTATTTACTTTTGCTCTTCTAATTTTTTTATGTTCCGATCAGTTTTACAAGTAAAAACATTAGGCTGGGTCTATATTGTAAAATTTATTATTAGATAATCTATCGTTTATTTGAAACATTGTTATAATATCACAATTGATTTAATTTCTACGAAAATGCTTATTGTAACACCTGAAGATGGTAACATTGGTTAGCGAAACAACTGTCATTTCATAGGAATTAAATCAATTGTGATATTATAACAGTTTTTAAAATAAACATCACTAATCCACTGGTTCTGATTTAGAAAATTTGGTTTGGTTCATGTGGTTCTCCAGTAAATTTGGAGATATTTCGTGTATAAGTGAATTGTTTTCGTCAATTTGATTGTTGCCGCACTTTATAATAGTTAATTGTAACACGAAATAAGTTTTTACTGTTTTGATGTTAAAATTATATACATTTTTTTGTTTATATAAAGAATTATGAGAGGTGTAAAAATAAAATTTTCATATGTTCCAATGACAATTTGAATAAATTCTTCAATAATATTTTACTTGGTGGTGTTGGGTGGTTTTAAGTGCCTAATTACAGGTAATTTACTCGGCCGTACTGGAGGGTGTTCGGCTTTTTGTCCCCGATAGATATCTCCGACAGCGACAGCACAGATTGTTTTACCTACCAGCTGCCAAAACCAATCTGCCTCTGGTGACACCGGTGGGAAGAGCAATTAGTCTGCTGAACGCGGTCTCCTCGGAGATCGACGTCTTTCATGTTAGTGAAAGTACGTTCAGAAGGCAAATACTCTTAATTCTGGAGAGTATCCTGTCTTCCTAATGTTGAACCATATCTTATGCGTTTCTGGTAGTATACTATATATAATATATTATTTTACCTGTTCTCAATAGATGCCTTAAAAATAAATTTTGTAATGTCTGTTGATGAAATAAACTGATTTGATTTGATTTGATTTGATTTGATTTGATTTGATTTGAATTAAAAAAAAACGGTTGTATCGTGGAATATAAATTAAATAAACAAAAAATGTCCGGATCGTTCCAGCTGTCAACAAGTGCATAATTTAAAAGAACATTATGTGTTAAATTATTTTTATTTTGTTATTTTATTTGATATCATTGTATTAAAAGCCAATTAGAGAACAAGTCGCTAGACGCAAATGGCAGTGGATCGGTCACCCTCTGAGACGGAACCCAGCCTGCATCGCTCAGGGTGCACTAGACTGGTCCCCTATGGGGGAAAGAGAAAGCGAGGCAGACCTAGAGCCACCTGGAGAAGAACCCCGCAAGACAAGGTTAAGGCAGCAGGCCTCACTTGCGATGATGTTAGGCATCAGGCATGCGATAGAGTCGGGTGGAGAAGATTCCTTGAGGCCCTATGCACCACGGAGGTGTGACTGGACAAAAAGAAGAAGAAGATTTTAGATATATTTTGTGGACGTTTAATTTCTAACTGTGTGCGGGAGATGCCTATTGGTGGCGATGAGGTTCGCAACCCATCACACCGCGTCTCTCGCGGGGGCGAAAAGAGAAGGATGGAGTGCCGCATCGGTTAAAGTGTGGCAGTCCATTCTTTCTGCCTACCCTTTCGGAGAGACGGCGTGATGGTTAGTTAGTTAGTAAGTTAGTTAAAATAAACAGTTAAGTAAGTTAGTTAAAATAAATTTATTAATCAAGTAGTGTTTTAAGGCACATTTCGAAATGTTTCAGATATCAGAAAATTCGTTTTTTAGTACTGTATACGATACGAAGTACTTTTAACTTTAAGTGTGGAGTGCGACCACGTCGGTCTTAAGTGCCTCGAAGATGGTCAGTAAATATTCTTATTTTTCTTCTTCCTTGTTGTAGACCTATGTGGTCTATCTCCAGAGTGTTACTCCTCCTGTGTGGTAGACTCCCAGCTGTCCTTCCATCTTAAATGAGGTCGAGAACGAGTCCCGTGAGGCTGATTATGTAGTGCAATATAGGGAAGTCTGGTAGTGTCCATTCTTTGAACATGACCGTATCAGTCCATTCTTCGCTGGCTACTCCATCTAATAATAACCTCAACCTCACTTATTTCTCTAATTCTGGTGTTCCTCACGCGATCTCTCAGTGTCTTGCCTGCTATCGTTCTCAGTGTCTTCATCTCGGAAATCCTCAAAACTTGTTTGGTCCTTACTGTGTCTGCCCTTGATTCGACGCCATATGCTGTTATTGGTCTTACGCATGTTTTATAGATTCTCATCTTACTCGTAATGGTCATGTCTTTGTTTTTCCATATTGCGGATTTTAGAGCGCCAGAGATTGCAGCTGCCTTGTTTAAATGCTTATAAGAGAACCATTGCCGGCGAATGATTAGAATTTTGATAGAAGCACAATGATAGACGTTTGCTGTAATCGATTGATCTTTTATCTGTACAATTGACAATCGTACAATTGACATCGCTATGCGGCGAACCCAAGTATTATCAAGACCCCCTTCAAAATTTAATTCAACAGTGCAACATGCTTGTGTCTAAGGTACTCGTAATAAATATTCATGTAATTTATTGAAATTTCTTGGTTTGAGCCTTTTTTAAATACTACTAAGTTTCTTCTTCCTATTTTGACCAGATACTCTCTGTGTCAAGTTCCCTCTTGATGGGTAGATTACCATCTGTTCTTTCATCTTTCGCAGGTCATTTTTGAGGTTCGTTTCCTTGAGGCAACTGTCCCTAGTTGTTCTTATTATTATTATTATTATTATTATTATAACAGTTATGTTGAATAGCTCTTTACATCATTACAGTGCAACCAAATCGTAATAAAGGATATAGCTATCATATTGATTCTGATGACGTGTGATATGTAATTATTTTATGAATTCTTGACCAGACCAAATACAGTGTGACAATGACTCCGTGATCACAGGGAATCGAATCCAGGACCTTCGGTGTGGCAGTTATTTTTAGTTGCCATTCTGCGACAGAGGTCGTCAATGTCCCTTGATTCTCGCATTCAATTGTTGATCCTAGAACCCTTTTCTCTAATATTAAAAATAAATAATTATTTAAATAATTAATACGCATGAAAACGTCAATTTTCTAGAAGTTATTTTTTTTTTTTTATGGGAATGGCATGTTTCGCCTCTCTAATGTTTCATCATTTGATAATGCCTTAGAAGGGCGAAACAAGTCATTCCCATAAAATATAATAAAACTTCTAGAAAACTGACGTTTTCATACGTATTAATTATTTAATATGGAGTTTTACATCATTGTTCAAGAAACAAGAAACAATAAATAATTATTTTGTTTTGATCGACTTGTTCTTCCTCTAGTAGCAATTGAAAGGCAATCAAAAGTGAGAATAATTCAATAATTTAAACAAATTCATTCTATTAATATGCTGCAGATACCGATTTTGGATATATCAAAGACTTGGATCATCTAACTTACCGAGGATCAGTTCTTGAATGCGTGTAGAACGATTGGGCTGAAAATATTTTCCCTTTGATCAAAGTTGCGTCAATTGCGTTTTAATTAAGACTGTCAATCACGCGATCATATTGTCAATTTTATTGACCATCTCAGGGGCGCTTTAATGCAGCACGTACACATTTAGTATCAGCACGCACGAATGCGTTTTGTCCTCGTGTATCGTAACGTATTCAGACACACACATGTATAGTATTCTCACCAACACACCCCCGCCTCGCATGATTGTAGATTACTCACCTTATCACAAAGCAACGGCAATGAATTTCTTAATGATCCAGACAGGTCTTTTTTCTGATAATACTCGAATAACTGAAAATATTTACTCGCATGCGATATGAAACCGATTCCAACTGGTTCGGCCTCTAATCGCGCTTTTGGCTTACATAATTACTTTCCAGTTTCCCGATTAATAATACTACAGAAATATATTAAATACTTGATCTCATTTTGCTCGTTATGACGTCAAATTACGATTCCGCACGAAATCTCTTAAAAAAATGACCTACATTTGGGGTTTCGGGGTTTGGCTACTGTGTTGAATGGGACAAGACGAATGAAATCATGTCTATAAATAAAATTAATACATTATGAAAAGAATTTGTCTATTTAATAATAATAATAATAATTAGGCTAATTTGTATAGCGCCATTTTCGTGAATAGCTCACCTCAAGGGCGCTTTGACAATGTTTTTAGTCATGAGAGCTGCATGTGATACTAGCAATCAGATAACCGTTGTTTACATTTTATGTGATGTTTTGAAAAGGTGGGTTTTTAGGTGAGATTTAAAGTCTATCGGATTGTCAGTGCATCTAAGGCGTGCAGGAAGCATATTCCAGGCGGATGGACCTGCCATTGCGAAAGTCCGATCTCCGAAATTTGTCCGGGGGTTGCGCTTTGGCTCAACTTGTTTATAAGGGACAGACAATTGGAAAGAGATAAGACACAGGGACAACGAGACAAGGGCTAGCTCAAGCGACTAACAGAATTGTCCGTTAAAAGTTATCATCGTTAACAAAACCCTATCTAGACAACCTTTGATAGAAGTGCACAATGGTAGTTTTCTCCCTTTCAGAGTAAGTACCTAATTGACCAAAAAATTTGTTGAAAGTAGAGAAAGTAGTCAAAATAATAATAATACAAACGATAGTATTACTAAGATGGTTTAGACACAAGAAAAAGATAGTGATGAATGTATACGTTAAGGCAGAAACATACTAACGTGTTGTGATGTGTTATGTTGCGTCACACTCATATAGGAATCATACATTTTGTATAGTTAGAATCACATTACTATTGACCATTGTGTCGCAACGTTGAGACATCTCGACACACGATGACGAGCTTCATGGCAGAATGACAGCAGTTATGGCTGCCACACCGAAGGACTCGGTTTGGATTCTCGGCGATGATAATATAATTCTCACTGTCTTTGGTCTGGTGTAGAATTTACGTGACAGTAAAATGATGATTTACATTAAATTATATTCAATATTTAAGATCTATTGACCCCAAACAGTGTCAAATGCCGTTCTCCGGACCATGGCAGGCGAAAAGCCAATTAGAGAACAAGTCGCTAGACGCAAATGGCAGTGGATCGGTCACACTCTGAGACGGAAGCCAGCCTGTATCGCTCAGGGCGCACTAGACTGATCCCCTATGTGGGGAAAGAGGAACCAAGGCAGACATAGAGCCACCCGGAGAAGAGCCCTGCAGGGCGAGGTTAAAGCAGCAGGCCTCACTTGGGATGATGTTAGGCATCAGGCATGCGATAGAGTCGGGTGGAGAAGGTTCATTGAGACCCTATGCACCACGGAGGTGTGACAGGACAAAAAGAAGAAGAAGACGAAAAAACAAAACCCTATCTAGACAACCTTTTATAGCAGTGCACAATGGTAGTCTTCTCCGTTGCAGAGCAGTAATTGACCAAAAATGCGTTGAAAGTAGAGAAAGTAGTCAAAATAATAATAATACAAATGATAGTATCACTAAGATGGTTTAGACACAAGAAAAAATAGTGATGAATGTATACGTTAAGGCAGAAACATACTTACGTGTTGTGATGTGTTATGTTGCGTCACACTCATTTAGGAATCATATATTTTATATGATTAGAATCACATTACTATTGACCAGTGTGTCGCAACGTAGATATCAGGCGCAACATCACGAAGCACCACGATGACGAGCTTCATGGCAGAGTGACAACAGCTATAGCTGCCACACCGAAGGATTTGGGTTCGATTCCTGGCGATGATAATATGATTCTCACACTGTCTTTGGTCAGGTGTAAAACTTACGTGACAATAAAGTAGTAGATTAGCTTTCTATCACATGTCATAAGAATCAATATAATATGAGTATCAATACCATTTTCATCGATTTGGCTCGCGCTGTAATGATGGAGAGAGCTATATAACAAAATAATAATAATATTTAGTATGTATAAGTTGCTTAGGACCGTGGTAGACATGACGCTATGGGACTTGACGTGAGCGCTCTACTCGAATGCATAATTTAAAAAGTTTTTTACCAACATTGTGAAGGAAGCAAAAAATTGAACAAGACTAAAGAAAATTAATTCACAAGTGAGTCATGTTAAAAGTCATATTAATCGAGCATGGAAGAATCTAGATTTATGTGTGGCGATGAAATATTGTGGCAATCCATTCTGTTTGTCTACACTCCTATTAGCTGCATGGATGTTGGTTACCTAAGTAACGTTGATCATCTGTACCCCTCATACTAAATACCTTTATTCATTGTTTCTTCAACAATGGCATTATCACATTTGAAAAAGCCTTAGACAGGCGAAACTTGTCATTCACAAAAATAACAATAAAACTTCTAGAAAACAGACATTTTCATTCGTATTTATTATGACATTATCGTACATCATATCATACGGATTTCTTTAATCACATAAGCACATTGAAAAACCAGGGCCATCTGAGAATCCATGGGTCCATCTTCAGAACCAGGATTACATAACTGCATTTGAAATCCCGATGATTTAATAGTTACGTCCAGAAACTGGCGAACCTTATACGAAAGACTTTTTACACCCCTATTTAGAAATATCTTAAATTACAAATACTCCCAGTCGCCATTGATCTCCTTTATAGAAACGCTCCTGAACATACAAATTAAGCCTCAGCCTAAACCAAACTCACCAATTCATCTTTCCAACAGCGTTTCCTGATTTAAGAGGAATATACTCACTAATTATGCCTCCATATGTCAGAAGATAAAGTCCAAGTTCATATTATCGTAATTTTCGTTTATTCATACACACAAAAATAGCTTACTAATTAATTAATTTTTTTATCAAATATACGCTCTTTGATAAATTCCGAATATTCCATAGCAACTGTTGCTTGACGCTTGTAATGTGACGATATTGGATCATCATTTTATTTATCTGCATATATTTTTAAATTTTCTTCTTCTTCTTCATGTGCCGTGCTCGTAACAGCTCCTCCACACTTCGGATGCCGGTCCACTCCCTCACGTTTCGCAGCCAAGACATTTGTCTCGGCGTCCCTCAATTTTCCCCTCCAATATCGGTTGGAGAAGGTGGTACTTTTCCCCACGCAGTATATGATCCAGATGTGAGATCTTTCGAACCTTGATAGTTGATAACAATTCCCTGTCAACTCTAGCTCGCCTCAGGACTTCGTTATTGGTAACCATGTCTGTCCAGGGAACTCTGAGCATTCATTTTAAATAAAAATTCCATATTATATGAATTCCATATAATCTGCTTACAATAAAACCTGTCCATCAAACATTGTGCCAAACTCTTCTGAAATAAAATTTTATATATTTTTTTGTTTCCTAAACAATGAAGTAAAACTCCATATTAAATAATTAATACGAAAGAAAACGTCTGTTTTCTAGAAGTTTTATTATATTTCATGTGAAAGACATGTTTCGCCCATCGAAGGCATAATCAAATAAAATAAAATAAATTTTGAATTCATATAATATGGAATTTATAGTAAAAAATACGTGTTAATGCAGATAAATAAAATAATGATTCATTATCTTCACATTACAAGCAAGAAAACAGTTGCTATGGAATATTCAGAATTTATCGAAGCGCGTGTATTTGATAATATTTTTAATATAAGTAAGCTATTGACGGGTATATGAATGAAAAGAGAAAATTACGATATTTTGGACTTAGACTTTATTTTCTGACATATGCAGGCATAATTATCGTGACTATTCATCTTACGTCTGATGGAAACGCTGTTGGAATGGTAAATTGGTGGATTGGTTTAGGTCGAGACTTGATATGTGTGTTCAGAAGCGTTTCTATTAAGGAGGATTGATTTCGATTTTTGATTTATGGCGACTGGGAGTGTTTGTAATTTGAGAGGTTTCTCAGATGGCCCTGGTTTTTCAATGTGCTTATTTGATAAAATAAATCCATATTATATGATGTATGTCATAATTAATACAAATAAAAACGCCTGGAGGTTTTGAGGAGAGCCAATTGTAGTGACAACTGCTAAAGGACGTTAAGGTCCGTAAGATTTCACATCTGGGTCACATTCTGCGGGGAGATAAATGCAGTTTGCTCCAACTAATACTGATGGAAAAAATTGAGGGGCAGCGTGGTCCTGGTAGAAGGCAAACGTCTTGGCTGTGCAACATAAGAGACTGGACCGGGATGAGATATGTGGGGGAGCTGTTCCGGGTTGCGCAAGATAAAGAAGCCTTCGCCGGAGTGATTGCCAACGTCAGGGGGACCTGATACGGCACGCGAAGAAGAAGAAGTATTCTAGAAGTTTTATTATAATTAATGTGAATTAAATGATTCGCTTGTCTGAGTCATTTTCAAATGTGATAATACATTACACAGGCGAAACATGCTATTCACATAAATTATAATAAAACTTCTAGAAAACAGACGTTTTCATTCGTATTCAAAGATGCGTTATATCCATTTTAATTTTTGTTCAAATAACATTAATAATGATGTATGTCATATATGATTATTTTGTTCAACATGCTATAAACTGTCATTTGTAATCAAAGTTTATACAGCCTTTAAGGATTCTAATATTTACAGTAAACATCATTTAATTCCTTCAAACTTTATTAATTTCGTTTTGGATCTATTTCATTATCATACGCCACCCAGAATGGGTCATCTTTTCATATTTTTCTATCGCCCCATTCATCCAGTTCATATTAGATGTATTTTGTTAGCATTAGTTATTAATTAATTTATTAATACGCCATTTCCTAGAAAGTATGTGTGATGTTTTCCATTTCTACCATTTACCTATATAACATTATTTAACATTTATTTTTCGTTTTTTTCCACGTGTGTAAACAAATTTAGTGATCATTGTGGCACTTGTAAACAGCGCCTTCATTCGCCCTGAATTATTTTATAATTATATTGACGCTTTGATGTCCTTTTAATGGACATTAAAAGTAAATACAATGAACCGGTTAGAGGCATTTTAAATGTGGCTTCATCGAAGAATGTTCAGGATCCCATGGACAGACAGAGTGATGAACCCAGAAGTCCCGAATCGTGCAGGAGTAAATAGAGAGCTGCTGACATTAATCAAAGTCCGCAAGATTTCATATCTGGGTCACGTTCTACGAGGAGAAAAATATCGCCTGCTGCATCTAATTTTGAAGGGATAAATAGAGGGCCGCAGGGGGGCAGGGAGAAGGCAGATCTCTTGTCTGCGCAATGTGAGGGAATGGAAGGGAATCGGAACGGTGGAGAAGCTATTCCGGACAGCGCAGGATAGGGAAGAGTTTACCAGAGTGATCGCCAACGTTGGGGGGACCTGACAGGGCACTTTAAGTAGAAGAAGAATTGACGCTTGAGATTATATGATATAAGATAATCAAATATGTTATAACAAATAAATATAAAGATTTTTCGTATTTCAGTTGCATGCTTCGCTATAGGATTAGTTTCTTTAACATGTTTTAACAGTTCTTGACTATCAATATGTTGTAGCAGTAGGTTACCATTTTGGATTGGTCCAGCATTGATTCTAATGCATTAGACGATGAAATTGTAAAAAAAAATAGACAAAAGAAACATTTAAAAGCATTCCAAATTGATTATTACCACATAAGAGATAAAACAAACGAATTATATAATTAGGTAAGTGCTCAGAACGCTACAAAAAATTTAATTTCGCAAAAACAAAACACATTTTACTTTCAGGTACTTACTTAGATAAACCGGCATCTTTACGGTCGGTGAGTAAGTAATTAACTCAATGTCGAGGTCGTGAATTTATGTAGCGATCTTCTGGAGATACGCGTTGATATATTTTTGTTATTCGTAAATAAAAAACAACAAAAAAACAAAACAAAAAAAACACTACTCTGCAGAATAAATGCAGTAGAAATGAGATCTCTTAGACGAATTTGTTGTAAGTCTTTATATGATAGAGTGTCAACTGCAATATAAGAAGTGAATGAAAGTGTTATGAACAAAATAATAAAAGGATAATTAAGATGAATCATACAACTAGGTAGAAACAATTTCGAGAAAGAAGCTGACCGAAGAATTCAGTTGGGTTGGGCAGCCTTTGGAAAATTACGCCATGTTCTCACCTCTAAAATACCACAATGCCTCAACCTAAAGTCTTCAACCAATGACGTACGCAGCCGAGACGTGGACACTGACAAAATGTCTAGTCTACAGATTCAAGGTCACCCAACGCGCCATGGAAAGAGCCAAGGATGGAATAACCTTTAGGGACTGATTTAGAAACGAATTTATTCGACAACAAACCAAGGTGACTGATGTGGCTCTGAGGATGGGCGGGCTGAAGTGGCGATGGGCTGGCCATGTCTGTCGGAGAACCGACGGCCGATGGGGGAGACGGGTTCTGGAGCGGAGACCGCGTACAGGATTCCGCAGAGTTCGACGTCCCCCTGCCCGCTGGACAAGATGAATAAATGTACAAGAAGCGAGGGGTATATCAGGATGGAAGAGTGTGGGGATTCTTCCTCTTTGCCTACCACTACAGGGAATCTGCGTAATGGTTAGTTAGTAAGTAAGTTTTTTTGATATTGTGATAGATGAATTAGGAGGAGATAACGATTCTGGAGAGACAACGTTGAAAGGCCTAAGTGAGGATTCCCAAGATGCACGAGACTCCAGAGTGTTGTCGAAAGAAAGTAGGACATCTTCATCACAGGTTTTTTTTGTGTATACAGCAAGTCGTTTTAACCCAATTATTTTTTAAATATTTTTTTAGCTATTATATTGATTTTTATGACATGTGATAGGTAGCTAATTCTACACCAACCAAAGACAGTGTGACAATCACACTGCCATCGCCGGGAATCGAACCCGGGGCCTTTGGTGTGGCAGTCAGGGATCTTGCCACTAAGCCACGAAGGTTGTATAATATATTCTGCCTGAATAAATTACAGAAAGAAGAAGGAGAAGACGACACTGCATTCTGTCTTTCTCCCGTTTAAATCTGAATATATTATTTCGAATGGTTCAATGTCAAATTGCGATTTTTCATTCAGACAAAAAACAAACGAGAAGCTAAAAATAATAAGTGCTGTTTACGAGTATGACGAGTAGACGAGCATAATACGAGCAACATAAACATGGTATCGGCCGGGTACTCGTACGTGCCAAACGCAACGTTTCAGAGTCTGAAAAAAGGTCCTCTACTAATAAACAAGAGCTTTAAAAGCGGAAAAAAAACCTTTTCAGTAAAAACTCAGCCGTGCTGCCACTGAATAAACTATTATTGTTTTTTTTTTCAACAATAAAACACACACAAAACCTTTGGAAGTAGACCCATTAGTACAGCAGAAGAAATACATAATAGAAATGTAAGAATTATCTGTCAAAAAACTTAATAACTAACTAACCATCACACCGTCTCCCCGAAGGGGTAGGGAAAATAATAGACTGCCCCAATTTTCTTTCCCGACATATTTCTCTCGATTGTCATGCACGCACGTCGATTTCTCCTACTTCTCGCGTGGCCGATATTCAATATTTGATTTATTTGATCGTGCCACATTTTCCTGTCAACCTTATTTAAGTTTTTTATTTGATAATGCCTTAGAAGGGCGAAACATGTCATCCCCCAGAAAATATAATAAAACTTCTAGAAAAACATAAGTTTTTTCATTCGTATTAATTACTTATGTAAGTTATTAATAAATGCTCGTCTTTTTTATAAATATTTAATTTTATGGAAAATCTTTTTTATTCCTATTTATAAATGATTTAATATGGAGTTTTTACATCATTGTTCAAGGAACAATAAATAAATATCACAGTCGAAACAAAAACAAAAGTGGAAGAAGTTATAAAAAAACACCGTTTTAGTAAATTATAATTTAAAAGGAACTTCCACCAAAAGATTCCAGTAAAATCATCATATTTTCTTCTAAATTCGCCTTCACTTTGTGTTGTGGGTTCACATTTAAATAAATATAACTACACTCCATATTTTAACAACAATTTACTACACTTTTAACAGATATGTTTCGGTTGTGTCCCAACATTTTCGATGAACAAATTTTAATAAAATTGCTAAAATTTGTACATCGAAAAAGGTCGGGTCACAACCGAAACATGTCTGTAAAAAGTGTTGAAAAAATACGAAGTGTTATTATGTTTATTCAAGTACCATTTTATTTTCTATTACATATTGTATATTTCATACTTTCTTATAAAGAACTTATTTTGTGATGTGGCATTACTAAAAATAACTTCATTCTTAGTAACACTTTCATATTTACATAGTTTCGCTTCTTCCGGAGCTACTTCAGTAAACAAACTGTTTGTTTTTGTAACCCTGACGAAGCTCCATTATGATCGAAACCGGTTAGTTTGATAAAACAAAATAAAGTGCTGTAAAAACAAAGTACACAAGTATTTAAAATTATTTTTGATTATATTTCAATTGTTGATTTTGAGTCTAAACAGGTTGAATATGATGATGGAATAGTATGATGATATTTTCTGCCTACTCATTCAGAGAAACAGCGTGATGATTGTTTTTAAATACCTGTTTATCGTTCAAAAGCTCTAGAGATAGCTCATATAAATTTGAAGCTTAAGTTCTCGTTCATTTGATACGAGTTCAATGGGGTTCAACCGCATAACAAATTGTAAGTAATTTGTTAATTAATAATATCTTGTGTGTGTTTGCCCGATACTACAGCGGCTTGTACCTACGTATGGGCACCTACTATGGATAGGAGATTGCCTCTGCGAGTACACTATTATCAGTATGTTTTTATTGCACAAGTTTATCTAATTTAATCTCCAGAGTTTATAGACCTACATATTTATGAAATGACTTCTGCTACTGTGGGTTGTTATTGATTTTCTTATCGGGACTCAATTATAAGCAGCTGTAAATAAAATCATACGGATCAAAACAATATTGTCAAACTCTCAATAAAGGTAATCAATCATTCTAGAAATCGCGTTGGGTTAATAACATATTTGGAGGTATGGTACGTATATCAATATTGTCTGTAGTGTAATTACTGGTCTATTAAATAGATTCTACTAACATCGATAGTGAATGTTGGGAAAAGACCGCAGAAGACAGACCAAGGAGGAGAATATCAGTACATAAAGATACGCAGGATTTTGAAGCACTAAGGATTTTGAAGCACAGCACTAAGAGAGGAGTAAGAGAAGAACGAAGAGACCACCAGGAAACCGTGGCGTTTCAATTGCCAACGCCTTCCCCTGCTCTAGATGTCCCATAGTATGTGGATCCAGAATTGGATTCTTTAGCTATATGCGGACCCACAACCGTGAAGGACAGTCTTCCTCCGATACGAGGACATTTCTAGAAGTTTTATTATATATTTTGAGAGTAATATGTTTTGCCTCGCTTTAGGGCATTTTATCAAATGTGATTTTTTGATAATCCTATGCCAAGGCGGTGCTTTTGCGAGAAATCAATATGGGCAGATCCATTTGAACAGGACTCGAAAATAATAAGTATCAACCGATCGTGTGTGTCTCTTCATGAATCTATTAAGATTCTCTATAGGAATTATCTTCTACCTCTCGATGCTACATCCCGTTGTGGGATTTGGTCTCTTTAGTCCTCCACTGGCTCCTATCCCTGGATATCCCTCTCCATTCTCCAGGTCTTTCCAGTTTTCTCCGCTTCGACGCATTTGGCCCATCTTTTTCTGTGGTCTCTTTTTAAGTGTTTTTAGTGTTATCTGCATGTGAGGCGGGACATAGAGGAAAATAGCAATAGATTAAATGTGGCCTGGTCCCTATTGATTCATTTTATACACTTTTTTTTCTAACGTAACTCCCGCATGGATGAGAGACGGGCCTAGGGATTTAATGAGCGAAGCTGACGAAAGGCGCCGTTCGCCTATAACAGCTTCGGGTAAGCAGTGGGAATACTCTATTTCCTCTGTCCTATAAGGTCTTTTTTTAAGGGCTTCGTGCGGAACCCTTCTGTGTTCTGTCCTCCGGCATTCTTTCTGCTATCCAGCCCACCGTAGATATTGAGACATCAGAATCTCACTTAAGTTTCTATATTAATATACGCTTTCATTTGGGGTATGTATTAATCCTCGTAGACCACTTCTATTGAATTAAATTGAATTTATAATTATTATTCATTAAAATATTCAAAGATCGGATGATCACAGATACATACACGTCGTGTAGGTGTTCGTGTATGGAGAATCGAGTGGAGATCTACTATGAATACAAAAATGATTCGTCCCAAAATGCTAATTTCACAGACCGATTAAATTAAACACACGGCCTGATAGCTCTCTTAGTTCGTGTCTACATATACTTTACGATTTTAATAGACATGAAAATGACGTTTTGTGTGCCATTTGCCTTGTGAAGTCTCCAGATTTCTAAATAATATTAATGAGGTGTATATTCAAACATCAGAAAATGAATTTAACAGCATAAAAAAATATGAATGTAAGAAATCGAATGCAAAATTACATATTTTTTTTACGTTTCAAATGACTATACTTTCGATTTGAATAATATTTTGAAAACATTGTTTTTTTACAACACTTTTTGCACCTTTTACAAACATGTTTCTGACCAAGGACACACCGTAGAAAATTTCTACAATTCATCGTCTGTCATTACGGACTTTTCTTCCCAAGCCAGGCAAGGACCCAACAGCTTCTTCAAATCATAGACCAATTAGTCTTCTTCCTTGCACTGGTAAATTGTTGGAAAAACTCATACAATCAAGACTCAAAACAACACTTCACGAACAGAGTACCATTCCAGATTTTCAACACGGTTTCCGTGCCCAACACTCCACACAACATCAGCTACTTCGTGTAGTAGAACTTATTGCCACAAACTTTAACACGCGCAAATTCACCACTTTCTTTTCCCTAGATGTCAGTAAAGCATTCGACCGCGTCTGGCACACCGGCCTGTTATACAAAATGGGAAAAGCAAACATCCCACTGCCTATGATTCAACTCATAGCCAGCTTTCTGTCCGATCGCCTTTTCAGCGTCAAAATCAACAAGGCCAAATCCCTTGTACGCCCTATCAGAGCAGGAGTTCCCCAAGGTTCAGTAATGGCTCCTACTCTGTTCAACATCTACTGCAGTGATATCCCTCTTCCCCGAGATCAGAACACCCACATTGCCCAATTCGCTGACGATACGGGCATCATCTCCAGTGCTAAAAGGCCGCTTCTCGCGACCCGCAGGGTGCAAAAACAGGCCGATGTGCTAGAGGTGTGGTGCAGAAACTGGCGCATTACCATCAATCCGAGTAAAAGCGCAGCGACCCTTTTCAGTAAAAGACACATTCCTCCAAACATTCCCAACATAAAAATGTTCGGCCAAGACGTTCCTTGGACCAAAACAATCAAATACCTTGGGGTTACCTTGGATTCTAAGCTGACATGGAGGCCACACATTACAAATAAAGTCAAAGCCGCGTCAAAAGCAATCTCAGCCCTCTACCCAATGTTAGCTAGAAACAGTAAACTAAGCATCGACAATAAACTCCTGATATACAAAACGGTTATAAGGCCGATCTTCACTTATGCAGCCCCAATCTGGGGCTATGCAGCTTCGAGTCACATACAAAAACTCCAAATCCTGCAAAATAAGGCTATCCGTTTATCGCTTGGTGCGCCTTCATGGACCAGGATTACACAACTGCACCTAGAATCAGGAATCCCGATGATAGATGAATTCATTCTGAAACTTGCCGAACGTTTTTACAAAGGACTCCCTTCACATCCCAACCCCACAATAAAAGACCTCTCTAATTACGACCCAAACACTTCCAGCCGCCACAAGCGCCCAAAATCGATTCTCCTTCAGAGGAACACTCCGGGCCACACAAATCATGCCCCCGAATAAACTAACAACCCACCAAATCACCTTCCAACAATGTTCCCATCAGACGTAAGAGGAATAGCCACATGAGCTGAACCTCTGTAAGCCAGAAGATCCAAGTCCAAGTCCAAGTCCATTACGGACTTCTGTGGCCCGAAAAATGTTTGTGAAAAGTGCAAAAAGTGTTGTGACAATACTTTTCAATTTAATAAATTAAGCTAGCCATTTTTCGTTTAGAGTTTGATTTTATGTGTATCCATTAGGGATATACTTACGCATTTTATGTACAGATAAAAAAAAGGTTTTTATAACAAGTTAAAAAAAGGTCATGTTTTTACAGTATTTTATAGATCATAGAAGTGAAAGTTGAAGAAAAAATATCAGTTGGCAGACTCTTGCCATTAAGGGATGTATGAAGAGGGCTAGGACAGACATTTATAAATGTTCTTAGAGCCATCTTTTCTTATTTTTGAAGAAGTCAATTGGATCATCAACTTTTGTGCAACGAAATATTGAATGTGTACAATGGGTAAAACTTTAATATTAATATTAAGTGTTTTAATCAATTTTTATAATACATTTTAAATGAGTTTTAGAAGAAGTTTAACTGTAGTGATTTCGATTATCAGCATATTTCTATTCTGTTATCATAGACGAATATTTTTATAGATATATTTAGGTGAATAATGAGTTCGAATAAAAACGTCTCTTTTTTAGAAGATTTATTATATTTTATGGGAATGTGACATTACAAATGTGACATTTGTAAGCAAGGTGAAATATGTAATTTCCATAAAATTAAATAAAAATCTATAAAGCACACGTTTTCATTCGTATTAATGATTTAACATTTTTTCATGAGTTTTATCATTGTTTAAGAAACAATGAATATATTGAAGTAAACATTATATACCTATATTTTGTGAATTAAAAACCGTCTTTCCATTTTTGAAAATATTTACCTCGATTTTGTTACGACGAAAATATACCTTCATCATCGGAAATGATATAAACTCTATATCGTTGTCCCGATGATGCAGGTATATTTTAGAACAAGTCAAAATTAAATAACTAAAAAGCGAAGAAAACTGCGTATTATAAAGAAAAATATCGTGATTATGGAATTCCGCAACTTAAATTGATGGAAAAATAAATTAACATTGTCATTTGAGTAGGTTTTGCAACGCCTTTTGTCAAGATTGACATACATCTTTTAAAGTATATATTTCAATACATTGATTTAAAATATAGTTAATTTCTCAATCGACAGTGAATATATATTTTTTATTGATAAATGCGGAGTACAGGTTTGATTTAATATAAGTATTATAAGAACGTGCTTATTGTACCTCCTAACCTGTTTTACGGTGGCACAATATCTGTGTGCGTGACACTCTATATAAAAATATGGATGAGGTTTAGATAGAAATAGAAGAGTGTGAATTTTTTTTTTTGGTTTCTCTATGTCTTTTCATATCCCCTTGTTTGTTAGTTAGCATATTTATCACAACTTTACAATCTATAAGTAGCTCGTACTGCCTTTAATAAAATGAGAGCTATTTTCTGCGATGATAACATTAATTTAAAGTTACGACAAAGAATGGTCAGATGCTATGTTTGGTCAGTGCTGTTATACGGGGTGCAGTCATGGACCCTTAAAGTCAATGTTATGAACCAATTGGAGGCCTTTGAGATGTGGATACACCGAAGGATGTTACGCATCTCCTGGACTGACATGGTCAGCAACACAAACGTTCCCCATAGAGCCAGAGTTGACAGAGAGTTGCTGAGCAACATCAAAGTCCGTAAGGTGTCCTACTTGGGCCATGTTCTGAGAGGCGAAAAGTACGCACTACTACATCTGATCTTGGAGGGTAAGATTGAGGGTCGACGAGGTGTTGGGAGAAGGCGGGCTTCCTGGCTGAGGAACATCCGAGAGTGGACGGTGCTGAGGACCGTGGGGGAGCTGTTCCGAACTGCCCAGGACGAGGCCTACTCAAGTGTGATAGTCAACGTTGGGGAGACCTGACAGGACACGGAAAGAAGAATACAATCTACAACATAAAATTATCTTTCAATAGTGTAGTGCTTGGCGTACACTCTATAAGGAGAATCATTTGTCATAATTACAAATCAAATTGAATTATAAAAAGGTGTGTTTTTTTTACATTGAATACGATTCTATTAGTTTCGTAAAGTCACCGTCTAAGCGAGCGCACATCCATAAAGTGAATGTACATTGAACATTAGTTAGTATACAGCAAGATAGGAACATGCAGCATGGAGCGTAGGCTTGCCACATGACCTCCATTGTTGCGAATAAAAACACATCGAAAAGTTCACCGCGAGAACAGAAGAATAATGTTCACGACCGTTCTTGTTACTGAGACCTGTTTTTCATACCGGTTGCCGCCTGCAGCACGGGTAACGTTCTGTGATTTGATTCCACTCCAACAGCAAACTAGATTACCTACCTATCTCCTATCTAATACTTACCTCGAGCTATTGAACTGCAGTACCTACCAGTTCAACCTTTGGGCAAGAACCGAGCGCAAAACAGTGGCAATACCCAACAAATTTAAATTATATGAAAGTTAGTTCCATTGAGGGAGATTATCCATAGACAAATTAATACATATAAACCCGACGATCGCCGTAAGCACACATGTGCGCTCTACGTAGACGATCGCCATAAGTGCAGCTGTGCGCGCTTCGCAATATTCGAAAGATGTATTTCAAAATTAATTCCGATTTTCTCACAACGACATCTATGAATATTTTAAAATATTAACAAACCAAAAAGGATCGATATTTTTCGATAGTTTGGGAGAAAATACGTGGCGTATCGGCGCGCTGTTTCTACAAACATGTGGCGAAGAATTTTGAAGCGTATGAATAGGTCTATACAGACATTTCATTTAAAAAATCGTGTTTCGAATTTCGTATTTTGTTAAGGTTACCCACCGCTAACCGAAGCTAGCAGAAGGACGGAGCGGCACCCTTTCGTCAGCTTCGCTCATACAATCCTTAGCCCCGCCGCCCATCCACGCGGGACTTACATTTGCTGGAGAATGCACCATTCCAGAAAAGAAAGCAAAAGGCAAAAGGGTATCTAGGCCACAATTAATCTAGTTTAATTTCAATTCACTTCTATGTCACAATCTCACAAAACAGCAAAATATGGTATACGATTTTACGGCCTATCATAAAATTATTTCAGACAGATATGACGAGGGTGGGACAGAGTGTGGGATGGGAGAGAATACGTGGAATGATAAAAATAAATAATAATAATACCAAAAATAATAAATTTCCTAAGGAAATCGAGAAAACACTTATCATGGAAACAGGTACACAGGGAACCCAACATTTTAATGTGTACGAAATAAAAATAAAAATAATCCAAGAGAAGAGGACGGGACCCCGCAACGTGCCCCCTCTCCCCAAGCGAGAAGCCGACACCCCCTCAAAGGGGCGGATGTTGTTATGGCCTTTTTTTAAAAAGGAACATACTCGTAGAAGTTCCCGACACATACCCGAGGCTGTTATAGGGCGTAGCGGCGCCCCTTTTCAGCCTCGCTAGTACACTCCCTGGACCTGTCCCCGGTCCATCCGGGACTTTAAAGACGACAATAACAAGGGGGTGCCAGACCACACTTAATCTACCCTATCTTACTTCTATGTTCCGCTGTACGTTATTGAATAAATAAGCAAATAATACATGAACATTTCAGAAACGTTAAATGAAAGATTAAAAGAAATATACACCACAGGTAGGTATATACAGCGGGAAGCACAGGAGAGGCAGAGGAGACAAATGCGGAATTGGAAAAATTGTGGAGTACAGTTTTTGACATGTAGGACAAAAGACGAGGTTAAGGAAGCATTTCATACCAATCAACCTGAAACGAAAAGTCCATGAAGCCTGCGTTCTGCCAGTTGGTACTTATGGTCTTGAAACTGTTACATTGTCCACACAAAGTGCCGAGAAACTACGAGTGACCCAAAGAGTCATGGAAAGAGCCATGTTAGGAATAAGCCTAAGAGACAGAGTCAGAAACGATACGGTGAGAGATAAAACAAAGATAACTGACATCATCTACCGGGTGGCGACTCTAAAATGACAATGGGCAGGTCACGTAGCCAGCAGCTCAGATGAAAAGTGGACAAGAAGACTGCTGACTTGGAGACGCAAGTCAGCAGTCTTCGCAATGCAAGGCGATCGCAACTAAGGTGGAAGGATGATCTGAACAGACACGTCGGAATAACCTGGATGCAGTCTGCACAAGACATAGTGACATGGAAGCGAATGGAGGAGACCTTGGACCTTGGCCTAGGAGGAGTGGACGGGAATAGGCTGAGGAAGAAGAAGAAGAAGAAGAAGAAATAAAAATTACTGCATAAATTATTATAATGGCCGAGAGGGAGAGGAACGAGGTCCGTCACAGCGGAGCAACCCCTTCCTCCCAGCTGGAAAGCAGCGCACCCTCAGAGGGCAAGAAACAGCACAGCTGTTGTTATGGCCTAATTTATTTATGATAGGTCTGATTTCTTAAATGTAAAAAATACTCACCGACCGCCGCTGGTGTACAGGAACCTCTTGTACACATCAGCCAGCCAAGTATTGGGTAACATCGCGAGGACTATTAATTAATTATTTCAGAAGGCAATACATTTTCACGACTCACAGGACTCAAGCCTCCATTCGATGAGCATGTTTAGTATATACCCCGGTTCGAGCAGCCTGTGAACATAATATTTATGTGTTTATGATAATGTGATTGCAATATCAATAAGCCCTGTTTACCAGAACCGGTTTTATTTATTTTCATTTCACAAACAAGCACAAAATACACAGTTAAACTCGTGATTTACATTTTCTTTTCGTAATGTGAAAAATAAGATGTTTCTTTTATGATTATAAATATTGGTTAGAGATTTCATCTGGGAGGAGATGAAATTTACATTGTAGATTCTGTATTTTGTGTCTATACAAAGTAAGAATAAACATATATTTTTTTGTAAACCGATGGGTTAAAGCATAAAAAATTCTGTAAAATATTAACGATGTTAATTGAAATTTCATGGTAGAAGTTGATTGTAAATAATTAAAATGATAAAATAAATATATAAATCTTAATATAATATGTTTAGTTTAATTCTACTTGTTCTTTTGGTTTAGACCGGTTTCGGCTACTCACGACTACTCACGACTACTCACGACTACTCACGACTACTCACGACTACTCACGACTACTCACGACTACTCACGACTATTCACGACTACTCACGGCACTTCGGCTACTCACGACCACACTAAGTTGACAGCGAACTGTCGAAACCGGTCAAATGAAAAGAACAAGTGAAATGAATATATGGTATATGGTAAGAAATTGTATTTTTAGTTAGAAAGTTTCAATCCTGGGATTGGTTTGCAGCTATTTCTTCTATTCTTCTCTTCTATTCTTGTATTATTATTATTTAATATTTGGTTTGTTTTGACGTCTCTAATACGCAATTCGTTTTCTAGAAGTTTTATTAAATTTTATGTGAGTGATATTTATCGCCCAGCTTAGGCAATCTGATAATACCCTAGCAAGGCGAAACATGTCACTCCCGTTTAGAGTACTACTTCAACTTGGACTTGGATCTTCTGGCTTACAGAGGATTTATAGAAAACTGAAATTTTCATCAATTTTGGTATGGAGCATGTTAATAAATAAAATAAAAAAATACATCAAACTTTAAATTAATTTTTGAAGATAGATAATTGATTGTTGTAGATCATGTGACGTCAATAATATATTGCTTAAATTTAACGGCACCCCAACAGGGTATAATTTGAAAACAATGGTTAAAATGCTACTCTTTACGATACCTGCAACCTGTTTTTTTCCTTTGTTGTCATCGTAAAAAATGGCCCGTATCGTGTGTATTCCCTTTTAAAATTTATTATTGTGTGACGGGTAGAGAGGCGGATCTATTGTTGAAGAGTTAGACGTAAGATAGCAGACGCCCGTGCTGATGCAACGTATTGTTCTCCCATCATAATTATACAGAATTGAGTCGCTAGCTTGAAAAAGTAATGATTAGTAAAATATAGAAAACCGAGAAATACTTCATGAAGTATTTTTTCTATAATATAAATCAGTCATTATTGTAATAATTATTATTATGTAGTATCACTCTTTACATCATAACAGCACGAGCCAAACTAGTTCGCAAGTCTAAGAGTTGGAAACTACGAAATAGTTCGCTTGTGAAGCGATCCGAATCATGGACCATTCTCATAGAAATGAAGACAGAATGAATGCTAAGGAACACGATCTACGAAAATCCTGCATTCAATTCTTTTCTGATTGACCTTTATTAAATTAAATCTTCCTCTTCTTCCCTTATTGTAGATCTATGTGGTCTGCTCTCCAGAGTGTTGCTCCTCCTGTGAGGTAGACTCCCAGGTGTCCTTCCATCTATTAGGAGGACTTCCACGAGGACGAGTCCCATGGGGCTGATTATCCAACGCAATGTAGGAGAGTCTGGTGATATCCATTCTTTGAACATACCCGCACCAATCCCTTTTTCGCTGTCTGCTCCATCTTATAATATCCTCAACCTCACATATCTATCTTATTCTGGTGTTCCTCACGCGATCTCTCAGCGTCTTGCCTGCTATTGTCCTCAGTGTCTTCATCTCGGAAGTCCTCAAAATTTGTCGGTCCTAACTGTGTCTGCCCTTGCTTCGACGCCATATGTTATTATTGGTTTTACGCATGCTTTATAGATTCTCATTTTACTCTTAATGGCCATGTCTTTGTTTTTCCATATTGTGGATCCTTGTTTACTTGGGCTTGTATTTCTTCCCGCAGATCAGCTCCTCCCACCGGGTCAATGCCTAGATACTTGAAGGTTCAAGTCCCGTTCTTTGGGTTGATTTTCTATAACCAGGTTACATGTTTTAGGTGTTTTGGAAAAGGTCGTACATTTTGATTTTTTGATAGAGATCGTCATGTTGTATTTCTTACAGGCGTGATGATCTCCTTGTCGTATACCTGATAGTTATAAATTAAATCATCGTTTTGAATCTTCAATAATGCCTTGGACAAAGACAAGAGGTGTCGGGAGGACACTTAAAAGATGGAGTGACGATATTGCCCGAATAGCTTAAATGACCTGGATGTGGAATTAACAAGACAAGGACGAATGGAGGAGAATGGAAGAGGCACATCCAGCAGTTAGAGTTGACAATTACTTCAATGGCGGCTGTCGGTTCTCAGACAGATATGGCCACTTCAGCCCGCCGAAATAAATTGATATGTAATATTATATTTTATCCATTGATAAACTTAAGGCTAGAATTACACGATGATGATTTTTTTTATAAATTAAAACACCTTTCCCCCCTTTAAAGATAACTTTTCTCGACTTACAAAAACAAAATAAATGGTGCACTCAAAATCATCATGTTAAGTAGAAAGATATCGACTGAAGCAAAGATGGCAGTGCACAATGGAGTTCTAGTGCTGACCCTTAAGTATGGAAGTGAAATTGGCAGAAGAAGGATGAAAATTGAGATATGAAAGTAGGATAAATCCCGTAGAAATGGGATCACTTAGAAGAATGTGCGGAAAAACAATGTATGATAGAATACCCAATAGGAATGTAAGGCGGATGAATGCGTCCTAAATAATATTAAGAAAGGATCACTAAGATGATTCGGACATATGGAACGAATGGATAAAGGAAGAATAGTTAAATTGGTATATAAAAGTTGTGTGAATGAAAAAAGGAGTCGAGGAAAGCCAAGAAAGATATGACATGACCAAATTAATCAAATACTGAAAGGCGGTAATGTTAGAAGTAGATACAATGCCACGGTGTGTGAATGTAGAAGAGGCGCGAGCGTTATGTCAGGATAGAACAGTTTGGCGGTCCATCCTCTCTGCCTATGCCTCCAGGCAAACGGCCTGATGGATAGTTAGTTTCTCGAATTGTTTTGAAAGTTTTATTTCTTGATTGCCGGGAAAACGAAATACGAGTACATTTTTTGTTCTCCCAGTAATGAAATTGTAAAACATGTCTATAATAATATATTCAAAAGTGGGCAAAACAGGCGTTTCAATTCATAAAAATTTCACTTATATATCTTATTAATAATTATAGTTTAAAGGTTAGAAATTATTCTATTAACGCATACATTCGCAGTGAAATGTCAAGTTAATAAATAAGTATCGCAAAATATTAACAACCACAAAATAAAATGTGAATTTTAATAAACTTAGTTGATTGGCAACATTGTAAACTGGCGCTGGTTTCTTGTGGACCACTGCTGGCTGGTTCCTCATCTCTCTAACACGATCTGATGTACCCAAAGAGGCTAACTAATACAAGACGAAGCGATTATTTAAATAAATGAGCCCGGATAAGATCTGTGAAACATCCACCACGATCATCAACAATTGTTTTTTTTTAACTAACTAACTAACCATCACGCCGTCTCCCCGAAGGGGTAGGCAGAAAGAATATACTACCACACTTTTCTTTCCTGACATATTTCTCTCGCTTCCTCAACATTCATACATCGTGTCATGCACGCGCGTCGATTTCTCTGACTCCTCACATGGCCGACATTCAATATTTGATTTATTTGATCGTGCCACGTTTTCCTCGGTCTTCCTCTATTTCTGGTTCCATTTACATCGTAAACATATAATTTTTTTACCATTCTTTCTTCATTCATTCTTTCCATATGTCCAAACCATCTTAATGATCCTATCATTATTTTGTTCATGACACCATCATTCGCACCGCATTCACTTCTTATATTTTCATTCGACACTCTATTATACACAGAGTATCCACACATTCGTCTAAGAGATCTCATTTCAACTGCTTTTATTCTACTTTCATCCTTCTTTTGCCAGTTCCATGCTTCGCTTCCATACATAAGGGTCGGTAGAAGAACACCATTGTGCACTGCTAGCTTTTTTAACTCATTAGTTTTTTTTTAACTCATCCATTTTGAATATAATTTAAACTTCTGTATACGAGTACTTTCTGCATTTTTGTTATAATTAATTAGTTTCAACTAACTAACCATCACGCCGTCTCCCCGAAAGGGTAGGCAGAAATAATGGACTGCCACACTTTAATCGATGCAGTACTACATCCTTCTTTTTTCGTCCCTGCGAGAGACGCGGTGTGATGGGTTGCAAACCTCATCGCCAACAATAGGCATCTCACGCACACACTTCGACCGTCCAACGTCCACAAAATCTAAAACAAATTATACAAAATACAATGATATAAAATAAAATACCAAAATAAAAACAATTTAACACATACTGTTCTTTTAGATGGTGCACTTGTCGTCAGCTGAACGATCAGGACATTTGTGTTTATTTAATTTATATTCCACGTATCCACCACCTAAAACAATCCAACACCAGCAAAAACTTTAAAATCTTATTGAAGAATTTATTCAAATTGTCATTGGAACAAATGAAAAAAATGTTTTTACACCTGTCAAAATTATTATAAACGTAAAAACTATAAGGAAAAGATCCAACTGGTAGTAAAAAGCATAGGATCGGAGAATATGGAATATTATCAGGGAGGCTAAAACCTACGTGGCAGAGTGGTAAGAGCTCTGGCTGCCATACCGAAGGTCCCGGATTCGATTCCCGACGATTGCAGTGATTGTCACACTGTGTTTCGTCTGGTGTAGAATTGACGTAACAATTAAATGGCGATAGATTAGCTACCTATAACATGTCGTGAGAATCAATATAATAGCTAAAATCAAATTGCATACAGTAATTGGGTTCAAAGGACCTGTTGTACACAAAAAAAAAACACTCTTGAAGAGTTCTACAGTCATGTGAGGTAATACGAAAGTATCCTGTTATTCAAGATAAGATTTCTCTGTGTAAATTATTATGGATGATATTATTATATTTCTTGAATTATACCTAAATCCATATCTAGTATCCTCTTCGACCGACTTCTCGAACAACTACCTTGAAAATGGAGTGTACCACGATTTCCGCAACGTCGGTAAAGATGATATCTTGATACACAAACTTATTAAAAATCGCAAGAAATATAATTTTTGAATTATTTTTCAATATTTAATAGTGTTACATTAAAACAATTTCCTGTTTTTTCATACTATGGATGTTCTTATATAAAATATTCTGAAGATAATTAAACTTTGATCAATATGACTTTTGGCATTTAAATGCTCCCTCCAGCATCACGGGTCCTCCACGGATGTGCCTCTCCGTCTCCTTTACTCGCTCCCTCTGCTCTCTCTTTCACTTTTATCTCTGGCCTAAACTCCGAACCGATTTTCAGGTATCAGAAATTATAGACGCAAACCCACACCGTGTTATTAATTTCGTGTGTGTATCGGATTTGTGCATGTGTTGGTAAACACACCCAGAGAGAAAATGTATTATATTCTCTTGTGATATATTATGTGTTCCCTTGGACTGTAATTAATTCTACTCCGGTCAGCATACAATGTGTATTCGGTAGCAGTAATAAGCTGTGGTCGTGAGATGGTTTAGATTAGAATATAAAAAAGTCTGTACAAAAAATTGTACGGATGTTAAAAATAATAATGTTAAGACTGTCTGTATACCTACCTAAAATGTTGTTTCTTTCTTCGTCTGTTGCTAAAAAATTGCTATGTAGTTTCTTAGCATGGTTGGAACATACGTACATAATATATACAGCGGAAGCCCCGTGTAAATGTGTGAATAGAAATCTAGAAAATACTCATTAACTTTAAAATAAAATGAAAGTTTTAAGAGAACTTCTGTCATGCATTCGTTATCCTGACTTTAAACGTTATGGGGTTCCAAGTAGCCGATCCTGCAATTCTGAAGGAAAGAAATTAAAAAAAAAAATAATAGTTGTGCTATGAAAGAAGTTTAACCAACTAACTTACTAAACTTCGCGCAGTAGGGGCAGTACGGGTAGGCAGAGAGAGAGAGAGAGAGAGCTGATCGAAATCTTCTATCCTGACACACTTAAAAAAATCCTCTACATTCATACAAGGACGACCTTCGTGGCAGAGTGGTAGGAGCTCTGACTTCCATAACAAAGGACCCATGTTCGATTCCCGGCGATGGTAGTGTGATTGTCACACTGTCTTTGGTCTGGTGTAGAATTCACGTGACAATTAAATGGCGATAGATTGGCTACCTATCACATGTCATGTGAATCATCAATATAATAGCTAAAAATAATGTGTATTCAGTAATTGGGTTCAAACAACCTGTTGTATAGAAGAAAAAAAAATAATAGTAATAATAATAAAAGTTCTGAAAAATGAGGGTCGCCGAGGTCCTGGAAGGAGACAAATGTCCTGGATGCGAAACGTGAGGGAGTGGACCGGCATCCGAAGTGTGTAGGACCTGTTCCGAGCGGCGCAGGACAGGGACAGGTTCGCCGAGGTGATCGCCAACGTTGGAGGGACCCAACAGGGCACTTGAAGAAGAAGAAGAATAAAAGTTCTAGAAAACATATGTTTTCCCCAATATCTAATAGTTACTTGGTACTCTTGGACTTGGATCTTCTGGCTTACAGAGGTTCAGCTCTTGTGGCTATTCCTCTCACGTCTAATGGGAATATTGTTGGAAGGTGATTTGGTGGGTTGTTGGTTTATGCGGGGGCATGATTTGTGTGGCCCGGAGTGTTCCTCTGAAGGAGGATCGATTTTGGGCGCTTGTGGCGACTGGAGGTGTTTAGGTCGTAGTTTGAAAGGTATTTTATTGTAGCGTTACGTGTCTCAGAATTATGAAATTTCGTATCTGATAAATTTATTATTTCTTGATTCTTAAACAATGACGTAAAATTCCATTTTAATTATTAAAATAAATGAAAACGTCTGTCTTCTAGGAATTTATTATGCTTTAGAAGGGCGAAACTTGTCATTCCATATAAAACTTAATAAAACTCCTAGAAGACAGACGTTTTATATTAATTATTTTTCATTTATATTATATAGTTTACAAGAGATGGAAAAATGGAGAAAGATATCGGAAAAAGGGTTGGAGCTGGAAACAAAATAAATTTACCGCAAATTGAAATATATCGACTGAAGCAAAGATGGCAGTGCACAATGGAGTTCTAGTCCCGACCCTTATGTGTGGAAGTGAAATTGGCAGATCCATCCTCTCTGCCTATCCCTCCGGGGAAACGGCGTGATGGTTAGTTAGTTAAGTATATATCAGATATGTTTCGTTGTTAAGTTGTTATCAAGTTATTATACTACCATGATGAAGCTTGGATCCAAGCGAAACTAGTTGGCATCAATTAAAATAACCGTACCGTGGTTAAATTTAAAGTGTTTTATTAAATTATACTGTATCTATAAGGTATTTTTCTTTTCGTACAGCTTCTAGAAATTTGTCGCCGACATAATGGATCTCGCAATCTACGAAAAGGATTTCGTATCATTACTCGTGTTATTTTCAAACACAAAGGACTCCCGGAGATTCTAACTAAGAAATCCTCTTTCGTCTTGGCTCCTATAATTTTTTCTTTACATTGCACTTGAAGTGATGTTTTCGTCGTATCGTTTGTTACGTATGTGTGTGTCAACAGCATTTTTATATCCCTTTATCGCGTCGCGTTTAATTTCTTCATGCGTTTGAAAGCTTTAAGATAATATACCATACATGATAATAATAATTAAATCCTGTGTAAAATTTAATTGTGTGTATCTAAACAATCGACCATCACGCCTCTCACCCGAAGGGGTAGGCAGATAAGGATTGTTTATATATTTATTTATATAATACACAAATGAGACATAACAAACGAAAAACATTTAGGCGACTCATTTGGACACAAAACGGTGTAACAAAAATAAAACAACGACATGAAACGAAAAAATTATACAAATCAGAAGGAACCCAATATGTCGACGTCATTGAGGCAGAGTACTCATTCCAGAATTTGTAATATATTTTTTTATGAACACCGCCTCACTGAAATTAAAAATGACCAAATCCGAGACGATTAGATTCAACTCTTCCTACTGGCATCACCAAAGGCAGGTTGGTTCTGCGTGACGGAGAAAAGAACAATTGATGTCAGCGCTGTCGCAGGTAATTATCAGGAACAAAAAGACCTATTTGCTCTAGAACATAGGGGTTCTCAATAGAGCCTCGAATCAGCTTGAAAAAATGCGTTACCATAAATCCTTCCCTCCTCAGTTCGGGGGTGTTTTACCTTACCCAAGAGAAATGCCGAGAAATACCCAAGGATATACCCCGTAGGTACTCTTATATGTAGAGGATTCTCAAGAATTTCTTTCGAACCCTCTGCAACATGAGAGAATACTGAAGACTTAAAAGAAGAAGAAGAAGAAAAATGTAAATTTTAATGCGACACTACAAAACAATGGTTTAATTCCTGGTCCACCTAATACATGTGTGAAGAATGGAACAAAATTTAATTTGTATTTATACAGATGAGGGAAGAAAATTGAAAAATGAAGCAGCAATAAGACGAATAGAGTCGAAGAAGGCCGGGGAAAACATGGCATGATAAAATTCAATCAAAACAGAATGAAAGCCATGTTCGGTTCGGAATATTTGGCGGGCGTGCCTGGTACGATTCGAATTCATTTAGTTCACGAATAGATTTTGCAAATAGTTTAAACACATTTAAAAATTCAATTAACAACGGTACATCAAACCAGGAACACACGAGCAAGTAGGACGCGTAGGAGGCAGAATAATCTATAATATTTCTATTTGACTCTTCAAGTTGATTAATTCGCTTCAATAATATGAAAAATGGCAGTATCCAAAGCAATATTATTAAACAGTTTGGTTGCTCTTTTCATTACAACACTTGCAGTGTATTGGTTTAACATCTTGGAAGCGACGCTGTCAAGACTATTAGTTTGAAGATATTATTTAATCTGAACCCATTCCTTCTTTTCTGTTAACTATTCTCTATAACGTGGTGAAGTGGTTGTGAGGATAGAAGAAGCAGAGAGAAATTCCGAGAAGATGGTGTAATGAAATTAGAAAAATTGGTGGTGACTGGGTCGTACAGAATAGGCATTTGTGGAGAAGTATGGGAGATGCAACGTCCAGCGGTGGGCGATATTGGATGTTCAAAGAAGTGCGTTTTCTAGAGATGAAACGGATAACCGGTATCCGGCCAATCCGGCCTCTTTAATTCGGCCGGATACTGGATAGTTATAAAATCTCAAATTTTGATTTATTTAATTCAATTAATGCTACTCTCCATATAAGATAGGTGTGACACAAAATGAATAATTAAGTAGGTAAGTGCGAAAAGAATAAAAATCAGATAAATTTAAGATGTTTATTTATTGCAAACACAAAGTGTTCAAAACTCTTTACATCATGACAGCATGAGCCAAATCGATGTAAAGGGTATTATTATAGCTATCATAGTGATTCTAGTGACATGTGATAGGTAGCTAATCAAGAATGAAATGCAAGACAGAACTGATGAAGTCGCGAGAATTGTTGATAAATATACCAACTCGTACGTGCTGCAATTTTTACGTGAATTCGGCCATAAACATCGGGAAGATTTTTTTTAGTAATATAGGTGCCGGATAAATGCCGGTTATCCGGTCAACCGGTTTGTGAGCCAGCCGAATATCCGGCATCCGGTATCCGGCCAAATCAGTATCATTACTTATGTATCTACGACGAAGGATCTCTGAATCATCTACGAGAGTAGGTTGACATTATGTTATGTTGAGAGTAGGATATTGGGCTTCATCATTCGGACCGGAAGAGTTTTCAGAGATCCCAATGTGCTCAGAGTCCTATACAACGCGCTGGTTCGGAGCAGGCTCGAAAGTGGTTCTGATATGGAGTCCTCACGAGGCGAGATATTTCGTAATGCTGGAGAGGGTTCAGAAAAAAATTCTGAGGTAACTCTACATGAAGGAGTATGGTAGTTATCCGTTGCTCTATCCCACGGCATTTCTTTTGGGAATGCTCGGAGCCAATTCTCTACAGCTTCGAAGAGATGGGCATCTCATTACCCATTTCTTTAAATTAATCAGGGGATATTTCGAGAACTCGGCAATGCTAGAGGGTGTTGATCTTTTTATCACTGATAGATTTATCTGACAGCGACAGCACAGATTGTTTTACCTACCGGCCATCAGAACCAATCTGCCTCTGGTGACACTGATGGGAAGAGCAATTAGTCTGCTGAACGCGGTCTCCTTGAATATCGACGTTTTTCATATTAGTGAAGGTACGTTCAGGCGACAAATATTTTTTTTAGAAAGTATCTTGTCTTCCTTATGTCGAACCATTTCTAATGCGTTCCTGGTATTATGTTGTATTTTTATAATATTTTACCTGTAGGTACTCAATAGTTGCCTTAAATATTTATGCTGTTTGTAATGTCTTTTGAGTTAATAAAACGAATTTTGATTTTACGTCTGTAGAAAAAAAATGTTAGAAATGTTGACTGCTAGTTTATCAGTTAAAAAACGTATCTTTTATTTGAACGAGAAAATCCAAGGTCAATTGCATAAACATATTTTTATCCAACCGCTTTTTGCACAGATACGGTTTAACTTGGCAAATAAAAATGTTTTCCCAGCTTGCGCGTTGCGTTGGTTTGATAATACCAGACAAGTCGTCTCCACAACAGTATGTATCGATCAGATTACGATTTGAATAAGTATATTTTATTATCAACCGACTACCCGAGATACTCGATTGTCCCAAGTACCTTCTACACTAAAAATAAACACTACACGCGATAAACTTATGCTGTGCCGAGGTAATCAGTAAGATTGTAACATAGCATGAAGGTAAATACTGTACAATTTTACAAACGACACCTTAGTTTACTTTATATACAGTATCGTCGATACTTTGTACTTCTATGCTTTGTAGCCACATCTACTACGAGTAAGCGGGCATTTAAAAAGAACTAATTTAACTTAATAATAGAAATTAACAATAATTTATGAAACGAAAATATCGCTGGTTTCGACACATGGAACGCATGGATGATGAAAGAATGATTAATAAGATATATGATAATGATGTAAATGGAGTAAGAATTGGCATAACCAAATTAATAAGGTCGACCTTCGTGGCAAAGTGGTAAGAGCTCTGACTTTCATACAGAAGATCCCGGGTTCGATTCGAGTCTTTGGTCTGCGATAGATTGGCTACCATGAGATGTCATGAGAATCAATATAATATCTAAAATAAATTGTAATTGAGTTCAAACGACCTGTTGTATACAAGAAAAAAAAATAGTAATCAAAAATTTATAGGTCGGCTATGTTAGAAGTCGAAGAAGTCGGAAGAATCGACGTGCGTGTATGACTCGCTGTATAAATGTGAAGGAATCTAGAGAAGTGCTTCAGGAAAGATTATTGCAGCAGTCCATTCTCTCTGCCTGTCCTTCCGGGGGAAAATGCGTGATGGTTTATTTGTTTGTTTATTTATCTTAACAATAAACAGTAAGATTAGTTGATGAATTAAAACACAAAAATATTATGTAGGCCTGAATTCTTTTACTGTGGATTTTGACAAGTCAATTTTCTAAAAGATATAAATTATTCATATCTCATGATGAATTATTTGATGTTGAAATTATTTGATGTTAAAATTTATATTAAATCCGATTTATGATTTTATTCCCAGCTCCAAAATGATGCGCCTTTTGCTCTCAACAGTCCATTTCACCCAATCTAGTCAGATCAGTCAGAACATTATCCATAAGGCGCTGTCTAGGCCTTCCAAGTGGTCATAATTCGGTTGGTCTAGACGCGTACAGAGTCTTAATAGCTCTGGTCGTTCCGACTCAGCATACGTGCCCAATCCGTGCTAGGCTCTCACGGTTCTCGATATAAGGGGCTGTTAGGTCATTACACAGATCTCTTTTTTGCTACTATGCCTCCAAGTTCACGCTGGAACACCAAGTCTATGTCCCAGGATCAAACTGATGATCCTATTCTCAAACCAATAGATTTTTGTTGTTGTGATTTATTTTCCACGTATATTCCCAATATTTATTTACGCTGCTGAAACTTATTCTTCTTATCTTCTTCTTATTCTTAGTGTAGGCCTAGTAGCCTGTTTCTTAAGAGGAATTGGCCTCCTGCGAAGTCGACTCCCAGCTGTCGATCCATCTCTTTGGTGGTCTGTCCGTAGGTCGTCAACCATGGGGCTGGCCGTGTAACACAATGAAAGGGAGTCTGGATGGATCCATTCTCTTCACGTGTGCATACCAGTATCTTCTGCTTTGCCTTCCCCACTTAACGACATCCTCAACCTCGCATATCTCCCTTATCCGTGTATTCCTTATTCTCTTTACTCGTATTTCTGAGCGTCTTCATTTATGACACTCTGAGCGCGTTTTTTGTGATTGTGGTGTCCGCCTTGCACTCAATCCCGTATGGCATGATGGGTCGCACACAAGTCTTAAAAATGCTGAAACTTGGACAGTAAAAACGTGACCGCGGCATGTACCGTGGACTTGGACTTGGATCTTGTTGGCGTCGCATGCTGAGGATTCAGTGGACTGCAAAAAGGACGAACGACTCAGTCCTACATGTGCTCAAAATAACAAGAAGACTATATGTCGGCGAGTATAGAGTTTCTTTGGTCACATTGCCAGGAGAGAACTTGGTAACCTGGAAAAAAATATTGTCACAGGAAATGTTCCACGCAATAGAAGTAGAGGCAGATCTCTTGCGCGATTATTTGACCAGATTAAGGACATTAATTGGGGAGATCTTCACTCGGTGATGCTGGATGCGAAGTACAGAAAGGTTTGCAGGCTTTATGTTTTAGCCACGGGCAGTTCCATGGATCACGACCCTCAGTAATGAGGAAACGAAGAAAGAAAAAGTCCACGTGTAAATGTGAACCACGAACCTACCAATCAAGTACTGATTATGCTGTTTATAAAAAAATAATAGGTTATGTTTTTGTGTGGGTGAGTCCCGTACATTCGATAGATTGATATTATCGGCGTACCCTAGTATTTGGTACTGGTACTCGTACCACAGACCGGGCGATGTATTTCCTTGCGATATTCCTATAGGAAAATGGCGTGATTTACGAGCGAGGTATCAAATTATACCGGCAGGCCGTTTTTGTGCCTCTGCCCCACTTAATTCACGAAGAGCTCATACAAGCTCGGTTTAATTCGAGCCTTAACCGCACACAAAAAACGTGGAAAGTTACCGAACGCTTTTTGTACTCTCTGAGTCACGGCTCTAATAAGATCGCGTTTACCAACTCCATTAAATTCATATTACGGCAGACCTTTGTCCACAGGACGTTAATTTTTTACTGCCGTGTTTTTCAAAGATGAAAATAAAATAATAATGATCCACGTTTAATGTTATGACTTTATTTTTCATACACTTTATCTTATCACTATGCGAGATTGTTACACGGTTACATGATTTCTTCTTCTTGCTGTTTGCAGTGATGCCGACACGGAGAGCAGATTAAAAAGAACATTACATTTTTAAAAAATATATCGAGTATTTCATATTTTAAAAAAAACCGACCGGTTTTTTTGACCGGTTTCAGCAACAATATTGCCATAACACAGATAACACACTAGAATACGATAGTCCCTCGTTTTGGCCGAAATAATATGATACTTTAACATTATAAACTGTTAAATAAAAAAAACTTTGTTTAATATATCACAATTGTATTTTTATTTTTCGCGACAGCTGTTTCGTCAACCTATGTTGACTGATGTCAGGTGTAATAATGATATATCAAATGTCAAATTTTCCTGATTTTTTGAACCTTTATGTGTATTTGTTCCTATGTAAATTTGAATACTTTCTTTGATATAATTTTGAAGTTTTTGACATAGGAACAAATACACATAAAGGTTAGAAAAATTACGAAAATTTGACATTTGATATATTATTGTTACACCTGATGATGTCAACATAGGTTGACGAAACAGCTGTCGCGAAATATAAAAATAGAACTGTCATACATAAAACAAAGTTTTTTAATTTAACAGTTTACAGATAACGAAAACTATGTTCGTTTTCTAAAAGTTTTCTAATATTTTATGAAAGTAACATCTCTCGTCTTGCTAGGGCATTATCTTTATAAAAAAAAACTTTCTCTGACGAATTGTTAGACAAACAACAAGATGATTACAATACAATATATAGCGAAATGAACAAAATTCTGAAAGACTTATAAAGATGGTTTGGACTCGTGCAAATAATTAGTGAAGCATATACGAGTATGAGGGTATTATTTGCAAACCCGGCAAACTCCACCAACAATCAAAAGTGAGATATGAATTGGGTCTTATTCATAATACATTTGCACACAATTTTTATTGATTTTCAGTTTCAAATTCGGCTTCATTCTGAAGAATTTTTCTATTAAAATATAGGGTTTGTTGCAAACATGGCAACCTCCACTTGAGTGTTGCAAAGCTGGCCAACTCCAAAATGAAATTCATTTTTTTACTTTAATTATCAACATAATGATGATTATTTCATGGCTGATTACTTTTAAAATACTTACTGGTAGAGATGAATAAAATAAATATCGTAAAAAAGCGCATTTTATTAGCGTATCAGTTTTTTGCGATTTACTCAAAACATCTAATGATGGAGTTTGCCAGGTTTGCAACTAATACCCTCATATACGTTAAGGATGTAAATGGATGTACCTAGATCGAGAAAAACTTGACACGATGAAAAAAATCAAATTTTATATTATGCCAACGTGGGTAGTCGTAAAATTTACAATATTAAACACGACGTAATAGAAGCGTTATAAAATAAAATTAAACGCTTTTAACTTTCAGTAAAGTGGTTTAAACTAAGCTAAAATAATTTAATGAATTTTTTTTAATATGTCAAACCAACACGTTATAGCTTCCTATCAAAGAAGCGTTAGAAATGTGTCAGAATTTAACAGTATGGCGGTCCATCATTCTGTGAAACGGCGAGATAGCTAGTAAGTTTCTAATAATACAATTTTAATAAAAAAAAATGTATTACAGCATATTTCAAAGCATTGTGAATATTTCTCTCAAACACGTATATATAAATATTTAAATCTGTTATTTCAAATTATAGAATTGCCTTTTAGATAATAGAATAAGTATAATTGAATTAAATCCTTATCACAAATTATCTTCTTCAGAATGCACAGGCCAAAAGAGTATTCTGAGAAGAAATTTCTGAGTCTCTTGAATTCACTTCCATAGATGAACATGTTTAGAAATTGTTATTTTCTTGCTTATAAAACAACCCACGTAGTATTTTTTTTAAATTATAATAATTAATTAATTAATTAATTAATTAATTAATTAATAATTAATAATTAATTAATTCAGTCCCTTTTGTTATAAGCTTATACAAATAAATTATTATTTATGTCTTAAAATAAACGAGAGGATGTTATAATTTAAATAAAATAAATCGATAACCCCTTTTTATACCGTTCTCCCGATTCATTAATTCATAAAAAAAACGTGAAATATGAATATCGAACCATTATTTTTTTTATTATTTTTTTTATTTTAATTTTTACCCCCAAGCGAAAATACAATCTACATCTACATCTACATCTACATATAAATAAAACACAAGCTGGGTTGTGTGTGTCTCCTTCTTTCTCGGTGATTCCTCATCAGATCCTTCTGTATCTTGGGGAATGGACTAAGTGGAATTTAGCGGTCGTCATAGGCATATTTTCGTTATTAATCGAGCTCTAATTAACTTTATAAATTAATCAATTAATTGAAAATTTTCGTACTGCAAACGAATATAGACCTTAATGTTCGTATCACCTGAGTATCAATCTTTTGAGTCTATATTCGTTTGACACGGTCTGGAGAGAATTCAGTCTCCATGTAATTTTGTGTAGTGGCAACAATGTGTTTTGCTTTCTGACAGTCCAATATATTGCGTTTTACTTTGGGATGTATAATACTTAATACGTTTTACTTATTACGCACTAAAATAATTGGTTGTTTAATTGGTACAGTCTATTTTATTGGCCATATTTTAATGTACACTAATGCAGACAGGTAATTATACTTTTGTCATTTTGAGGTTATGAACGAAATTTTATTTTTTCGTGTGGCTGAAACTTATTCGTTTCTCTTACGTTCGACGGTGATTACTTAATGATATTCGTTTTCTAGAGTTCTAGCCGTTCGATTGGTCACGTGGTCTCGGAACTGTCAATCTCTTTGTACGTCGTAATATTTTGTAGGTATGAAGTTTCGGTACTTTTAGGTTATGAAGTTTCTGGGATTAAAAATATTCAATGATAGGATGATAGCGAAAATATAAAATATTGGACGTCGAAGCTCTACAAGAATATGAAGAAACTTGCTTCCGTAAGTATAATATAATATTTATATTTCTAATTCATAAATATATTTTCAGTTTATTCTATTTTGCTGTTTTCTTTATACGCATACTTTGGTCAGGGAAATTGTTACATTACCACAGCAACGGTAAGAAAGTTCTAATGATATACAATATGAATTACAATATGAATGAATGACACAATTCTTATGACTTTTTCCGTTTATTTCTAGGAAAATAAAGTAACGGATCAGAGATGGGACGAAAATTACCGATGCAGCGTGCAAAATAACTTCGTTAAAATGGAATTAGATCAATCAAACAACGGATGATCAGTGAATTAGATGTACTCTGGAGTGGCGAATGAGAACCGGCTCATTTTTACATTACACAATATCACATTTGCACAAAACATTCATATGTTTAGAGAAACAAAACTCTTGATTTTGTTGTCCATGAAAATCACATCAGAGCCAATAAAGTAAGTTTCTACGATCGTGATTTCGCTGTTGTCACATGCACCTTTCATGACTAAAAACATTGTCAAAGCGCCCTTGAGGTGAGCTATTCACGAAAACGGCGATTATACAAATTAAACAAACAAACAAACCATCACGCCGTTTCCCCACAGGGGTAGGCAGAGAGAATGGACCATAACACTACTCTATCCTGGCAAACCTGTCTAGCTTCCTCCACATTCATACGAGTCATACACGCATGTCGATTCCTCCGACTTCTAACATGACCAACCTTTAAAATCTGATTAATTTAATTAATTTGACAAATTAATCAAATTAATCAGATTAAAAGGTTTTATCAGTTTTATCATTTTTATAAAGAATTTTGACAGGTGTACAAATAAATTTTTCATTTGTTCCAATGACAATTTGAATAATTTCTTCAACATAACACTACTCTATCCTGGCAAACCTGTCTAGCTTCCTCCACATTCATACGAGTCATACACGCATGTCGATTCCTCCGACTTCTAACATGACCAACCTTTAAAATCTGATTAATTTAATTAATTTGACAAATTAATCAGATTATAAGGTTTTATTAGTTTTATCGTTTTTATAAAGAATTTTGACAGGTGTACAAATAATTTTTTCATTTGTTCCAATGACAATTTGAATAATTTCTTCAATATTATTTTTAAGTTCTTGCTGGTTAAGTGCCTTATTACAGATAATTTAAAAAATGGTGGATACGTGTAACATAAATTAAATAAACACAAAAGTCCGGATCGTCCATGTAAACATGTGCAACATTGAAAAAAACATTATGTGTTATTACATTATGTGCTAAATTAAAAACAGTGGATACGTGGAACATATTATAAATTAAATAGACAATATGTGCACCGTCTAAAAAGAACATTTTGTGTTAAATTATTTTTATTTTGTTATTTTATTTTATATCATTGTATTTTATATTATTTGTTTTAGATTTATTTTGTGGGTGTTGGACGATCGAAGTGTGCGCGGGAGATGCCTATTACATTATGTGCTAAATTAAAAAACAGTGGATACGTGGAACATATTATAAATTAAATAGACAATATGTGCACCGTCTAAAAATAACATTTTGTGTTAAATTATTTTTATTTTGTTATTTTATTTTATATCATTGTATTTTATATTATTTGTTTTAGATTTATTTTGTGGGTGTTGGACGATCGAAGTGTGCGCGGGAGATGCCTATTGGTGGCGATGAGGTTTGCAACCCATCACACCGCGCCTCCCGCGGGGCGAAAAGAGAAGGATGGAGTGCCGCATCAGTAAAAGTGTGACAGTCCATTCTCTCTGCTTACACTTTCGGGGAGACGGCGTGATGGTTAGTTAGTTAGTTAGTTAATTTGACAAATTAGCCTAATTATTATTATGCATATAGCATGAACTGCCTTTTATATGAAGAATATCTTCAGCAAACAAGTGAAAAACAGTTGTAATTCATTCATTGTATGGAAATTTAAATTTTGCCTCTTCGGTGTCCGCCTTATGGCAATTCAAATTTTTTTTTTTTTAATTCCAGGGCTCAATGATGAATCAAAGATCGGACCAAAGTTGCCGATGCAGCGTGTAAAATAACTAATGTTTAAATGGAATGGGATCGGTCATAAAGCAAGGACAACGGGTGATAAGATCTTCTGGCCTGGAGTGGCGAAAGAGAAACAGCTACACAAATTCTGGCAGATCACAAGCAAGATGGTCTGATGACATTAAACGAGTGGCAGGAGGTCAATGGCGCAGAGCGGCGAGGGATACAGTTGTGGAAGTCGGGAAGGGAGGCTTTTGTAGTATTATCATCTATATTACTATTCCATGCCAACGGACTCGCAGTAGAAACTTACTTTATTGGCTCTGATGTGAATTTCATGGACAACAAAATCAAGAGTTTTGTTTCTTTAATATAATGAATGTTTTCTGCAAATGTGATATAATATTGTTTATTTGATCATTAAATTTCATATAAAATATTCAAAAAATTGTTTTTCTATTACATTAGTAATATGTATTCAAGTTTATAATTCATTGTATTTTTTGAATATATATTGGGTTTATTTATGTACTCGAATTTAGCAATAGCGAAGCGTTGCCGGGTCAGCTAGTCCATAATAAAAGGCGGGCCACACTGTGATAAACATTGGTCTCCACCAACGGTTTAAAACAGTTGAAAACAGTTGTAAACCAAAATTCGTTTGACGTAGCTTGTGGATAAACACGAATCCACAGCCGCGCGCGTTTATCCACAAGCTACGTCAAACGAATTTTGGTTTACAACTGTTTTAAACCGTTGGTGGAGACCGATGTTTATCACAGTGTGGCCCGCCTTTACAACTTGAAAACAGAGGTTTTCATTTGTATTAATTAAAAAAAAAGCTACCGGCTATAAATGTTATGCTATCTTGAAAACATTTCATATATAAAAACTTTTGATAATTGAACACAAAGCGTTTAGATTGTAGATTATTTAAAAAAAACCTGAAAACATTGATACACTCAAGTAAATACGTATATCGCTGGCAACAAAAGGTGAATATTTTTTTTATAATCAGTACTTAACACGAGTGAAGAAAATATGATAAGTAATTGCATGATGCAATATATGAGTAACTATGCCAGATGCATATGTATGTATCAGTGGCGTGCCCAGGGATAACAAACTAAGGCAAGCCCATCCGATTTTTTATGAATGTTATATGTATAATATAAATAGACAGTCTTACGAAAATCTATTCCAAAGATGCATGTTTTTTTCGCTGTAATTAGTCTACAAAACTCACAAAAGGTATATAATGACTGGACAGAATTTTTAAACACATCTCGATGGCTTTGAAAAAATACATTTTATTCCTTTTGAACTAAACAACGAGATTGATCCAGAAATATCTTATTTTCTAAAACAAACCGCATATCTTTATTAAAAAAATATTTAATAATGTCTACGTAAAAAGATGTCGAATGTTTGAGATCTTCCAAAAGTTTCTTTTCTATGCCAATAATGAAGAGTTCGGAACGGCGATCTTGTCCCTGAGTAGGTATTTCTTAAGTAAGTATGAATTCGTTTTAATGCTGAAAATGCACGCTCTGCAGATGCACTTGTGGCTGGTATAGTGACAACCAAATAGGCTAACTTTAACAATTCCGAAAATGCATCTTCAAGACTATTTTCATTAATAAAATTTCATAAAAATACGTTTGGGGGTTTTGATTCAAAATTTCTTACGCACGCCGGGCTTTTGGGCTTCTATGGAAGTACCGCCACTGCTATGTACTCGTATGTACCTTAATGTATTGTATATATTTGTCGATATATATACAGGAGCATTAATGCAGCTAGGGCGATGCTATGAAATATCAATTAACCTATCAACGTACTTGCTTCTACATATGTATGGTTAAACTCTATTTACTATTTATTATGTAATAATTATACATTATTAGATGGCTATAAAGGTGATATGGGCCATTAACATATAAATATCGTTCGATGTTTTTCGTGTATGCTAAGCAAAATTATATAACATTTTTTTATGTACCTACTTAAATTTAAATATCTCATATTAAATATTTAATGATGTTAGGTACTTTTACGATTTGAAATAATGGATTTAACCTTTTATAAACCGGAAAATCAAGTTGAAAGTTGTAATTTTTTTAAATATATTATTTGTATAAATGTAAATTAAATTTGTTGGCGTTAGAAAATACTTGCTTAAATCTAACCAACAAACTAACAAACAAGTCATCTCTCCGAAGGGGTAGGTAGAAATAATGGACCGCCATACTCTTCATTCCTGACCTATTTCTCTCGCTTCATCAACAATACATTGTGTCATGCATGCGTGGCTAACTATTAATATTTTATTGATTTGGTCCTGCCGTATTTCCTAGGTCTTTCTCTATTTCTAGTTCTGTTACGTCATATACTTTCTTCACTTCTTCATTCTCTCTTCGTTCAATCTTTCCATGTGTCCAAACCGTCTAAATGACCATTACATTATTTTGTTCAACACATTCATTCGCAGTAATCACTTCTTTTATTTGCATTTGATACTCCATCATTTACAGATTTAACACACATTCGTCTAAAAAATCTCATTCCTACTTCGTTTATTCTACTTTCATTCCTCTTTTGCCAATTCCATGCTGCATTTCCATACGCAAGGGTTGGTACAACACCATTGTGCACAGGTATATTATTTTTTTTTAAGCAATATTCATACTTGCAGAAACAATATGAAAAATCATTTATGGACTTCAAACAAAGGAACATTATTTTTACTTTTAAACACATAATTTATGTTTAGAAAAAATGATAACGCGTTATTAAGGAAGAGAGAAAAAAAAACGCATTTAAAAATAGTTTGTATGCAGAATTCACAAATTTTAATAAATTACAGAATTAATAACAGAACTGGTTCTGATTTTGAAAATTTGGTTTGGTTCATGTGGATCTCCCGTAAATTTTGAGATATTTCGTGTATAAGTGAATTGTTTTGGTCAATTTGATTGTTGTCGCACTTTATAATAGTTAATTGTGACACGAAATAAGGTTTCACTGTTTTGATGTTAAAATTATATAATTTGTTTGTTTATATGAAGAATTTTGGCGAGCGTAAAAATAAATTCTTCATTTGTTCCAACGTCAATTTGAATAAATTCTTAAATAATATTTCAAATTTCTTGGCGGAGTTGGATGGTTTTAATTGCATAATTACAGTTAATTAAAAAAAAACGGTTGTTACGTGAAATATAAATTAAATAAACAAAAAATGTCCGGATTGTCCAGCTGTCAACAAGTGCAGCTTCTAAAAGAACATTATGTGTTAAATTATTTTTATTTTGTTATTTTATTTGATATCATTGTATTTATTTTAGATATATTTTGAGGACGTTTTAGTTTCTAACTGTGCGCGGGAAATGCCTATTGGTGGCGATGAGGTTCGCAACCCATCACACCACGTCTCTCGCCGGGGCGAAAAGAGAAGGATGGAGTGCCGCATCGGTCGCAGATTCATTCTGCCTACCCTTTTGGGGAGACGGCGTGATGGTTAGTTAGTTAGTTAATAACACAGTTCTTGTGGTAATACTTTATTTAAAATAAAGCAACATTTAAGTAAGTACTTACTAAAAAAGCATCTTCTCTCAGTAGTGATTAAAAATTAGAATGTATTTTTATTCCGGGTCCGTAATTTTTTCAAAATAAATTTTCAAAAACTTTGGATGAAAAATGTATGTGGTAAAAAGAAGTCGTTCCTCCGGAGGGGTATGCTGAGAGAATAAACCTTTATACTGTTTTATCCTGACATGCGATTCAATTCATCGTGACACGCTCACCCGTGATTAATTAGACTTTAAAGATGGCCGATATTTTTATCTAATAAATTTGGTAATGACGTATTTTCCAATGAATTTTTAATTTTAAGCAAGCCACCTATGTGACCTTTCTTTAATATTATCACTAACGCGTTCCGTTGCCATAAAATACGTATTTTATTTTAATCTAATGATAACTAACTAACTAACTAACCATCACGCCCGGAGGGGTAGGCAGAGAGGATGGATCGCCACAATGCTCTGTCCTGGCATACCTCTCGGGCTTCCTCTACATTCATACATCGTACCATGCATGCATGTCGATTATTCCGACTTCGAATGTGGCCGCCTTTTAGTAATTGATTCATTTGGTCATGCCATGTTTTCCTCGGTCGTCCTCAGCTTCTTTTTCCACTCACGTTGCTCGTGTACAACTTTTTAACCATTCTACTCTCATTCATTCGTTCCATATGTCCAAACCATCACAGGGATCCTTTTTTAATTTTATCCATGGTGCAGTCATGTGCCTTACATTTCTATCTTATTTCATATTGGTATTCTATCATACAACGTTTTCCAGTTAAGTTCAATTAAAATAATAGTAAATGAAAAATACTCGTAGTTATAAACCAAATGTTTTTTAATTAACTACTTCCACTTATTGTCTACATTTCAACAGCGACTGGTTTTGCCTGGCTAGGTATGACTGGTCCCATTCTGTCGATGCCAGCTAGCATGGTGAAACCGATCGCTGTCGAAATAAAGGCAATAAGTGGAATTACTCGTATAATAGTACATAAAAAACATCGTTTTATTTTATTTTCAATTTCAATTTATTCAAAAAAATTATAAACATTACAGAATAACACATCCAAATCGTTTATAATCACAATTATTACAAGCACAATTATTATAATCACAATTATTTTGTTCCAAATACATTATAACAATCAAGACTAGTTAGTTTAACATCACGCCATTTCCCCGAAGGGGTAGTTTAGTAGCTATGAGGGAGTTTGGTAGCACTCCCACCGCATTCCTCTTGAGCAAGCTGGAAACCAATAGTCTACAGATAAGGAGGTTTGGATTCATACTTACTCATTTCTTCAGACTTATTAGAAATATCAGACTTATCAGACTCCTCCATCTTTATGTTCCGGATGGTATACGTATATTCGACAGCGTCAGGACATACTGTTTTATCTCCCAACACACAGAACGAACCTGCCTCTGGTGATGCTGGTAGGGAGAGAAATCAAACTGTTGAACATGGTCGCTTCTTAGATCGACATATTTCATATTCAAACAGAAAATACTACTCGTATATTACAATGTTCAAAAGGAAAATACTCTAAATATTCGAAAATACGAGTATTCAGCCTCATTAGTGTCGTACTGTTCATATGTACGTTACTATGTTGATTCATTCTTCCAAATCAACGATTCAAAAATGTTTGTATTAATGCTTATTTTGACAGCTTCGGGATTGACTTCCGTGCGATGTTAGTATGTAAATAATGAAGTTAATTAATAAATTTCCACTCTAAACGAATGTATCAACAATTCATTGTATTTAACTGCTCGGTTGATTATTGTTAACTTAAACAATGCTTCTCTTAGCGTGAATAGACGACATTTTATCCGACTTCCTGATTAAAAATAAGAGTTCTTGTTATCCAATTAGTAAGTAACGTTTCGTTTTCCATGCTTACATTTACTCGAGAGTGACTTCTTTGTTATGTTGTGTTCGAATGAAATTATTCACTCTTTTCCGTCCAATGATGTAAATATCCATATTAAATGAGAACACTTCTTGTTATACTCGTAAGTTCGCCGTAAGAAAGTCTCAACACGCAGCATCACGTTTCCAATAATATTCTTCTTCTTCTACCTCTTAGATTAGGTCGTATGACCTGTTTGTGACGGTGAGTTGTCCTAGGATGATGACAACCAGCCATCTTTCCATCTTTTTGGCGGCCTTTCTGGTAGTCTCTTGCTGCTTGGGTTTTCATCTTTAATAATTTTGCGATTCTTGCGTTCTCCATGCGTCTCTCCAAAAGCGCCTTCTGCTTCTTTCCCATCTTACTATGTCCTCAACACCACAGACATACCTGATCGTTTCATTTCTGAATCGATCTCTGAGGGTTTTGCCTGCAATGGAGCGTAGGGTTCGAATTTCCGCTACTCTAAGAAGGTTCTTAGTTCTATTGGTTTCGGCTCTGACCTCTATTCCATACGTCATGATGGGTCCAGTAATAAATAATGTTTCTAAAAATTATAGAAGCCAAAATATCTGAACTTCCGAATGCCAAAAAAAAATTCAATGTTTAAGTTATTATGAAAACAATGTTTGTATTTATTGTTTGTTTTATAGTAACAATCAGTTTCGACAGCTTGTTGATTAGTTACCAACGATAACATGTATATTTAAAACAAATAATATTAGGACAGAGCATTGTGGCGGTCCATCCGCTCTGCCTACCCCTCTGGAGGTAGTTGGTTAGGTAGTTAAATTAAAAAACTATGTTTTGTGTACCACAATTGTATTTTCATTTTTCGCGACAGCTGTTTCATCAACCTATATTGACATCATCAAGTGTTACAATAATATATCAAATGTCAAATTTTCGTGATTATTCGAACCTTTATGTATATTTGTTCCTATGTTAATAATTTCAAAATTATATCAAAGAAATTATTCAAATTGACATAGGAACACATAAAGATTCGAAAAATGACGAAAACTTGACATTTGATATATTATTGTAACACCTGATGATGTCAACATAGGTTGACGAAACAGCTGTCGCGAAAAATAAAAAAATATAATTGTGATGTATGAAACAAAGTTTTTATGAATTTAACAGTTCATAATGTTAAAGTATCATAGTTTTTCGGCCAAAACAATGGACTAGAAATAAATCACTTAACGAAATAAAATAAAAATGATTTATTTCCTTTGTTGTAAGTAATTACCTGAACGCCAATAAGAACATTAAACTATCATTTTAAAATTTAAATTGATTCATAATATTTGTTATAACAAAAGCATAAACGTTCCAAAATAAATCTTTATAACTTCTGCCAAAATGATCATATTTGTAAACAATTTTATAATATTTTAAATATGTATCTTTATAATATGTATCACTGAAGAAGGACCGGTTGTCCGAAACATGTCTGAAATGTAATTAAAAAAAAATTAAAGTTAGTGTTGTATATATTATATTATACAAAGCATATAAAAAGAAAAAGACAAATAAAACATCTACAACATAAAGTATGGCGAACATAGAAGAAATAGAAGAAATAAAAAAAAAGTTTACAGTCAGTTAATATTATTTCTATATTTACGAAAATACGTTCCGATGAATACGGATAGAATAGAAACCGGTCGGCAATATACGTGATCAAATGATAGTCATAATGAAATTTCGAGAGAATTCGAAATACTATAAAATAATAATTTTATATCGTCAATCCAATTGAAATGTACATTATTGTAATTTAAGGTACTTGTTTTTTTATGAAGCTACTAATAAATTAAAAAAAAATTATCGTATATCATTACAGAAACATACAATAATACATACATTATTAATGCGATTATATTAAAGTAATTTATAATGCAATATAAGCAGCTTGTGAGCTGTACCAATTGCATAGAGACAGTGACTCACCTACTGTATTATATTATAATAGCACATAGTAACAAAAATAATTAGTTTTAACCGAAGCATTGCATGAGTAGGAACACGTAGTATAAATTAAACGTATACATAGCGTGTGCCTACGAACGCTGCTAGCTGTATCTCATTTCTTATGCAATATTCATTAAATATAGGCATTTGTATGCAGATATCTCAACTAAAAAAACGTGTATTTAGTTACGATTTTTCAAGCAATAAACCATTTTTTTTTTTGTTCGTTTTTTTTGGTACTACTCTCAAGGAGTAATGGTTTAGACACATGGAAAGAATGAGTGAAGACAGAATGGTAAAGAAGGCATATGTAAACGGCGTGAACGGAGCTAGAAATAGAGGAAGGCCGAGGAAAACGTGGCACGATCAAATCAATCAAATATTGAATGTCGGTCACGTGAGGAGTCGGAGAAATCGACGTGCGTGCATGACAAGATTTATGAATGTAGAGGAATCGAGAGAAGTATGTCAGGACAGAACAGTACGGCGTTCCATTCTTTCTGCCTACCCCTCCGGGGAGACGGCGTGATGGTTATTTAGTTAGTTAGTTAGTCAATAATATTGATTATCTAATCTGTCGCTTTATACGTCAATAATCAGCAGATTCACAATATTTATCAAAATAAATATGAATATCAATAGAATTATTATTTAAATAAAAACGCCTGTTTTCTAGAAATTTTATTATAACAACAACAAACCATCACGCCGTTTCCCCGTAGGGGTAGGCAGAGAGAGTGGACCGCCACACTACTCTATCCTGGCACACCTCTCTAGAATCCTCCACATTCATACAGCGAGTCATATACGCACGTCGATTTTTCCGACATCTAACATGGCCAACCTTTAAAATTTGATTAATTTGGTCATGCCATGTTTTCCTCGGTCTGCCTCGATTCCGTACTCCATTTACATCATTAACGTATACTTTCTTAGCCATTCTTTCTCCATCCATGCGCTCCATATGTCCGAACTAACGCAGCGATCCTTTCATAATTTTGTTCATAATACCTTCTTCCGCTTTACATTCCTTTCTTATATCAGCATTTGAGATTCTGTCGTATATCGTTCTACCGTATTTATTCTGCTCTCATCCCGCTTCTGCCAGTTCCATGCTTCGCTTCCATACATTAGAGTTGGGACCAGAACACCACTGTGAACGGCCGTTTTTGCTGTCATTGATAAATTCTTGTTTCCAATAACTATTTTTAAAGCTCCATTCACTTTGTTACCCGCACCAACACTTCTTTCGACGTCACTATCCTTTCGGCCATCCGCTGTTATTATAACTAAGTTTTATTATAACTTATGGGAATGACATGTTTCGCCCTTCTAAGGCGTTATCAAATGTGTCCACGTTTGATAATGTCTTAAAAAGGCGAAACATGTGGTTGCCATAATAAATAATAAAACTTCTAGAAAACAAACGTTTTCATTCGTAGTTAGTATGGATTTTTTATATCATTGTTCAAGAAACAATCAATAGAAAAACATAAATGACTACAATAAACTACAATCCATATTTCATTACATCCAATCCATCCGGTAAATACGATAAAGTATTATAATATAATGTATCAGGATGAATAATGCTACTAAAATTGGTTTTCTCTAGTCGATCAAATCTGTGTGTGGATTCCAACCAAAATCAACTTTCAAACAATGTTTTTATCAGCCGTTAGAGGAATAGTCACATATATTTTCTTCTTCTTATTCTTCTTATAGATCTGATGACTTGTTATTGGTCGCATCTCCGTCCTCCTAGGAATTTGACGGTCAACTCCAGAATCACTTCATTTGTGCGAATCTGAGATCAGAATATCGATTTTTAATTGCTATGCAAGCTCCAAATATTCAGCAGTAGCGTTAAAAGCGTACTGCTGTACGGATGTGAGACTTGGACATCTACCGCGGACGTTATTAGAAAACTCCAGATGTTTATAAATAGGTGCCTTCGCTCAATATTTAGGATCTATTGGCCCCAAACAGTGTCAAATGCCGTTCTCTGGACCATGGCAGACGAAAGGCCAATCAGGGAACATGTCGCTAGACGCAAATGGCAGTGGATCGGTCACATTCTGAGACGGAACCCGGCTTGCATCGCTCAGAGCGCACTAGACTGGTCCCCTTTGGGGGGAAAGAGGAAGCGAGGCAGACATGGAGCCACCTGGAGAAGAGCCCTGCAGGACGAGGTTAAGGCAGCAGGCCTCACTTGGGATGATGTTAGGCATCAGGCATGCGATAGAGTCGGGTGGAAAAGGTTCCTTAAGGCCCTATGCACGACGGAGGTGTGATAGGACAAAAAGAAGAAGAATAAGAAGAATTGTTATCATATAATGCTTAAACTATTAAACTATTAAACTCTTTTAGAACCTCATTGAGGATATTGTTCCATCTTCTACGATCCAAAACTTTCCATTCCTAACCATCTGTTACTCCCAATTTATCTTTATCAGCCACAGCCGACATTCTTCTTCTCTGATCTTCTTGGTTTGTAGCAAAGATCTGCATCTCGTTCTCCAATCCATTTGATCCTCCGCAGCCCTCTTCAGCTCCGCGTATGAGACGCAGCTCATTTCCTTGCTTATTTGCACGAGGTATTCTCGTCGAGGGTTTTCTTTGGAGTTCGTCCCCTCAGTCATCCCCTCCAATACAGAATGGAGAAGGTTTTCATGCTGCGTTATGTGGCCTATTCAACTGGTCTACCTTTCTTAGATGGTCTCTATAAGATGTCCTCCTTCTTTGAATCTGTTGAGAACCTCGATATTTGTTGAGAAAAATTAGATACTCTAGCCTCTTTCTCTTTCTTTATGTTTCTTTTAGGCACGATTATTCAACTCAAATAGAATTAGAGTTCCATTGGTCGGGCTTCTAGTAGTCAAAACGCGTCAATTATTCGAATAAATTAAAAGAAAACAATGGTGAAAGCCAAATGTGACGGAAATCTCATTAACTTGTTAAATGGTCAGAGTAAAGAACGTTTGCTTAGGATTGAAAGATGTTCAGGCTATTATGCCCATGCGAAACTGTAACATTACATTTGGGGCTATTATTGAACTAAACTGAGTAATAAAATCATTACCGTAGTTCTCTAACTCAATATCTTAAAATAACTTTGGGGCTCTGACCAGATGTCTAACCGAAGTTTATCGTCGGATTTTAATGAGTTTGACGATTTTAGTATTAAAACAGCGATGGCCAATCTTTTCTACCTGCATTTTTGAACCAACAAATTTGAAACTGTGCCAACATTTTTTTTGATTCTTGGTTAAATTTTAATTACTAATCGCCGTTTATTCGAAGAAGAAGGTAGAAATGATGGACTGTCACTCTGTTTTGTCCTATAATACTTCTTTCATGGCACGCACTATTAAAATATGATTGATTTGATGGCTCTATATTCTCCAAATGCTTGATTTCTTGCTCCCATCACATCGTTCACGGATATTTTTTATTCACTATTTCTTTATTAATTCTTTCCATGTGTGGACTTGGATCTTCTGGCTTACAGAGGTTCAGCTCTTGAGACAATTCCTTTTACGTCTGATGGGAATATTGTTGGAAAGGTGATTTGGTGGGTTGTTGGTTTATGTAGGGCTTGATTTGTGTGGCCCGGAGTGTTCCTCTGAAGTAAAATCGATTTTGGGCGCATGTGGGGGCCACCCCACAATAAAAGACCTCTCAAATTACGACCCAAACACCTCCAGCCGCCACAAGCGCCCAAAATCGATCCTCCTTCTAAGGAACACTCCGGGCCACACAAATCATGCCCCCGCATAAACTAACAACCCACCAAATCACCTTCCAATAATATTCCCATCAGACGTAAGAGGAATAGCCACACGAGCTGAATCTCTGTAAGCCAGAAGATCCAAGTCCAATCCAAGTCCACATATGATCGGTAGATTGACTGTGCCAAAACGCTATCCAAGCACAAATGTTTGGCGACCGAGCCTTCGCGGTAGAGGGCCCTTCAGCCTGGAACAGTCTTCCAGCAGACCTTAAGTGCATTGAGAATCAATCAGAGTTTAGATCGAGACTCAAAACGCACCTTTTCAAATTATCATTTCCTGACAGGAAGGGCTGATCGACTTCGTCAGGTGTTATCATTATTAATATTATTCGTACATTACGTCGTTATCATTATTAATATTATTATTATCTCGTTGAAAAAACGGAGCATCTTCCACAGCGCCCTTGATATGAGGAATTCATAAAAATGGCGCTCTATAAATTATCCAATTTATTATTATTTTATACCTCTATCTAACAATCTTTCCACCATCCACTCGTTCTATATACATTAAAAAAAGTTTGTTATGCACTGTACATCGCACGTGCGTTAAAGCGATCTTGTTTTTGTAGCATTAATATTACTCACGTCCTTCATATGTCAGCTTCGCGATCCGCCACCGCGGCTAGCGGGTTAACATTGAGATAAATTATATACAATGAAGTAATAACATTTTAAATTTCATCAATATTTATTATCATGTTTTGGTAAAGAAATAAGAAATATTATTGTGTATCGAAAATGTTTTCCAAAACAGAAATCTGTCTCTAGATATAGATCCTCTGACGTTCGAGAGCCATCTCGGAGCTATCAGGCTGAACGCTCGGCTCCTTAATATGAAAAACACGATTTTTTATTCATTTGGATGGTAAACATAGCTATATAAAATTTGTGACAGCTCTTTGGCGAGCAGCGACACACATCGACGCACACGATATAAAAATAATGCTGCGTGTGTATTCGTGACTGCTAGCGGGCTGAAATGAGGGGTTCACAACGTTTTCTAAATCAAAAATAATAATAAAAAATGGCTTTGATGAGTGCGTAGAAAAGAAATCGAAAGATCAAATCAAATCAAATCAAATTAGTTTATTTTCTCAAAAGGTATTACAAACATTTTTTATAGTTTAAGACATCTATTGAGAACAGGTAAAATATAATAAATATAAATAATACCGGGAACGCATGAGAGATGGTTCGACATTAGGAATAAAAGATACTCTCCAAAGTCAAGAGTATTTGTCTTCTGAACGTACTTTCAAGAATATGAAAGACATCGATCTCCGAAGCGATCATGTTCAGCAGTTTGATTGCTCTCCCCACCGGCATTACCAGAGGCAAGTTGGTTCTGCATGCTGGGAGATAAAACAATCTGTGTCGAAGATAACCATCCGGAACATAAAGATGGTTAGCCTCCAAGATGACGGAATTCTCAAAGAATCCCCTGATAAGTCTGAAGAAATGGGTAAGTGTGCACCCATCGCCCTAGAGGAAAGCAGTGGGATAAAGTCACGGATAGCTCCCAAACTTCCTCATGTGGTGATATCTCAGAAATCTTTTCTGAACCCTCTCTAACATGAGTGAGTATCTCGCCTCGTGGGGACTTCATATCACCGAGCCACAATCGAGCCGGCTCCGGACCAATGAGTTATACAAAATTCGCAAAACATAGGGATTCTTGAAAACTCTACCAGTTCGGAGAATAAATCCCAACCTTTTCAGTGCAACTCCACATATTCTCTGGATGTGAGCATGGAAAGTCAGCCTACTTTCATAAACAATACCAAGATCCTTTATCGTTGAAACACGCTTCAGATCTAGAAACGTAGAAGATAACAACAGCAGTATTGATATCGAATTCGATCAAGACAACGGAAACGATATTAATGCTATTACTAACAGACAAAGAGCATGGTTACATCAAGACAACCAGTACGATGCAAGCTTGCATTCGATAATAAAATAATAGAACAAGTGGTACTTAGGTGTTGATGTATTGATCAAAAGAAGGGTTGGTGCTAGGAATAAAATAAATGGCGCACTCGAAGTCATTACTGCAAATAGAAATATATCCACAGAAGCAAAGATGAGTTCAAGTGCCAACCCTCATGTATGGAAGTGAAGCTTGGAGCTGGCAAAAGAAGGATGAAAGCAGGATAAACGCCGTAGAAATGAGATCACTAAGAAGAATGTGCGGGAAAACGTTGTATGATAGAATACCGAACGATGAAATAAGAAAGAAATGTAAGGCAGATGACTGCATCATGGATAAAATTAAAAAAGGATCCCTGAGATGGTTTGGACATACGGAAAGAATGGATGAGAGTAGAATGGTTAAAAAGTTGTATACAAGCAGCGTGAGTGGAAAAAGAAGCCGAGGACGACCGAGGAAAACATTACTAAAAGGTGGCCACATTCGAAGTCGGAATAATCGACGTGCGTGCATGGTACGATGTATGAATGTAAAGGAAGCCCGAGAGGTATGCCAGGATAGAGCATTGTGGCGATCCATCCTCTCTGCCTACCCCTCCGGGGAATTGGCGTGATGTTTAGTTAATTAGGTGTTGATGTAGGTATCAAGCAGCAGTGACCTCTACGGATGAAATAAGTGAATTAACAAACAGGGCCGCCGTTGTGGCTGGCTGTTTGACGAATGCTGTTTGGAAAAATAAAAATATGCTAAAGGAGAACAAAACTCAAATCTACAAGACATGCGTACGTCCTATAATGACATATGGAATAGAAACAAGAGCTGACACCATCATAACAAAAGGCCTCCTAAGAACTACAGAAATGAAGACTCTCCGATCCGTTGCGGGAACGACACTCCGAGACAAAATTCGAAATTCTGAAATAAGAAAGATCTGCAATGTAGAAGATGTCGTGCGACGGGGAAGACTGAGAAGAAGCTACTGGAGAGATCATGTTGAAATAGTGATAAATATAGCCGCAAATAAAGTACCAATAGGAAATCGACCTGCAGGAAGACCACCTAAAAGATGGCGAGACAGTTGGACATCTGCATCCCAGGAACAGGCTCCGAGAAATAACAGGACACAGTCCTAAAAAAAGCAGAAGAAGAATAAGACTAACATGGCAGATGATAGAAAATATGAAAAGCATAACGAGGTCAAAAGAAATATCATCAGCGACAACTGCGTATTCAATGATGACCGATTCGACGAGTGTGAAGATGAAAATAGTGATAACGAAGAAGAAGAACAAGAAGACACTGTTGATAACGACAACTATAGAGATACGTTCTTTCGACCGAGAAACGAAATATAATAGGTAATGTGTTTTATTATTTTAAATAATAAATTTTGTGTGTATAAGGAGATGGGAGGGACTGTAGCTTCTGCACACAAATTACATTTGTAATTAGCTGTCGTCCGAAACACAAACATAGCTTAAAATAACCTTTTTCGATGAAATTTTGTAAAGATTTATTTTTATACGAAAGGGTGTATTTTTAAAAAATCTATTACTTTCAGTGAAATCGTATTCAATTATACTTGCCGATTTCTAAAGCAATGTTTTTAATGCAAAAAAAATCAGACCCAGCATGCTGTAATTTTTTTTATCATACAATTTTGTTTGCGTATTTTTTATAAATTAAATTTGTTTCAGAGATTTTTTTATATAACACATTTTCATACAAACCAATCTACAACCTTACAAACCTATTTTTAAATGAATAGCAGAGCGGATGGACCGCCACACAGTTCCATTCCGACATAACTCTCGCGCATCGTGTCACGTGCACTCGTCGATTGTTTGACTCGTTGACTTTAATATTTGATTAATATGATCAGGCCACGTTTTCCTCGGGCGTATTCGGCTTATTTTTTCATTCACATTGTTTAACTGTTTTTGAAACAAGATATAATATAAAAATTGTCATCCATTCTTTCCATATGTCTAAACCATTTTAGTGACCCTTTCTTAATTTAATTCATGACGCAATTATTCACCTTAAATTTCTTTGATATTGCTTCGTTAGGTATTATATTACATATTCTATCAATTTAATTCTTTGAGCGAAATCAAAATTATCGATGTGTGTATAATTATATTAAAGACCTAAAATTAGTATGTAGGTATAATTATATTAAAGCCCTTAAATTAGTAGTAGTAGCGAATGAAAGTGTTACGAACAAAATAATGAAAGGGTCGTTAAGATGGTTTGGACACATGGAAAGAATGAGTGAAGTGAGAATGGTGAAGAAGTTATATGTAAACGACGTGAACGTTCGATACACTGACTACCATACCGAAGGTTCCGGGTTCGATTCCCGGCGCTGGCAGTGTGATTGTCAGACTGTCTTTGGTCTGGTGTAGAAATCTCGTGACAATAAAATGGCGATAGATTAGCTACCTATCACATGTCACTAGAATCCATATATTAGCTAAAAACATATTGTACTCGTATACAGTAATTGGGTTCAAGCGACCTGTTGTATTAAAAAAAAACTAAAACGTGGCACAATCAAATCAATCAAATATTGAATATCGGTCACGTGAGGAGTCGGAGAAATCGACGTGCATGCATGACAAGATATATGAATGTAGAGGAAGCGAGAGAAGTATGTCAGGACAGAACAGTGTGGCGGTCCATTCTTTCTGCCTACATAAATTAGTAAAATTAGTAACAAAACAAATGGAATTATGATTGAACGCGACAAGTTAATTTTCTTTCGAATATTGCTTGACCATTTTTTTGTTTACCTTTTTTTTTTGTTTACACTGAGCTTATTCCAACCCCATTACACATTCGATGTAAATATTTCATCATCCTTCAAGTTAGTTCTTGAATCTATGTACCTACTTTCTCAACAAAAGTTATTGTGTTCTGTATTGACAAGTCCTGGCTATTGACAATTGAACGTCGTTATTTATGGCCCTTACTTTGTTTTCTAAAAAAGGATAGGCAGGACTCCTATATAACAGCTAATGATTAGGTTTAAATGGTGACTCAGTAAAATAGAACAAAATACTTAATTTTGTAAGACATAAAATAAAATCTGCCACACATTTTTATTAATCTATTCAATATTTATAAAGAACAGATAATATCAATGCCGCATTAGGAAATATCAATAATCAAAATAAAATAATAAAATTAGCTATCTTACCCCAACCGTACAAGCATACAGACAAACAAAACAAATGGACATACCAGACCTGACCAAATTCGAGATCTTAAAAATTGTACACAGAGTGACCATGGAAGAGACAACAGACAGCAGCTACAAATTAACCAAAAAATCAGACGTACACAGACACTGGACCAGGAACTGTGACAGATATCACTTACCGAATGCACGAACTAAGACAGGACAATCAAGGATATTGAACAATGGACTGAAACTTTACAATGAACTACCAAAAGAAACAAGGACTACAAATCAATTTAAAATACACCTGAAACATTATATAATTAGAAGTAAGATCCAAAAATGTGTCCATATTACCCAATTGTTTTTTTTTTAATAAATTAAAAAAAAAATCTCCTATCTGGGGTTCTGAAGACCCTTTCTAGGGAGGCAGTTCTTAATCATAGTTTAATACAACCATTTTATAGTCAAGAATCATAATATAATATAAAAAAGAAACAATAGAAATACTTGGCTAATAACACATTTACTTAAAAAATTTAAATACTTGAATTTATGAAAATAAAAATAAAAAGACTTGAATTTAGGCCTATAATGACGAAACCGGAAGAAAATACGGAATCGAAACAAGAGCAGACACTGTCAGAACCAAACATCTCAAGAGTAGCAGAAATGAGAGCATTGCGACCTATTGTGGAGAGAACCCTTAGAGATAGGATACCCAATGAAGAAATTCGAAAATCCTGCAAAATTTAAGACATAGTGAGATGGAGTAGGCAGAGAAGACGATTCTGGAGGGACCACATCTAGAAAACGGATCCAGCAAGAATTCCTAAGATCGTGATGTAAGAGACTACAGAGGGCCGTCGACCACCAGGACGACCACCAAAGAGATGAAGAGAAGGCTGGTCGTCTTCATCACAGAAAGAAAGTTGATATCCTCTCCATCTATCATAAACAGATCACAAGATCTACAATCAGAAGAAGAAGAACAGGAAGAAGAATTTATTTATGTTTTAAACTCTCTAACTAACTAACTAACCATCACGCCGTTTCCTCGAAGGGGCAGGCAAAAAGAATGGACCGCCACAATTTTCTTTCTCGACATATTTCTCTCGCATCTTCAAGATTTATAAATCGTGTCATGCACGCAAATCTATATCTCCGACTTACGGGCCAACATTAAATATTTGATGAATTTGATCGTGCTACGTTTTTCTTGGTGTGCCTCTATTTCTAGTTCGATTTACACCGTTAACGTGTACTTTTTTCATTCATTCTTTCCACGTGTCTAAACCATCTTAATGTTCAGTTCCTTCAAAATAAAAATAGTATTATACTTAGCTATACTTTTATACGACCGTTGTGTTAAAAAAAATGCGGTATAGAAATATGTGCATGGTTCTTTTGTTCGCTTAAAAATAATTCTTACATGAATCTTGTTCGAAATTTCAAATAATTTAAAAGATTCTATTGAGTTTCCAGTTGGAGAGGTAAAACTATTATATTTCATTGGTTATTTTCCTATTTGGATACGACTGTATAAAATATTTAGAAGCAAGAAGTATATATAAAATGAACATTTTATTCTTGTAATACGTGAGCCGCTGTTAAAGACCAATGCCGTAAACAGTGTAATAAGTATTCTATCTATATGGTGTATTATATACAATGTAAGTACATAATTTGTGTCATCGAGTAGCGTCGAACTCCGCGTCAAGCCGAGTTTAGCGATGTCGTCGAGTCCATTTAGTTTTGCCAATTATTCCTGGCGAACCCGTGCAGAGATCTACACTGGGAATTAATAAAACAATTTACTCTAATCTAGCACACATGCAGTGAATTTCATACTGCGCGAATGGCTCCGTAGGATGTCGGAATGATTTTATAATTTCAGCTAAGCCGTATTAATACACGCTGTATTTAAAGTTGTATGTGTTTATGTAGTCGAGAAACAAGGAACAATAAATTTAAAAGCTGCGAGTGTATTGGTGCGCGTCAAACTGGTTTGTGTACATATTGTTCCGCTGTATTGGAAAACACATGTTCTTTGCGCATGTGTGAATAAAACACTTCGTACATAAACAGTAGAATAGGGGCTTAACTTGCAACGAATTCATACTGACTAGTATAAAAAAAATATGCGTTTTATTTGTCGGTGTATCTTATCGGCCAGATTTTGACAGGCCAGCTGTATCGCTATACCGCTGTCAGCCAGCGGATTGTAAACAGGGCACAGATTTAGAATTCACTTTGTTAGCGACATCTATTGAAAAAAGATTATGCTAAAATGTTTTTTTTAATGATAATGCAGTTTTCCTTTATGTTACGTAAATTATAACACAGATGTCTCTATAATATGAAAACTTCATTAAATATTGTTGCTTGATTTGGTTTTGACCGTAAAATAGTTAAGTGTGACTTATATATTTTTTTAAAATGAAAAAGCTGGAAATTAACAAAAACAGTTTTGGGCCAAATTTTCAGCTCAAACAGATAATCCCCGATCATTATAATATTACTCATAATTTATTAGTAAGAAAAGAAAGTTAAGATGTTTATAAGACACATTATATATATATTTTTCATTCAATCCTAGGGATTGGTTTGCACCAAAGTCTATAAACATATTTCTCGTTGTTTTCATCATTTTTGTACACAACAGGTTATTTGAACCCAAATACATTTTTAGCTATTGATTCTCGTGCCATGTGATAGGTAGCTTGTCTATAGTCATTTTTATTTTCACGTGAATTCTACTAGGGCAAAGACAACGTGATTTTTTTCCACATTGTCATCGCCGGGAATCGAACCCGAGACCTTCGGAAGGTAGTTATGGCTATTGCCACTCTGCCACTAAGGCTGACATTTATATATGAGCTGTAAATGTAGTTTACTTACTAACTAACTAACCATCACGCCGTTTCTACGAAGGGGTAGGCAGAGAAAAATGACTCGAAATATGCATGCTCGTCGATTGTTCTGACAATGAATGTGGCCGCCTTTTAGCATTTGATTAATTTGGTAATGCCATGCGTTCCTTGGTAATCCACGGTTACTATTCCTACTCACACTGCTTGTATACATCATTTTAACCATTCTTCTCTTATCCGTTCTCGTTCCGTATGTACAAACCATCTCAGGGATCCTTTTTTAATTTTACTTATGATACAATCATGAGAATATTTATTTTTATAGATCTTAATTTCCTTAGATGAAAGAAGCTACTGCTGACTGTTTTATTGTTTTGAGTTTTCAATGAAAGATCAGTCTCTGGACGAATTGCCGGAAATCAAACCCGAGAGCTTCGGGGAGGCAGCAATGCACTTACCACTCGGTCACGAAGGTATTTGGTTGACGGTTGGCACCAGGATTCCATTATGGACTTGGACTTGGATCTTCTGGCTTACAGAGGTTCAGCTCTAATGGCTATTCCTCTTACATCTGTAGGAAAGATTGTTGGTAGTTGTTTTATGATTGGGCTAAATGTATGGCCCGGAATGTCCCTCCGAAAGAGGGTGAGGGGGGATTTAGGGTTTATGATAAAGTCTTACAATATTCTCAGGGAATGGAAGACCAGTTAGGGATGGGATTGTATTTATAAAAAAAAGTCTGTTCCCGAGGTGAAGATAAGAGGAGCAGTGGTAGTCAGTGGCGGTACACCCATAGAAGCCTATAAGCCCGGCTTGCGTAAGAAATTTTGAATCAAAACCTCTTCTGGCTTACAGAGGCTAAGCTCTTGTGGCTATTTCTCTTACATCTGATTGTTGGAAGGTGATTTGGTGGGTTCTTGGTTTATGCGGGGACACAATTAGGTACTTAGATTTGGGGGGTTTTGATTCAAAATTTCTTACGCAAACCGGGCTTCTGGGCTTCTATGGGAGTACCGCCACTGAGTGGTACTGTCATATTTGCTTCAGTGAATATATTTATATTTGCCGTGATGACTTGAGAGCATAATTTATTTTGTTCCCAGCATGCTTCTTTCCGTGTTTTTGTCTAATTTTCCATCTCTAGTAAACATGTAGGTAGTATTTCATATTTCAGGATAGAACAGTGTGGAGTTCCATCCTCTCTGTTTGCTCTGCGTGATGGTTCGTTAGTTTAATTTAATAACTCACTTATTTGCGAGAGATTAATTATATCTTCCAGAGTGTTTCTTGTTTCCATAACACGGCAGTCGAGAGTTGGAGTCTCTTGCCGCCGACTGCCCGCCCTGCCAATTTACCGAACTAATTTACTAACTTTATAACTCCGTCATAATATTCCGTCTATTTACATTAAGTATCTATGTAGAGAGTGCCTGATTCGAGGAGCCAATTTATAAGTTATTTATGTATAATGTTTATGTTACGACTTAATTATTCACCACTTAAACGCGATATATCTAGATACACTAAACATCAAACGAACTTATGTACGGAAGCGAAACATGGAACTGTCGAAAGTAGGATGAAAGTAGAATAAATGCAGTAGAATAAGATCTCTAAATGCATGTGCGATAAATCTGTATGTGATAGAGTAAATATATAAAAGTATTATGAACAAATTAACGAAATTGACATTGATCGTTTAGACCCTAGATTCTCAAAGTGGGCGATAACGCCTCCTTGTGGGCGTTTGAGACTTTCAGGGGGGCAGTAGAAAACCCAGAAAAAATAGAGAGCGGGGGCAGATAAAAAAATATAGTCTAAAAAGTCAACAACAAAAAAAACGCTAATCACGTAGGTACTAATAAAGCAAATTAAACTTAAATATTGGTTTATTTTGTTATTGTATGTATTGTAATAATTTTCCCTTTTTTGGAATAACTTTTATGGGAGGGGGGCGTTGAACGTTTATTTTTTTCTTGTAAAGGGGGCGGTGGCCCAGAAAAGATTGGAAACCTATGGTTTAGACCATAGGTTCACAAAGTGGGCCCCGTGGTCCCCCAGGGGACCCTGGAGGGAGCTGATGGGGTAATTCTGGCCCTGGGGGAGTAGGGGAGCCATGGGAAGCAAAAGGGGGGCCATGGGTCAAAAATGATTGGGAACCTATGGTTTAGTCTCTGAGTTATATTTTTTAGACGTTATTGTTTATCAATGAAAGCGAAAACGGTCGTTCACAATGGTGTTCTGGTCCCATCACTAATGGAAGCGAAGCATGAAACTGGCAGAAGAAGGATGAAAGCAGAATAAATGCTGTAGAGATGAGGTCCCTAAGACATATGTGTGGTTGAACAATATACGACAGAATCTCAAATGCTGATATTAGAAAGGAATGTGGAGCGGAAGAAGGTATTATAAACAAAATTATGAAAGGATCGCTGCGCTGGTTCGGACATATGGAACGCATGGATGGAGAAAGAATGGTTAAGAAAGTATACGTTAATAATGTAAATGGGGTACGGAGTCGAAGCAGACCGAGGAAAACATGGCATGACCAAATTAATCAAATTTTAAAGGTTGGTCATGTTAGAAGTCGGAGGAATCGACGTGCGTATATGACTCGTTGTATGAATGTGGAGGAAGTTAGAGAGGTTTGCCAGGATAGAGTGGACTCTGACTACCCCTGCGGGGAAACGGCGTGATGGTTTGTTTGTTTTGTTTCTGGGAGTTCTTAAGGTGTGTATTCTGCTTCTAATCTATAGTTACGGTCTTTACTTCGAGTGTTTGCTGCATTATCTTCTTCGGAGGCCTCGTTTACCCAGGTGGCATAATTTATTTATCTTGCTAACCCTTCGGGGAGAAACGTTTTGTTTTCATTTACATATATTAAAGAGCGTTTGCGGGACGCTCCCTCTGTCTACGTCTTTGCATTTTACATCTAAGATGCCATGAATTTTGATGATGGAAAGAAATCTGTTCTAAATCTCATTAACTAAGTACAAAGCTAATATATTCAGTTTAATTTCGTAACTAATACTTAGATTAATAATTGCTTTTCTAAATAAGATACACGAGAACACGTTGGTATATTTTGTTAAAACGCATATTCATTGTTTTTTTTTTTAAATATTATTTTTGTTTATATGATTAATTACAATTTTAGTGATTGTTGGTTGGCGACATGATTGAAGTATGATTTGGTTACGTAATTCAATGTTTTGATGATTTATATAATATAACAATTTTCTACTTATTCATAGTGTAATGTTGATTTCTGTGTAATCTTAAAACCGATGTTTAGTATAAATATATCGTTTGAAAGTTAAAACTATGGAGATGTTTTTAAAATAATCTGCACGAAAAAATTTATACCTGATTTATTTTTTAAATCGCCGTTTTTGGGGTTTGTCAATAAAAATAATTAAAATGTATAATATTTCCGTCTGGTATTTCCTAATGTGGACAGGCCCATTTAGTTTTTGTATTGATAATAAATGCCTGTTACGTTCGCTAATTGCGAAAAAAATTAAAGTTTGATTGTGACCAAAATTTACTTTTTAATTACCTTAATTCATTAAAAAATTAAAAAAAACTTATATTCGTTTTATCTCAAAAATGGTTCACTTTTGCATAATGCGTTACAAGCCATAATTCATTGGAAATAACCTCCCCTACAACCTCCCAGAAGGAATATATTCAATAACCAATAAACCTGTATATCGTGGGTATTCTGTGAAAAAGCACCAAGTCCAAATTTTGCTCTTTTGACTTAATGATAAGGTTATACTGTTGAAAAAATACTCTACAATCTGCAAAAACGCACTAAGTCCTATCTACACTGCAAGTCAGGATATTTTCTGTAATAAGTCAATATAACATAAATCCGCTCAGAAAAAAACCACCAAGGGACTTAATGCAAATTCCCTGGATACATTTTTGATGATAAATTATCAATCATAATAATTTCGGATGTATTCAGCGGAGCTTATGGAGTGAAAAAAAAATGAGATTGTTGGTTGGCGACATGATATCTTGGAGATGTCTAGTAAGTGATGTCTACAATAAGGGCAAACTTGGCAATTATTATTTTCTTTCTTTTCTCTTTTTACTAATTAATTGTTATTTTACCTAATGTAATAGGTACTGTACAGTTGATAAAATTATTGCATAACTTTTTTAATTAAAGAATAAAAAACATTTCTCACAAAGTGACTATAGTAGGTACAATGTGACTTCAATTTGAATACCTTACTGTGGTATTACGTATCAGCGAAAACGCAAGTCGTGTCAATCTACTATTATTTTGAAAATATGTGCTGATAGTTGCGTTATTATTTATTAAACCATTATATAAAATGTAGTTAATAGATCAATACATCATTTTTTCAAATTGGCTTAGTAATGTTTAGTGTAAAAAAAAAGTTATATCCTTAAAAACTTTGAACATCAATTATTTCAAAAGAAGTGATTTTGACTAGGTGCTGTTTCGCAGAATACCCACGATATATTATATAATATAGATTTGACGTGATACGTTTATCTTTACCAGGACAATTGATAACTTGATGGGTTTTAAATAATTAAAACAAAAGCTGCAGATTAAAATCATTGTTTATGCAACAGTAATAACGTAATTCAATGATTTACTTTTTGATTTATGATTTTCGTATCCGAGTAGAAAGTCGTTTAAGGTGGTATCAGATCAACTGCTGCGTTTATCGAAACGTCAGCCGAGGAAGTCATTAAGACACGACCCAGTAACCCGGAGAATAGAAAAAGATAAAAAAAAGATTTCGCTGACGCGTCACCGTGGCGCGAGACAAGTAGGTTGGTGACAAACGAAGCGGGAAATCGAAAAGATATAACAAAACCTATGCGAAAATACATCAGCGTTAAGTATTGCCTTCATTACATTAATGGATTCTCAATCTGAAAGCTTCTTTGGACACTCGTATCTAGGAAAAAACGATCGCATTTTTATGAATCCAAATTAAAATAATATATATTCATAAGTATCATCATCAGCCGTCTGTCATCCACTGCTGAATGTAGGCCTCTCCCAAAGCACGCCACCGCCCCCTATCCATTGCCGCGCCTATCCATCTATATTCAGCAATCCTCTTCAGATCGTCGGTCCATCGGGCAGGGGGACGTCCAACTCTGCGGAATCCTGTACGCGGTCTCCACTCCAGAACCCGTCTCCCACATCGGCCGTCGGTTCTCCGACAGATAGCCACTTCAGCCCGCCCATCCTCAGAGCCACCTAAGTCACCTTGACTTGTTGACGAATAAATTCGTTTCTAAATTTGTCCCTCAAGGTTATTCCAAGCATGGCTCTTTCCATGGCGCGTTGGGCGACCTTGAATCTGTAGAGTAGACCTTTTGTCAGTGACAACGTCTCGGCTCCGTACGTCATGACTGGCAAGACGCACTGGTTGAAGACTTTAGTCTTTAGGCATTGTGATGTTTTAGAGGTCAGAACATGACGTAATTTTCCAAAGGCCGCCGAACCCAACTGAATTCTTCGGTCGGCTAATTTCTCGAAATTGTTTCTACCTAATTTAATGATTTGGCCAAGATATATTCTTAATCATCATATCATAAGTATTGTAAGTATACTTAAAAAAAATATACACACTTAAACCTTAGGATGAGAACTACAACCATTTTAAATGCTCGAGGTGCCCAAAATGTGACTAAATAGTCCATTGCCGAAACACTATGATACTTAAACATAATTGCTGTTAAAATTTAAAACTTTAATAATATCACAATTTCTTTTTATTCACTGAGAGTGTCGCGACAGCTGTTTCGCCAGCCGATGTTGGCATCATCATGTTTTACAATAAACTGTTTATTGTATCACCTTATGATGCCAACATCGGTTGGCGAAATAACTGTTGCGACACTCTAAGTGAATAAAAAGAAATTGTGATATTATAAGAGTATTTAAAATTTTAACAGCAAAATGTGACTCATAAACGCATGAATTAAAATATGTTCTCATTTATTGTTTCTTGCGTGACAGGCGACACATGACATTCACATAAAATATAATAAAACTTCTAAAAAACAGACGTCTTTATTCGTATTAATTAAAATATTTTCTTTGCGATAAATGGTGCACCTCTTGTACGCGCTTTCGAACAAGTAAGATTGAACGAGATAGCGTATATACATTATATTTTTTCAATTTTAATTAAGGATGGTAGTATTTTTCTCGTCGTAGGAAAATAGTTAAAGCGTCAAATTGGGTCAGTAAACCGAACATGAAACACAAGCAAGTTCAGCAAAATACTTACTGACTAGTATTTGAATAATTCGCCTCTTGAAAAATGTTTCATTTCCTCGTCGTTCATCAAAAAATCAGATTTGGCATCCTCAGAGACAGGTTGATTCGGCATACTGGAATAAAATTAAAAACCGATTGGTTAGGCATAGTGAAATTAATATTTTATGCTGTCTTCGTTAAAATCAACACATTTCCCAATCGGACAATACAACAACAATAACAACAAACCATCACGTCGTTTTCCCGTAGGGGTAGGCAGAGAGAATGGACCGCTACACTACTTCATCCTGGCACACCTCTCTAGCTTCCTCCACATTTAAACAGCGAGTCATACACGCATGTTGATTCTCCCGACTTCTAACATGACCACTATTAAAATTTGATTAATTTGGTCATGCCATGTTTTCCTCGGTCTGCCTCGACTCCGTACTCCATTTACATTATTAACGTAACCTTTCTTAACCATTCTTCTCCATCCATGCGCTCCCCATGTCAGAACCAACGCAGCGATCCTTTCATAATTTACGGACAATAGGTTTTTAGAAATCATATTTTTGTTGATTCAGAACATTAAATCGATCTGAGAACGCATAATATTTTAATCGCTTGCCAAGTTACTTTGGTATATAAATTTTTATCAGGTATATTGAACGATGTTTATAAATAGGTGCCTTCGCTCAATATTCAAAATCTACTGGCCCCAAATAGTGTCAAATGCCGTTCTCTGGACCATGGCAGACGAAAGGCCAATTAGAGAACAAGTCGCTAGACGCAAATGGCAGAGGATCGGTCACACTCTGAGACGGAATCCAGCCTGCATCGCCCAGGGTGCACTAGACTGGTCCCCTATGGGGGGAAAGAGAAAGCGAGGCAGACCTAGAGCCACCTGGAGAAGAACCCTGCAGGACGAGGTTAAGGCGGCAAGCCTCATTTGGGATGATGTTAGGCATCAGGCATGCGATAGAGTCGGGTGGAGAAGGTTCCTTGAGGCCCTATGCACCACGGAGGTGTGACAGGACAAAAAGAAGATGAATAAAGATATTGAACGATCATGTAAAATTCTGAAACAAGTATTTATTTACTTTCGTATGAAGCACTTAATTTGTGGTGTGACGTTACCAAATACAAGAATTATACATTTATAAAATTTGTTAGTATATTTTGTCACCCTGACGAAGCTCCGGTGGGAGCGAAACCGGTTGGTTGTTGTAAAAGATAAAGTGGTTTATTATACATAAGAGAGAATTTTCCGGAAAAACTCTTTCGGCCTTCCAGGGCGTTCTTTGCCGTCAACGCTAAAAACACCAACTTTTAAGCGTCTATACCATTCTCTGCATTATTTATCCGATGAAGCATGATCGCCATAAACTTTCACAAGCATTTTATGCACCACAGCTGCACTGTTTTTCCAATTATAACAGAACAGCAGAACTTCCCGCAAATATTTCTTATTTACCCCGAAAGTCGACATTTTAAAGAGCAATAACCCAAATGTTGTTGTGAGAATGACAAACATTTGCGAACTGAACTTAATTGATAGATGCTCAGGCAAAAAAAAGCGGACGGAACATTCCGAAACACCTAATACATCTTTTTTAAAACAGTTTCCAATATGGGATGGGAGGGTGGAGAAGGATATTGAAAGAAGGGTTGGGGCAGGCAAGAGAGTAAATGGTGCACTTAAAGTTGTCATCGCAAACAAAAGCCTATCCAAAAAACCTAAGATGGCAGTGCATAATGGTGTTCTTCTACCGACCCTTATGTATGGAAGTGAAGCATGGAACTGGCAAAAGAAGGGTGAAAGTAGAATAAATGCAGTAGAAATGAGATCTCTAAGACGAATGTGTGGCAAATCTGTATATGATAGAGTGACAAATGCAAGTATAATATGTGAATGTGGTACAAATGAAAGTGTTATGAACAAAATAAGGAAATGGTAATTAAAATGGTTTGGACACATGGGAAGAATGAGTGAAGACAGAATGGTAAATAAGGTATATGTAAACGGCGTGAACGGAGCTAGAAAACGAGGAAGACCGAGGAAAACGTGGCATGATCAAATCAATCAAATATTGAATGTCGGTCACGTGAGGAGTCGGAGAAATCGACGTGCGTGCATGACAAGATGTACGAATGTAGAGGAATCGAGAGAAGTATGTTAGGACAGAACAGCGTGGCGTTTCATTCTTTCTGCCTACCCCTTCGGGGAGACGGCGTGATGGTTAGTTAGTTAGTTTCCAATAAAAAAAAATACTCGGGATTCTACAATTTCATTCTCATAGTGTTCATATATCATTACATTGGATTTTATCATTTTCCTACCAGCTTTCACAAATAAATGTATCTATTGATATAAAATTAATACTTGAATTGATAGCCCGCAATGGGTGAATAAAATCCAGTATTCGTCTACAAGTATTTGTATACATTCAAAATGTTGTATAAAACAAAAACTGGTCCAAGTAAGCATATAAATTGGAATGACATTTCCAGGCGTTATCTAGCAGTGCGTTAATAGGCGGTAGCCTTTCACATTGCGTTATAAAGATCTTCTGCTTAATGCTTAAAACTAATCTTCATAGATGGCGCATTGAAACTGACATATCAATTGTGGTGTTGTATTAACATACATACAACTTCCAAAAAATTGTCAGACATGTTGGTCATAAGAAAGGTGGAATGGGGAATGTTGTAATTACATAAAGCGTGCGCTTAACCCAACCAATGACAGGTCATAAGTCCTGTAAACACCTAGATCCACCATATTCAGTTTCCAGTTTGCATCTTCGTCTCTATTGAGATAAAATTAATCCTTCGTTACATATATGATTGTTTCTCTTGATTTAATATCCTAGATTTCTGCGATTTATCGCCGATCTGACTTTCAGCGGCAGAAACTGCGATATCGTCTGCGAGTCTGAGACGATAGGAACCAGAATAATAATTACAAAGTACCGAAGTGTAATTTTCTATGAAGTTCTATTTTCGTTTGTCATAAATCATCTCAACCACAGGCGAGTGTAAACCCTAATAAGGCTGATTAAACATGCCGTTACATCAAATTAGTTCATTAATCTAACTAATTCCCTCGTTTTCTGGCGTAATCGCCCGTCATAATAATTAACAGAACGCTTATCTTTCAGTTTCGCCGTGCTTCGAGGTGTAGCTTGAGCTTATGCTATTAGATCCCGAAGGCAAAACATTGACAAGCTTGGTTTTGTTATTATTTTATTTAAATCATTTTTCGTAACCCTTAACAAGACCGAAGGAAAATATAACACTTCACAATTGATATTTTACATATATTTACACTCCTATAGACACGGGTCAATAGATGCCTTAAAAATAAATTTTGTAATATCTGTTGATGAAATAAACTGATTTGATTTGAATTTTTAATTGTATCTCAATAGAGACGAAGAAACAAACTGGAAACTGAACATGGATGATCAAGGTGTTTACAGGACTTATGACCTGTCATTGGTTGGGTTAAGCGCACGCTTTATGTAATTACAACATTCCCCATTCCACCATTGTTATTATGATCATGTATGATACATTTTTGGAAGTTGTATATATACTCCAAATCCATACATATCTTCACGTGGCAGTTCCAGTTAGCCATCTATGTAGATTTGATTGTACTAATTAATTTTTTAAGATTAATCTATACAATCCATCCACTAACGCCATCTATGAAGAATGATTGTTTTAGCATTTAGCAAACTACTTTATTAACACAATGCGAAGAGGCTACCGCCTCCTAGCGCACTGTTTAGAAGTCGCCTGGAGTATCCACTCCTATTTTATACGCCAAATAATTGACCAGAATATTTACAAATATTTTGTGAAATGTATACTTATATCTGTATACGAATCGTGCGCTTAAAGTGCGCGTGCACATAAAGCGTGCGCTTAACCCAACCAATGACAGGTCATAAGTCCTGTAAACACCTTGATCATCCATATTCAGTTTCCAGTTTGTTTCTTCGTCTCTATTGAGATACAATTAAAAATTTAAATTAACCACCCACAGGTGAAAATCCAGGATTCGTATACAGATATAAGTATACATTTCACAAAATATTTGATTTGATTTGATTTGATTTGATACCCAACAATATAACATAAATAAATCAAACATTTTTGTCGATGGAATAAAAAATATAGACGATCTAGAAGACGACCTTCGTGGGAAAGTGGTAAGAGCTCTGAATGCCAAACAGCTAAATAAGATTTATTAGAATATACTCCTCGAAACAAAGGAATTGAAGAATAAAACTAGTTATATTTAATTATTCTAAAATAAAAACATTAAAAAAAAAAAAATCTAAATTAAGCCATAATTAGGAGCTTGGAAACTGATTATATTAAATATTTTTATTTTGAATGGAAAGGTACAAAAATATACCCAAAAATTTAATCTGATAACTTTTTTTTGTATAAAACGAGTCGTTTGAATCCAATTACTGCATAGGTACTTTTGTTGAATGTATAGAAAAAAATAATGTACGAAAGGCGGATGAATGCATCTTATTGCTCTCAAAATAATGAAAAGGTCACTAAGATGGTTTGGACATATGAAACGAATCCATTCGTATATATAAATAGTGTGAATGGAAAAAGAAGTTGAGGAAGGCGGAAGAGATGGCATGACCAAATTAATCAAATATTGAAAGACGGCCATGTTCGATGTAGGAACGATCGACGAGCGTGCTTGTCACGGTGTGTGAATATAGAAGAGGCACGATAGTTATGTCAGGATAGAACAGTTTGGCGGTCCATCCCCTCTACCTATTCCTACGGAAAACGGCGTGATTTTTAGTTAGTTAGTTAGAAAAAAATTGTACCGTTTGTTTCTGTGTTTTTTTTTATATAATCGTATACTCTTTCTGTAAGTTAAATATCACGTTTTGTACATTGTAACGCTACTTGATTCGATAAGGACTTATCCAGTAATGTGACTTACGATATTTAACGTTTTTTACCAAGTCACCCCGTGTTTCACCCCCGTCCCGTATAATCCGTGAAACTTGCCTTCTGGGACGTACACGGGACCGGAGCATTAAGATTTGTGGTTCGTAATGTCACATAAAAAGTTAAGGCGGGATATATCTTCAAACTAGAATTATAAAAGGAAAATCTAAAAATACTAACATTGTTTCTGAAGGCGACTGTTCGTGAGTAAGAAGCGAAAGGGATGATAGTGAGGGTGGAAGGAGAGCCGCCGATGACTTTACTATTTGATTGAAAATATTTCTTGCGTCTTAATTTTCAATCAATCAAAATAAATTGAGGAGCAAACATAAATAAGCACGTCTTTCTAAAACTCCTCTTCTGATCAAATATTATTGTTTTTTTTTAGATTCAATATAATTTTGTTAATAACTAACTAACTAACTAACCATCATGCCGTTTTCCCGGAGGGGTAGGCAGAGGATGGATCTCTACATTCACACATCGTGACATGCACGCACGTCGATTCCTACTTCGAACATGGTCGCCTTTCAGTAATTGATTAAAAAACGAAATCGTCTTGATATCACAAACTGTTGAGATTTAAGATTAAAATTGACCAAATGAGTCCCTCACATAAAAACTCTTTGCAGCTCACATCAAGCCCAAGGATCGCACTAATTTTCTTTCGAGTATTTTTATTAATGAAAATTAAATGAAAATAGTGTAAATTGGATATGTACAATTCGGTGCTAAGATGAGTGATCTGTCTGTAAACTGTCTGCTTTACGCGGACGATGCCGTTCTCGTTGCGGATACTGCGGACGAATTACAAGTCTTGGTGTCGAGAATGTATAAGGTATGCAAGTCGAACGATTTAATTATGAATGTCGGAAAGTCAAAGGTGTTAGTTTTTGAAAGGGAAGAGCAAATGACAGTTTGTAATTTAAGTGTAAATGAAGAGAACTTGGAACAGGTGAGTGAATTTGTGTATTTAGGTAGCATGTTCACAGCGGATGGCGAAAGCGAAAATGGCCGTTCACAATGGAGTTCTGGTTCCAACCCATATGTATGGAAGCGAAGCATGGAACTGGCAGAAGAAAGATGAGAGCAGAATAAATGCGGTAGAGATGAGGTCCCTAAGACGTATGTGTGGTAGAACGATGTACGACAGAATCTCAAATGCTGATATTAGGAAGGAGTGTAGAGCGAAAGAAGGTATTATGAACAAAATTATGAAAGGTTCGCTTCGTTGGTTCGGACATATGGAGCGCATGGGTGAAGAAAGAATGGTTAAAAAAGTATACGTTAACAATGTAAATGGAGTAAGGAGTCGAGGTAGACCGAGGAAAACATGGCATGACCAAATTAATCAAATATTAAAAGTTGGTCATGTCAGAAGCCGGAAGAATCGACGTGCGTGTATGACTCGATGTATGAATGTGGAAGAAGCTAGAGAGGTGTGCCAGGATAGAGTAGTGTGGCGGTCCATTCTCTCTGCCTACCCCTGCGGGGAAACGGCCTGATGGTTTGTTATTGTTGTTGTTGTTTATTTGAAGCAATTCATATTTTTTCTTCAGAAATTGTTAGGTAAATAAATAATTGGTAGGGGGGGGGGGGGGCGTGGAGATTTTTGAATCGTTGAAGTGAGGCATGGTACAAATAAGAATGGGAAACCCTGGACTACATGGTCCCTCCAATTCTGGATCTACTCCACCGAACGATGTCCTCTATTGTACCTCAGTATTGAAACTTGTAACCAAGATTAAATAATAATTATATATGGTTGAAACGAGGATCAGGGTGGCTTAAACCTTAAAAAATATCAGCAGTGGGATATATAAGACAGTGGAGTGGTTTGGTGACCATTGGCAGCTTCTTACACGCTTCGAGGAACAGGAGTAAGATGGAGCAAGTGGTCGCAAGTACAGTAGAACGTCGTTAATCCGGACGTCAGTTAACCGGAACGTCAATTATCCGGACAAGCCGAGATGATGAAGCGTTCTGTACCGTGACCTACGCATGACTAAGCTTACCCCACCACACCTACACAACGCTGGGTGTGATTGCATCGTCCCTCTACTCCCTCCTCCTCTCGTTATCCCCCGCACCCTACGGACAGTTAGTCTCCCGCTGTGTTGGAGTTTCGAAGTGTCATCTCGTTAGTTTCAGCCTGTCATTATTTATTTGAGATTATCCGTAAAATCGGTATTCGGAACGCCTCCGGTCCCAATTAGTTCGGACAAACTACGTTCTACTGTAATATATAATATATAAAAAAAGAAAAAAAACTTATATGATTTGTTAAATTTACAACACTGTTCCATACCACACTTTTAATCATAATTTTTTTGAGAATGTCGCGACAGCTGTTTCGTCAACTAATGTTGGCATCATCGGGTGTTACAAACAACTGTTGTCGTTGAGTTATTTGTAACGCTTGATGATGCCAACATTGGTTAGCGAAACAAGTGTGGCGACATTCTCAAAAAGTGTATTATAAAAATTGTGATACACACTCGTATTACGAGTATAACGTGTTGTAAATTTAAGTGTTAATAACTAGCTAACTAAATAACTAACCATCACGTCGTCTCTCCGAAGGGGTAGGCAGAAAGCATTTCACCGTCATTCGCACCGCATTCACTTCTTATATTTTTATTCGACACTCTATCATACACAAAGTATCCACACATTCGTCTATTAATAATAAAGTTAATAATGTTGAAGTTAATAGTGTTTCGGGACAAACTACGGACTATTTTATGATTTAAACCTGTTCAATTTTTTTTCTTTTAGAATTCAGCAAAAAAGACTTGGGGAATTAAATATGAACGCGAGCTTGGTAAATGTGGGCGGATTTATCTATGGATTTGTTTTTCTTCGTGTTAAATAAGACTGTCTTATCTCTTCCGTCATAGTCAAGTTTCAGCTGTCAGGTTCACGTGACATCGCCGCCCCACACACCGCAGCCTCCAATAAGGGAACAACGGGAGTATCTCGTGTTTATTATTAAAGCCAAATATTGTTCTAACGTTGTGTATACATGCGCGGGAACAATGGATAAACACAGTTCTCTCAAAATTCCAGAAATTCATGTTGGTTAATTTTCAGATGGGTCGTGTAGGTACCTACATACATGTTTTGAATAGCGGCAACACTATGTGTTATGTAAATGAGTATATTAATCTATTTGATTCTCATAAGGGTTTGAAGGTAATCAAATCAATTTACCAAATAAGCTTTTCGTTAACATTTTATTCCTTTTGCTAGAAGTTTTATTATATTTTATGTAAAATGACATGTTTTGCTGTCTAATACGAGTATAATTCAAATTATACAATTATTAATTTTAGATAAACTTAAGGCGTTAACACTGTGGAATTCCATAATGACGAATTTTTATGAATTAAAACACTGTTTTTTCCATTTTTGAGTTTATTTTTCTCGACATGTTTCGAAGGCTTACACCTTCATCATCATGTCGAGAAAAATAAACCCAAAAGTGGAAAAAACAGTATTTTAATTCATAAAAAATTGTATACAATTATTGTATCGAACAAATGGGTTGGGCTGCGTTCTGAAAAAAAAAATATTCTGAACAACCCACGAACCCCCATAAACCTCAAAGAAAAGTAATTTTGTTCTGTGTTTTGTCTGTGTTGACTTATGGGTTTGAAGCAATCACATTGTATAAAAAAAGCTCCAATAATCTAATACTTGAAAAAGAGTTATGGAAAGAGAAATGTAATTCATTATAAAAGACAGGGTGAGAAACACCACTATTAGAGCCAGAACAGGAGCGATGGAGCGTTGGAGCATTAGGAGCTCTAAAATGGAGCTGAGCGGGCCATGTATCTCGCAGCTCTGATGATAGACGTTAAAACCCCTCATTTGCTGACATTCTAGGACTGCGGCATGAAACCTAGGACGTCTCCAACTTCGACGGAGACTCAACATAAAAGAGACCAACGGTACAACATGGATGAGTGCCCTCTCGGACGCCTAAGTTACTCCCAAATACATCAATCACGTAGCGTCCACATTAAAACAAAAATAATCATATATTGTACAAAACTATAATTAGAACTGTATTGGCATATGGGTGTGAGGCGCTAACACTGACAGTGAAGGTGGCTAAATGCTTGACAGATTCGAACGAAAAATATTGCGTCGAATCTGTGGACCCGTGAGAGAAGATAATCAATGGCACATCCAGAAACAATGAAGAACTGTACACCATATTCAAGGCCCCTACCATCTCTCTCCCCCATCATCATACTACTGAGATTGATATGGGTTGGGCATGCACAGAGAATGCCAGACTCACGGGTCCCTAAAATAGTAATGAATGGACACCCAGGTGGAAGGAGACGAGTGGGAAGACCCAGACTGAGATTGAAGGGTGAGGTCGGGAAGGGTGCGGAGCAGCTCCTCCAGGTGACTAATTGGAAGAGGGCGGCAGAGAACAGGCGGAGTTGGAGGCGCAAGTTATGTTATTTGAGCTGTAGCGCTATCAACCTCATACAATCAACACGTCTTTTATTGACTAATATAGGAGCCCGTCATACGCCAATAAAGCATCCAATAAACCCGAAACGACAGACATGGAAGCAGAAAGAGGAGGCTTACGTCTAGGAGTGGACGGCTACAGGATGTTGATAATGATGATGATGAATTATACATGTCTTGTGAGATTTAACATCAATGATATTCTCCTGATAAAGTTGCAGTTATCTCCGGATGTTTAAGGGACACTGTCTGGGACAATAAGCATATGCTAGTGGAAAGCAAAGTTAGAATTTATAAAACATGCACCAGGCCCATAATAACATACGGAATCGAAGCAAGAGCAGACACTGTCAGATCCAAACTTCTCATAAAAGTATCAGAAATGAGAACATTGCGACCTATTGTGGGGAGAACTCTTAGAGATAGGATACGCAATGAAGAAATTCGCAAATCCTGAAAAATTGAAGACATAGTGAGATGGAGTAGGCAGAGAAGACGATTCTGGAGGGACCACATCGAGAGAATGGATCCAGCAAGAATTCCTAATATCGTGATCCACGAGACTCCAGAGAGCAGTCGACCACCAGGACGACCACCAAAGAGATGAAGAGAAGGCTGGTCGTCTTCATCAAAGGAGAAAGTTGATATCCTGCATAAACAGATCGCAAGATCTACAATCAGAAGAAGAAAATATCCTCCTATAGCTCTTAACTCTTGTAAAATATGTATTTATAGTTTATTTTTACTACTAATTGTTATTTATACTCGTAATGTATTTTATTTAGTAAATGAATATAGCTCCTTCACAAGTCCTTTTGCCATTTAGTTCGTAAACAATATAAAGCTAATGAGAAGAATACAAACAATGAAATATATAGCATTTAAGGAACAAAGGAAGACTCGAAATCGACGGAAAATATGAAATAATCTTTAGTCAGTGCGTACGGAAGCTGGGTAAATATATTTAAACAATGCTCTTTTTGTTGAAATTCATAGCTCTGCCAGGATTGGCAAATTAGCATTCCGAGTAATGTAAGCAGATTGCGGGGCAGCTCAGAGCCGACTTCCATCATCTGGGCGGCTGTAACTGCTGTGTAAAGAAAGGCGACTTCTGTAATTCTCGGAAAGAATAATATTCTCAGCGGTTGTACACAAAACGGGGTTCAACTGTTTTACATCTGAATGATGCTGGTACGTTTCCATTGTTACAGTATAATTTACATGTTCCGCCCATTATTTAACAAAATGTAATCTGATTAACGAGGGGCAAAAGGGTTGCCGCCGCACACTGGTCCCATTTGGCAAAAACATGGACATAGGGGTCAAACTCCAAATTTTATCCTGATTTTTTAAAATAAGATCCTTTATGTGATTCCAAACCGCTTTTACATACAAACTTTTTTTGATATAACTGCTAATTTCCAAGAAAAAAAATGTTGTTGTTTTTTTTTTGTATGAATCAAAACTGATTTTTGCAATTATTAAGGAATCAGTTAGATAGGTCAAATCCAAACTTAGTAGGGATTATAGAAGACATAATCTTCTACATTACTTGTCCCGACATCTACTTCATATCTCTGCCCGTTTAAAAGCAGCAGACATTATAAATCTTTGCGTAGATTTTCACGGTTGGCAGCAATATGTTTGTTGTGTTTTTGGGTAACACCGTGTGATTTCGGTAACTTCTTCTCGACCGACGTTTCGGAGATCGTTGCAGTCTCCATCTTCAGGGTAATGAATGTGATATGTTAGCAAAATCACACGGTGTTACCCAAAAACACAACAAACATTATAAATCTTAATAAATTGTTGCGAGTATAAAGTGGTTTCGGATTTTTTGTTAGATGCATTAATGATCATCGCGTTCCTTTACAAAAGAATGGAGTGATTTTAGCATAATTGTGATCATTTATGCATCTAACAAAAAATCCAAAACCACTTTATACACGTAACAATTGTTTAGATTTATAATGTCTGCTGCTTTTAAACGGGCAGAGATATGAAGTAGATGTCGTAACAAGTAATGTAGAAGATTATGCCCTCTATAATCCTTACTAAGTTTGGTTTTGACGTATCCACCTGATTCGGAAATAATTGCAAAAATCAGTTTTGCTTCATACAAAAAAAACAACAACATTTTTTTTCTTGAAAATTAGCAGTTATATATAATAAAAAAAACAAAACTGTGTATCGTGATGCACGAATAAAACACCCTCAACGCAAAACTTCCATCTAAAATTTTTCTAAGTTTCAAAATTTAACCCATTGATATGTCTATTGTTATTTCTCTGGCCAAGTTAACAAAAACAAAACTGCTGACTGTAGGCCGAACGCAACATCAGATGAGAGTAGTGATGTCAGGAGTTCCACTAAAGAACACCAAGGAGTTTGTCTACCTCGGGAGCAAAATAACATGGGACGGTCGGTCTAAGAGCGAGGTTGACAGCCGTATACATCAGGCTAGGCTTGCATTTAATAAAAGGTCGAAAATAATAGAATCAAATAATATAGACCTAAAACTGAGAATACTCCACATCAAGACCTATGTATGGAGTATCTTGATGTACGGCTGCGAGACATGGTGCCTATCCGAAAGAGATAAACGGAGACTAGAGGCTTTTGAAATGTGGTCCTATAGAAGACTATTAGGAATTTCCTGCGAATGAGGAGGTTCTTCAAAGAATCGAAGGAGGAAGCCACCTGCTAAGGACCTTGTCCGAAAGGTGTGCAAGATGGATCGGCAATGTAATACGACAAGAAGGCCTCTTGCATGCCATAATGGAGGGTATGACCGAGGGGACAAACTCTAGGGGACGCCCACGCCGAGAGTACCTGGAGGACCTGTTGGTGGACGTGGGCTGCTTATCATATGCAGATTTCAAAAGAGCTGCACAAGACAGGGAAGAATGGGAGAGAAGAATAGAAAAAATTGCTGCAAACCAATCCCAGGATTGAAACTTTCTAACTAACTAACTAACTAACTAACTAACCATCACGTCGTCTCCCCGAAGGGGTAGGCAGAAAGAATGGACTGCCACACTTTTCTTTCCTGACATATTTTTCTCGCTTCCTCAACATTCATACATCGTGTCATGCACGCGCGTCGATTTCTCCGACTCCTCACATGGCCGACATTCAAGATCTCATTTCTACTACATTTATTCTACTTTCATCCTTCTTTTGCCAGTTCCATGCTACGCTTCCATACATAAGGGTCGGTAGAAGAACACCACTGTGCACTGGCATTCTAGCTTTTTTGGATAGGTTTTGGATAGGTTTTATCTTTTAGCTTTCTAGCTTCTTCTTCAAGTGCCCTGTCGAGTCCCCCCAACGTTGGCGATTACCTCGGCGAACCCGTCCCTGTCCTGCGCCGCTCGGAACAGCTCCTCAACACTTCGGATGCCGATCCACTCCGTCACGTTTCGCAGCCAGGACATTTGTCTCCTTCCGGGCCCTCGGCGTCCCTCAATTTTCCCTCCAATATCAGTTGGAGAAGGTGGTACTTTTCCCCACGCAGTATATGACCCAGATATGCGATCTTTCGAACCTTGATAGTTGATAACAATTCCCTGTCAACTCTAGCTCCCCTCAGGACTTCGGTATTGGTAACCATGTCTGTCCAGGGAACTCTGAGCATTCGGAGATGGAGCCACTTTTCAAATGCTTCCAGTCTGTTCATTGAGTTAACTTTCAGGGTCCAAGTTTCACAACCGTACAATAAAACAGACCACACATAGCATTTGATCATTCTCTGGCGGAGTTTCAAAACTTACTAATCAAAAAAAGTTAAAAGATAAAAGTGGTTTGGAATCACACAGAGGACCTAATTTATAAAAATCAGGGCAAAATTCGGAGTTTGACCCCTATGTCCATGTTTTTGGCAATTGGATCCAGTGTGCGCCGGGCCGTGTATTGTGAATTTCACTCGCTACGTGCTACGGCGGCTCGCATCGCCTCTACGCCCGAAGTTCCCGCATAACTGATTCATTAAACTCTTTCACACCCGGGCGGGCCGCGTGAGGGAATGAAACATAACGTGTTTCTAATTTTCCTTCATTTACTACTCTCTATTGTGTTAGTTCGCCCACGCGCTCACCGCTGCCCTTCTCGTCTCCTAATAATATTTATTACGAGCACAACATGTTACGATGTGTTGTAATTTGTTCACATTTTCACGGCTACTAATCATGTTAGTTTTGGATGTCTTAGTAAATGATTTATAAACACTGTCTTATCTATCTAACTAACTATCCCATCAGGCAAAAAGAAACGATTACCACACTTTTCTTTCCTGACATACTTCTCTCGATTCCTCATAATTCATACATCGTGTCATGCACACACGTCGTTCTTGGACTTCTCACGTGGCCGAAATTCAATGGTATTTTATATATTTGATAGTGCCGCGATTCCTTCGGTATTTCTCTATTTCTAGTTCCATTAACATCGTTAACTTACTTTTTTTCACCATTATTTCTTCACTTATTTTTTTCATGTGTCCAGAACATATTAATGTTCATTTTAGATAAACTTAAGGCGTTAACACTGTGGAATTCCACAATGACGATTTTTTTATGAATTAAAACACTTTGTTTTTAATTGAAATTTCTTGGTAGAAGTTCATTTTGAATAATGAAAACAAAAAAAAAAATTATACAAAATTTCTTTATTATTATGTATTTAGTGTGCTTCTACTTGTGTTTATGGTCGACCAATTTCGGCAGCTTGCTGCCATCTTCTGGCAGCAAGCTGATCACCAGAAGATGGCAACAAGCTGCCGAAACCGGTCGAAAATACATAATAATAAAGAAATTTTGTATCAATTTTTTTTTGTCTTCATTAATTAAAACACTGTTTTTTCCACTTTTGAGTTTATTTTTCTCGACATGTTTCGAAGGCTTCCACCTTCATCATCGGGAGAACGATATAAACTTCTGTATATCGTTCTCCCGATGATGAAAGTGTAAGCCTTTGAAACTTGTCGAGAAAAATAAACTGATAAATGGAAAAAAACAGTGTTTTAATTCATGAAAAAATCGTCATATTAATGTTTCTTTCATTATTTTGTTCAGAACACTTTCATTCGCACTGCATTCACTTATTATATTTTCAATTTTGAATTAATATAGTTCACTGTCTTATCTATAGATGCAACAATATATTTATAAAAATAAATCTGTAATGGTTTTATATATTGTATCTTGAACAATGATGAAAAATCCGTATTTTATAATTAATGCGAATAAAAACTTCCGTTTTCTAGAATTTTTATTATAGTTTATGGGAATGAGATATATCGCCTAATAAAACATTTAGCAAAGAGACGTTTTCGTTCTTATTATTTATGTCATGATATAGTATTATTATTTATTCATTTATATCTAAAGTCGTAACATGTTTTAAATTTGTGACTGATGAAATTGGGAAATTTCTACCATAATTTATCCATATATTTATGTAAAATTTATTGACTTCAAATTCATTTACTTTAAAAAGTTCTTAAAAAAAGAAGACTTCAAATTCATTTACATTAAAAATTGAACATGAAAAAATTTACGTGATAGTTAGTTTAATAGAGTTAGTTTAATTTAATCTTACTTTAGCAAAAAAAAAAATGTAAAAATTAACTAACCATCACGCCAATTCCGCGGAGGGGTAGGCAGAGAGGATGGATCACCACAATGCTCTGTCCTGGCATACCTCTCGGGCTTCCTCTACATTCATACATCGTACCATGCACGCACGTCGATTATTCCGACTTCGAATGTAGCCGCCTTTTAGTAATTGATTGATTTGGTCATGCCGTGTTTTCCTCGGTCGTCCTCGGCTTCTTTTTCCACTCACACTGCTTGTGTACAACTTTTTAACCATTCTTCTCCCATCCATTCGTTCCATAGGTCCAAACCATCTCAGGGATCCTTTTTTAATTTTATCCATGATGCAGTCATTTCATCATTTCATTTCTATCATACAACGTATTTGAATTGTATTTATAAAAACAATTCCAAACCATTTATGAAATTACTACCCCATCACGTATTGTATATATTTAAACCGTCGGAGCTTACTTCATTTGACATTCAAAGTTGTTTATTGGCGTGAGAATTGAGCTTTCGATAAATGTAGACGTAAGTAAAACAGCTTTATTACAATATTATGGCCCGCCCGCCAGCCCTTGCAGAATCCCAAACACAAATAGCGAATCCTTCGATGTTTGAATTCCGAATTAGAAAATATACCCCCGCAGATGCTCCCAATTCAGAAAGTTGACAAAAACAAACATTAAGCTCTTGTTTTTCCTCCCCGAAGTAAGATAATACGAAAGAAAGGACGTATTTCGGAATAAATTCTCAAATTTTATTTTCATCCCATCGCCAATGAAGCGTGCCTTTCGATTCTTGTTTTGGAGTTGCTAAAAAGAAAAAAATAATTTATTTTCCTTTGCGATCATCAATCACAGCCCCAGACCAAAAGCTGGATGGCGCGTAATTATAAAAAAATCGTTAAACTTAAGTATTTTCCTAATTTTGCAAGGATCGATTGGTTTCAAAGGTCTTTCCTAGTTACATTTTACCCAATTTCGTATTCGAATATCAATAATTCCACAGCTTCATTTCTTTTAAGTAAAACAAACGTTCATTGTGGATATGATTTGTTATTGAAATTCGCTCGAAAAAATTGTATTATTTTCCTGGAATTATTTCATAACTTTTATTTCAAGATTTATTTTTTAATTTCGACCATCTATCGGCGTCTTTTGTTTTATACGTGAAACAGATATTATTATTTTTATTATTATTTTGTTGAATCGCTCTTTACATCATGACAGAATGAACCAAATCGATGTAAAGGGTATTATAGCTATCATAGTGAATCTCTTGACATGTGATAGGTAGCTAATCTATCGCCATTTTATTGTCATGTGAATTCTACACCAGACCAAAGACAGTGTGACAATCACACTGCCCTCGTAGGGAATCAAACCAAGAACCTTCGAGTATGGGAGATATGGCTTATTTGTAATTTTAAAATGTGAAATTTTTATTATACACTATTCTTTTAATAGCAAAAAATAATTTAGGCTGCAATAATTTAATTTCGTTTTATTTCATATTCATAGCCATTCTAAAATTAAAATCCTGTACGATTTTATTTGCATATATTTTCTTTGTATTTCTGATACGATGTTATACATATATACGATTCTAATGAATGTAATTTTTTTAGAGAAATATTTCTGTTTCAAATCTTATAATAAAATAATTCGTTTCTTCTCATTGATTTTCATAATATCCAAAAGAACAATCAAGTTGCCACTACCAACTTAAAAGAATTGTGCATAAAATTAAATAAACGAACGTCTTACTGTGAATTTAAATGTTAATTTAAAAAAATTCAATAATTTAAAGTTCTCCCCTGATTTTTTTATGGAAAACAGCCGCGGGAAAAGGGTTTCAACCTGCTTTTTAACATTAATTTGAGATAAAAAAAGATTTAATGCTTTTCACAAAATACGCTCAAATGCACAAGTGAAAAGAAATGATCTAAAAAAAGCAAAATGAAAGCGGATTCATATAATTTCCTTTTTGAAAAACAGGGCAGAATTCGAATGATATAATAACTAACTAACTAACTAACTAACCATCACGCCGTCTCTCCGAAGGGGTAGACAGAAAGAATGGACTGCCACACTTTTCTTTCCTGACATATTTCTCTCGCTTCCTCAACATTCATACATCGTGTCATGCACGCGCGTCGATTTCTCTGACTCCTCACATGGCCGACATTCAATATTTGATTTATTTGATCGTCCCACGTTTTCCTCGGTCTTCCTCTATTTCTGGTTCCATTTACATCATTAACATATAATTTTTTTACCATTCTTTCTTCATTCATTCTTTCCATATGTCCAAACCATCTTAATGATCCTTTCATTATTTTGTTCATGACACCATCATTCGCACCGCATTCACTTCTTATATTTTCATTCGACACTCTATCATATACAGAGTATCCACACATTCGTCTAAGAGATCTCATTTCTACTGCATTTATTCTACTTTCTTCCTTCTTTTGCCAGTTCCATGTTTCGCTTCCATACATAAGGGTCGGTAGAAGAACACCATTGTACACTGCCATTCTAGCTTTTTTGGATATGTTTTTGTTTGCGATGACAACTTTAAGTGCACCATTCACTTTGTTGCCTGCTCCAACCCTTCTTTCAATATCCCTCTCCACTCGCATCTCTTGTAAAGATACTCCCTAAATACACGAACTCAACTACTTGCTCCAAATTTTCACCATTCACGCTAATATTGCAGACTGTCATGGTTTCTTCCTTTTCAAAAATCATTACCTTGGACTTATTAACATTCATCATCAGATCATTTCGCATGCATACCTCGTACATACAATTCACCAGGACTTGATTTAATGATATAATATGTTCAATAAAACAGTTTTTCTCCAAAATGGAATTGAATATTTCTGTCTAGAATAAAACTCTAAATCCATAATCAATTTCTCGTCTTCACGCACTTATCGCCTGGCGGGCGATGAAAAATGTTAAAAAATGTACCAGCTGAGCATTTGGGGACGCCAAGTCCAATAAAAACACCAAGAACGACCGCGGGGGAGCAATCCAGAAGCGTTTTTGTGCCTTTCTTAGGTCCGGATAGAATTTGACCGCTTTCGGCTATGTCCTACACTCACTCACATGATGGGCTATACGTGTTACGTGTAACCGAATGCCTAGGGATGGGCGATACACATGCGGGGAAACTTTCCTAAAGCACGAGAACTACATCTGATCAATTTTTTACACTGCGATAATAGTTGATGCGATGAAAGTCAATGTCTGGTCTGTAAAATAATTCATGTATAAATAATTATATAAATAAAACAACTTTGTATTTAACCACGGTAGGGTTATTTCATTGATGCCAACTAGTTTCGCTTGGAGCCAAGCTTCATCAGGGCAGTATAATAACTTATTTATAATTAGTTATTATACTGCCCTGATGAAGCTTGGATCTAAGCGAAACTAGTTGGCATCAATATAATAACCCTACCGTGGTTAAATACAAAGTTGTTTTATTTATATAATTATTTTAAATGTCTAACCACAAAGTGAGTGCTTTATATGAAGAATTAATACATGTATACTTAGAATATTGAAAATAACTTTGTTTAAGCCACAAAATATTAATAAAATATTTAAAAAAATACGACATGTTTCGGAGGATACCTCCATCTTCAGGTGTAAAAATTTAACAAAAAGTAAATTTGTTATTATAATTTTTATTATATTTTTACAACTGAAGATGAAGGTATACACCAAATCATGTCGTGTTTTTTAATATTTCATTTATATTTTGTGGATTAAAGAAAGTTATTTTCAATTTCCTAATTATATTACTATGGAATTCCACAGTATTAATGCCTTGGCGTTCAACAATTCATGTAGTTTTGAAACGTGTTTAGAAATTATTTTAACCTTTATAACGAAGTACGAGAACAAGTCAAAAGTCTCTGCCGATTCGAAATATCTGAAAAATCTGGTCTGGAAGAACAACCACGTGCGTATCGACAGCAAGGTAAGAATTTATAAAACATGCACGAGACTCATCATGACGTATGCTGTAGAGACGCGGGCCGACACTGTACGAACCAAGGGTCTAAGAACATCTGAGATGAAGGTCCAAGATCCATTACTCGAAAAACTCTTCGAGATCGTGTCCGCAGCGCAGACATAAGAAAAAATTGCGAAATAGAGAATATCGTTCGGTGGAGTAGATCCAGAAGAAGATACTGGGAGGACTATGTTGCCAGAATAGATAGTGACAGACTCGCATTTACAGACGCTTACAAAATCCCCTCCGGACACCGTCCACCTGGAAGACCACCTAAGAGATGGAGGGACAGCTGGACCTCAGCATCTCAGGAGACATGAATTATGTGCAACAGATCGTCAGATCTATTTAAAGAAGAAGAAGCGTTAAGAAATTGGTCAAAAATAATTCAACCACAAAATACATGCAACAACATGATCTTCGTGGCCAAATAGTAAGTGCTTTGACTGCCACACGGAAGGTCCGGGGTTCGATTCTCGGCTATAGCAGTGTGATTGTCACACTGTCTTTGATCTGGTGTAGAATTCACGTAACAGTAAAATGGCGATAGATTAGCTACATGTCACGAAAATCATTATGATAGCTATACCCTTTACATTGATTTGGCTCGCGCTGTAATGATATAAAGAGCGATTCAACAACACAATAGTAATAATAATAAAAATGTTTACACAGTTTTAGTTAGATTTAACGGTATTAAAATAAAAATTGAGTTATATGTTGTATGCTAAGGCATATGCATACATATAAGTGTAGATCGCTCTCTAATTATTGAGTTAGTAACTATCCACAGTTTTTTTTAGATTAGTTGTAATTAGGCACTTGAAACAAACCAACACCATCAAGAACTTTAAAATAATATTAAAGAATATATTCAATTTGCAAAAAAAAATACACTTCAATTGTATTTTATTTTATATATGTATAAAAAACGCCCACATAAATAAATTTGTGAATTAGAAATTAGCCCACATATATTTTGAGGACGTATAAAAACGTGCTACCCGTATCATCACTATGTACATTGGACGTAAATATACGTCCTGCTCGGTTAACAGGTTAATATTGTTTGTAATGTCTGTTGAGATAATACACTGATTTGAAGTTTCCTGCGCGAATTCTCTTTTATTCTCTTTAAAAAAACGTTCTCTTTAAAACTAAATAAGAATGTTTATCTAGAATTTCACAGCCCTATAGATACGCGTGGAGGGGTTTTCCTGAGTGGGCGGTACTCCAGCCTGGGACATAAAGTCCTACGTGCTCCACCAGGGGACAGCTCCGAACTTATTGTAATGTATGCATCTGATCAGACTTCAAACCCCCCTTTATATAGATTGATAAGTTTGATTCGTTTGAATTTGGAATTGGAAATTCGAATTTCATTAAATTGGGGAACGTTTGACAATTTAGATTGTGTCAGTTTGGAATTTAACAAGAAGACTGTAATTAAGTAGAATGCGGACTGGAATTTGGAATTTACTAAATTTGTCTATTATTATGGGACACATTGGAGCCTAATAACAAGGACTGTCTTTCCCAGAATCGAATAAAAGTATCGATCTTTCTACTTTGGGGTAGATATATTCTACACAGCTAAAAAGCCAGTAAGCATTTAATTAATTCATTAGTATTTTTTTAATAATCCCATTAAAAAAAAATGAATGCTTAATTATGAAAACTGCACTATGAAAATATCACAAAGATAGTTTGGATTCTTGCGTATTCATTATTAAAGCAGGCAAAATATTTTATGATGAATGTCGAAAAGTTAAAGGTGATGGTTTTTAAAAGAAAAAAAAAAGGAATAGACAATTATTTGAATTAAATTATTTGTTTCATTTTGTGGAACTATTGATCTATAGCAGCGCAGAACAGAGATGCTTTCGCTGGACGTTGGAGGGACCTGACACGCCAACAGAAGAAGAAGAAGACGGATAATTGATCTATAGTATCACCTTATTAATTTGAAGCACAATTATAGCAATAAATTGTCAGTATGTAAATCGTAAAAGCTAAAAAAAAATTGATACTATATTTTATTGAATCTATTTTATGTTTTGTGATGTAGTGGTATACAATAAATATTTAAACAGCGTTTTGTCTATCTCTTTTGCGTTAACATTTTACGTGTCCAATTGCGTGGAATGGCGATACGCTTGAAAATACGGGTATTTGGTAAATGAACTGAAATAAATGATAATATAATATAAAATTTTTAATAATTATGTTTCTTTAACAATGATGCAAAATTCGGTAATATATATTTAATATTGAAAAATCATCTTACATTTTATGGGAGTGATATGTGAATATTAAAATATATGCTATATTTCCTCTATATTCGCCATTACTTTGTGTTGTGGATTCACATTTGAATAACTTATTGAAACCATTGTATTTTCACAACTCTTTTTTGCAGCTTTCACAAACATATTTCGGGACACATACTTCCCTTCTTCGAGGTATTAATGAATTTTATCACTCAAATGAAAGAACATCATTACTTATATACTAAATGACGAGTGAAAAAGTGGAGGACTGTTAAAATTCATTAATTCATACACTGATGAAGGAAAGTCTGTGTCCCGAAACATGTTTTTTAAAGGTGATAAGAAATTTTGTATTATTTGGTGTGTCTTAACTAACTAACTAACCATCACGCCGTCTCCCTGGAGGGGTTGGCAGAAAGAATAGAACGCCACACTGTTCTGTCCTGACATACTTCTCTCGCTTCCTCTACATTCATACATCTTGTCATGCACGCACGTCGATTTCTCCGACTCCCCACGTGACCGACATTCAATATTTGATTGATTTGATCGTGCCACGTTTTCCTCGGCCTTCCTCTATTTCTAGCTCCGTTCACGCCGTTTACATATACCTTCTTCACCATTCTGTCTTCACTCATTCTTTCCATGTGTCCAAACCATCTTAATGACCCTTTCCTTATTTTGTTCATAACACTTTCATTCGCACCACATTCACATCTTATACTTGCATTTGTCACTCTATCATATACAGATTTGTCACACATTCGTCTTAGAGATCTCATTTCTACTGCATTTATTCTATCTGGTGTGTCTTTATATTTCGTAAACTGGTTTAAACGTTTTTTGTTGATGAGTCGTAACACAAATGACGAATTAATATGCTGGCGATGTTGATGATACGCAATTACAATTTCAATTTAAAAGCTTTAAGAATAAAATAAAGTTTATGTTTTAATTTATTTTCAAGAAACTGATTCAAAACACAGCAGAATTAAAATCTCTCTTAAAAGCAAAATGCAATTATATTTCATATTTGGGTCGGAAATAGAAGAGGCAAACTCATTTTAGATGCGCTCCATTTTACTTAATTGCGATGAGGATGGAGAAAGACAGCGAGAGAAAAGTACTAATAGAAGATAGGTCAAACGAAAAGAGGAAATGATTTAGACACAAGAGAATTTGCGCCGTGAAAAAAAACAGAAAAAATACTAAAAGGTTTTTCAGTTTAAATAATAGATATTCTCGTTCAATGAGTTTTTTTTATGAACAGTGAATTTAAATAATTTGTCATCATATGTTGAAAACAGTCTCCCGGAAATCTGAAAAAAGGCGTCAGAGAAAAGACCCGAAGAGAAGATAACTATTTTTCGATTTTTATGAGACGGTTCATAAGAAAATCGGAAAGCAATTTCTCAGCGTTGAGAATGAATGTATTCAAATTTGGAATCGATTGTGAACTTTGGCACTTTCCTTAGTTTCCGTGCAGAACCAAATAAAACCAGAACACCATTTCATAATACAAAAACTAAATTGAAATATATTTCATGCATTTTTGTATTAAGAAGCTTAAGAATCAAGTATTTTTAAAATAATTATCTGATTTTATACGGAACAAAGGTTCCGTATAAAATCAAATATAACATAACAGTATTATAAATTTTTAATTAATTCACGCATACTGCTAAACACCAATAATACACAATTTATTTTATGATTTACCTTAAGGCATTAACACTGTGGAATTCTAGAATTAATAATTATTTAGTACTGTTTCTGATTTTGAAAATTTGGTTTGGTTCATGTGGTCCTCCCGTAAATTTGAAGATATTTCGTGTAAAAGTGAATTGTTTTGGTCAATTTGATTGTTGCCGCACTTTATAATAGTTAATTGTTACACGTAATACGTTTGTACTGTTTTTATGTTAAAATTATACAAGTTTTTTCGTTTGTATAAAGAATTTTGACAGGTGTAAAAATAAATTTTTCATTTGTTCCAATGACAATTGGAATTATTTCTTCAATAGTATTTTAAAGTTCTTGCTGGTGTTGGTTTGTTTTAAATGCTTAATTACAGCTAATTAAAAAAAAACGGTGGATACATGGAACATAAATTAAATAGACAATATGTGCACTATCTAAAAATAACATGTGTTAAATTATTTTTATTTTGTTCTTTTATTTTATATTATCGTATTTTATATTATTTGTTTTAGATTTATTTTGTGAATGTTGGACGATCGAAGTATGTGCAGTATATGCCTATTGGTGGCGATGAGATTCGCAACCCATCACACCGCGTCGTCCGCGGGACGAAAAGAGAAGGATGGAGTGCCGCGTCGGTTAAAGTGTGACAGTCCATTCTTTCTGCCTGCCCTTTCGGGGAGACGGCGTGATGGTTAGTAAGTTAGTTAGTTAATAATTATTTATAAATTAAAAAACTGAATTTTACACTTTTGAGTTTATTCACTCTTAACTGTAATATTTATATCGTTCTCCCGATGGTGTGAATATAATACAATGTGGAGAAACGTTATTTTTTAATGAGAAACAGTATTAACCTCTCAAGTTTAAAAAAAACAACGATAACATCGTAAAACAGTCAGATCTTTGAAACAAATTCTACTGGTAGCGTGATTGACAATTTTATATGATTTATAAGATACAAATATTTAACCAATACTTTTTTCACTGTTAAATCACTGTTAATCGGGGGTGGTCTAGGGGATAGAACGCTTGCCTTCTGATCAAGGGGACTTGGGTTCGAGCCTGGACACGACCAGATTCCTTCTTCATAATAATGAGATATTTTCTGCTCACATTGAAGATTGTAAAATAAATTCTAATAGCATTGATTTAAATCTTTGGTGTTAGCCTTTTTTTTTTAAGTAAAACTTTTTTTTTAATATCAACAATTTAGTTTATTTTTTTATAAAATCGTCGCGACAGCTGTTTCGGTAACCGATGTTACCATCGTCAGGTGATACAATAGTTTATTATTAAACTAAATTTTTGATATTAAAACAGTGTTTATAATTTGACAGTGAATAATGTTAAAATATCTAAGTGTTTCCGCCAAAACAATAGATTATTAATATTTATATTTCAACTTTGATTGTGTATGTGTTTATCAGCGATCAAATAAATTAAATATTGAATATCGTCCGCGTGAGGAGTCAGAGAATCCCTAGGATTGATACATAAAAATTATAAAGATAGGTTCCAGTCCGAATAGTGAATTACTACATTGGAAGGTTACTAAAAATATCTGTATTAATAAATATATCATTATTTCTATTTCTATTCATACACGTTATGAAAAATGTGTTTATGTATTCATTTTTCTTGGAGCTTTCAAATTTTCTATCAAACTTGATAGGCGCTCCATAAAATATTTACAATGTATTAGCAAATTGATAAATAGGTACTCGTAAGCGATCTTAACATGCGATAGGGACAGAGTGATATTAATCGATCCTTCCATTTAAAAAAAATAGAGGGATGATGGATGTGGACCAAGGGTGGATTGGGTGACATGGCAGGCCCTGGGTGAGTGGGACACGTTATAGATATTACGTTACTTTTTTACGTGATGTTTTGTTATATTATGTGGATGCTAATGTGACATTATGTAATATAAAACCCGGGGAATTTGTCGCATAGCGTAAAAAAAACGTTATCCAGAATTTTAAATCTAACATTAAAGCTCACGCAAATTTATTTAAACGCGCGAAGCAAGCAAATAAAATAATTACGCAATGTTTTGGTTTTATTTTTGTAAAATTCCATAGTCAAAAAGGAAAATAATATTACTGAAGGCTAATTTAAGTATGCAATAAGTATGACCTTATGATGAACGTGTCAAATTCCAAAGTTATGGTATTTGAAAAGGAAGAATGTATGACAGATTGTGGCATAAGTGCGAACGGTGAGAAACTAGAGCAAATTATAGAATTTGTTTATCTGGGAAGCATGTTTACAAGATATGGAAAAATGGAGAAAGATATCGGAAGAAGGGTTGGAGCTGGAAACAAAATAAATGGTGCACTCAAAGTCATTATCGCAAATAGAAATATATCGACTGAAGCAAAGATGGCAGTGCACAATGGAGTTCTAGTCCCGACTCTTATATATGGAAGTGAAGCTTGGAGTTGGCAGAAGAAGGATGAAAGTAGGATAAATGCCGTAAAAATTAGGTCACTGAGATGAATGTGCGTAAAAACAATGTATGATAGAGTATCTAATGATGAAGTAAGAAAGGAATGTAAGGCAGATAAAAGCGTGATAAATAAAATTAAGAAAGGGTCACTAAGATGGTTTGGACATATGGAACGAATGGATGAGGGAAGAATGGTTAAAAAAGCATATACAAGTAGTGTGAATGGAAAAAGAAGTCGAGGAAGGCCAACGAAGACATCGCATGACCACATTAATCAACTACTGAAATGCGGCCATGTTCGAAGTAGAAACAATTGACGAGCGTGCATGTCACGATTTGTGTATGTAGAAAAGGCGCTAGAATTATGCCAGGATAGAACAATGTGGCAATTCATCCTCTCTGCCTACTCCTCCGGGGAAACGGCGTGATGGTTACTTAGTTAACTGTATCAAAATTCACTTTATGTTTTATATATTTGACGCCCTTCGTGGCAGAGTGGTAAGAGCTCTGACTACCATACCAAAGGTCCTGAATTCGATTCCCGGCGATGGCAGTGTGATTTTTCCACTGTCTTTGATCTGGTGTAGAATTTATGTGACAACAAAATGGCGATAGATAAGCTACCTATCGCATGTCATGAGAATCAATGTAATAGCTATAAAATGTATGAAGTAATTGGGTTCAAACGACCTGTTCGAAAGGCCCGACGCCATGCAGGCCATTCGCTGGCACAGCGCGGAATTAAGCTGTGTGTTGTAAATTGAGTTGTTGAAGATCATTTGTTCGTTGTTGTAAACAAAAACAAAATAAAAAATTCGATGGATTTGTTTCATCTTGTTAGACCATTATCAACCCTACTTATTAACCATTACTAACCTTATCAACCCTTATCTACTCTTAATAATGTCCTTATAAGATGAAACTAGCCCTGTACAATTTCATTGAAATATGTCAAAAAGTAATCTCTAAAATGTCTTTATTAATTAACTGTTTAAATAAATGCTTATCTATTTTTTTGGTTACAGATTTTCCTAAACAAGGAAATGTTATTTTTTAAACAATTTAAAATTTTAAATAAAAATTATTTTTATAAATTTTAATTATGTAGTATAATTATTTAAGTTTGAATTAAAATTGACTATTCGATAATATAAGAATACACATTTAATGCATCACAATTTAAATCCTATTACCATAACAGACATTCCTAATGTGTATTTTGTTAAGAGGTTTCGATACTGTCCGTATTTTCATTAGGATATACGCTAAGGGAAAACGAGTTAAAATTGAGAGAATCTTCGAATTTAAAATCCGTATTCAATGACTTGATCACATATAATGTAAACTTTTTTCTTCCGGAATATTTTTTTTTGTTTTAAAAAAAGACTAATATCAAGGATTTAAATCAATGATATTAGAATTTATTATTACAATCTTCAATGTGAGCAGAAAATAGCTCATAATTATGAAGAAGGAATCTGGTCGTGTCCAGGCCTGAACCCATGTCCCCTGGATCAGGAGCCAAGCGTTCTAACCCCTAGACCACCACCCGATTGTTTATAAATATCAGTTATAATGAAATGCCACAACTTTCAATGTGCCGAAGATCTGTCAGAATGAAACCGATCTGCGTATATCTTGGTTTTTCATATTAATTAGATTTTTTATTTACATATTTTCAATTATACCAAACTACATAGTGATCATAACAAAAACAAAATTTTGTTTTTATTTTGTTAACTGCAGGATGAAAAACAAATCATTATTTCATTTACTTAATGGATAGAAAATGAAATTTTATTTTAACTTTTGTCGCGGGTATGAATATTCAAGATAAAACACATAAATTTAAGAGTTTTGATCTTTGTCATCTCATAAATCGAAAACAAACAAAGTTACCCCTTCTTTGAACCATAAATTTTTGCATCTTGAACTCTTCCGTGCTTCTTAAAAGATAGATAATTTATGAACCAGACATATTGCAAAAAAAAAACCTCTTAATTCCGATTCTGAAAAGCTTGCAAAATGATTAAAAATTAAAAGATTATATGCTATTATAGAATTTTTAATTATGAAATGACATCACAAAATTGTGAAGTGATTGCTGAAATTAAATTTGAATAATGCGTTGACATCAATTTAAGTTAATGGTATATTCACATCCCAGGGCGGGTCAGTTTTATCCGTAATTAGAAACGCTTTATAATGTTTAATCTCGTATCTACGTTCATTATTATTGGAAAAGTTCTCCCATTAAAACTATTAATAATGTTTATAATCATTTCCGTGCATGCAATAATCATGAAGTACTGTTGTTCCGGGTATTTCACTGCAGTTTCCAATATAACTGATTCATCTTATAAAATTAATGCACAATGCTTTAAATTTTAACTCATATTAAAACTTTGATTAGAAAATGCGGAACAAACTATTAATTCTAATAAATTAACAAAGGCACATGCGGTTTCTATAAGACATGGTGTTAATTAAAAAAGTGCTTAATTTGGGCATAATTACAAATTATAAATAAAAAAGGTTAAAGTTAACTAACTAACTAACCATCACGAAGTCTCTCCGAAGGGGTAGGTAATAATAATGGAACACCACACTGTTCTTTACTGGGATACTACTTGTCGCTACCTCAACATTCATACATGCACCTACGTCGATTTTTACAACTCCTCACGTGGTCGACATTCAATTTTTGATTTGTTTGATCGTGTCCCGTTTTCCTCGGTCTTCCTCTATTTCTATTATCTTCTATCATGTTATAATATGTATATGTTAACGATGAAAATGGAACTAGAAATATAGGAAGACCGAGGAAAACGTCTCACGATCAAATAAATCAAATATTGAATTCAATATTTAATAAATCAAATATTGAATTCAATATTTAATAAATCAAATATTGAATTCAATATTTAATAAATCAAATATTGAATTCAATATTTGATTCATTTGATCGTGCCACATTTTCCCCGGTCTTCCTCTATTTCTATAAAGTTCCATTTACATCGTTAACATATACTTTTTTTATCATTCTTTCTTCATTCATTCTTTCCATGTGTCCAAACCATATTTATGTTCCTTTCTTTATTTTATTCTTAACACTTTAATTAAAACTGCATTTATTTCTTATATTTTCATTCAACACTCTATCATACACAGATTTTCCACACATTCGTCTAAGAGATTCATTTCTACTGCATTTATTATACTTTCATCCTTCTTTTTCCAGTTCCATGCTTCGCTTTTATACTTAAGGGTCGGTAAAAGAACAGCATTGTGAACTGTCATTTTAGATTTAGTAAAAGTATATAACATATTAATGTTATAAACAACAATTTGATGACTTGGCGAAAGTAAAAATAAAACTTGATGAAATAAGAACAAAACGTATCTTCAAAAGTTCACGTGAAAAGCCGTAATTGACTAGCTACGAGTATGTACCTATCACATGTGATGAGAATCAAAAGCGTTAAATGTGTATACAGTAGATAGTATAAAATAATTTCCATTTAGAAACATAAAAATAAACTGTCAATTTAAAACATTAAAATTGGTTTTCAATTTGAAACATAAAAATAAACAACCACATTTAAATATTAAAATAAACTGTCAATTAGAAACAAGTAAATAAACTGTCAATTTGATATATAAAAATAAACTGTAAATTAGAAACATAAAAACTTTGTTTGTGTATCACAATTTAAATTTTTTTTGCGACAGCTGTTTCGTCAACCTATGTTGACATTACCAGGTGTTACAATAGTTTAAAAACTGTTAAAATTATTTTTTTGTTATTTTTCGAACCTTTATGTGTATTTTTTCCAATGTCAATGAACCAGCTCTCGCGAAAAAATAAAAATAATAACAATTTTGATGTAAAAACAAAGTTTTATAATGTAACAGTTAATAATGTTAAATTATTATAGTGTTTCGGCCAAACAATGGACTATAAAAATAAAAATAAACTGTCAATTTGAAATGTCAAAATAAACTGTCAATTTAAAACATAAAAATAAACCTTTTTTTGTAGACAAATACTGGATTTATACCCATTGCGGGTTTTTGTACATTGCTAGTGTACAACAATGTGACGTTATTAAAAATAGTAGCATATATACAAGTTCCAAAAATTTGTCAAATGTGGTGTCGTAAGAAGGGCGGAATGGGGAATGTTGTTAACATAAAGTGATCGCATAACCCAACTAATGACAGGTCATAAGTCTTGTAAACGCCTCGACTACCATATTCTGTTTCCAAATAGTTTACATATTCGTCTCTATTGAGATACAATTAATCCTTAAAAATAAACTGTCAATTTGAATTGACTAATTATTGTTTCTTAAAGAATGCATCTTTTGATTTTGTATTTGCTGTAATATTATATCGAATAATCGTATTTTTAATTTGATAATACGTACTCCCTTATATCCACTTGGATCAGGGAAGACAAACTGGAGTTTAGGCCTGTGAAGCATGAAATATCCTATGTGAGCGCCCTCTGGCCCCATTCCAGGGCTGGATGCTAGAGGGCCGTGAGATATGAAGTGATATAATAGTTCCCCGCGAGGAAGATGAAGTGGCTGAAATAACGATCCGGTTGCGGAAGTTGTTGATATACGTGTAGTTCGAGTTACGAGTATGTTCGATCTCAGTATTAAATCGCAAAAACCTTATTTCAAATCACAAACGTGGGCTGCAACTCAATTATCAAAAAATAATAATAACTCAGCCGGTTGAACTTTAAAAGCAAGGAACTGGCAGAAGAAGGATGAGAGTCGAATAAATGCGTTTGAGATGAGGCCCTTTAGAAATGTGTGATAGAACGATGTACGACAAAAATTCAAATGCTGATAAAAGAAAGAAATCTAGAACGGAAGAAGGTATTATGAATAAAACTATGAAAGGATCGCTGCGTTGGTTCGAACATATGGAGCGCATGGATGGAGAAAGAATGGTTAATAAAGCATTCGTTAACGATGTAAATTGTTTACGGAGTCGGGGTACATTGAGGAAAATATGTCATGACATAATTAATCAGATTTTAAGGGTTGGTCATGTAAGAAGTCGGAAGAATCGATGTGTGTGTATGACTCGCTGTATGAATGTGGAGGAAGCTAGAGAGGTGTGTCAGGATATGTGACGGTCTATTCTCTCTGCCTACTTCTGCGAGGAAACGGCGTGATGGTTTATGGTTGAACTTTGGATATATCGAATATAATTAATTTATACTAATGAAAACGTCTGTTTTCAATAAGTTTTATTATATTTTATGTGAGTGAATGTTTCGCCTGTCTAAGGCATTATCGAATTTCGCAGAGAGGCGAAACATGTATTCTCATAATTCTGCTAGAAAACAGACGTTTTCATTTGTAATCATTATTTGATGTGGAATTGACATCATTGCTCAACAAACAATAAATTCGTTGAATAAAATTAATAATAATGCTCTTTCACGCTGTTTATTCTATTTTTGAGTTTATTTTTTATTCGAAAAATATTATGACAAATAAACTGAGAAGTGGAAAAACATTGTATTCATAAACATGTCATTATGGAATTCCACTGTACTAAAGCCCTAATTTTATCAAAAATGTCCTATATTAAAATATTAAGGAATGAATAAATGGATATAATGAATATTTAATTTACTAAATAACAATCAGTATTTTTAATACAGTCGTTTAAATAATTATCATAATGAGATTTATAGGCTGATTTATAAAACACTATTTACGAGTACATGAATACATGAGTACGAGCACCTTAACGAAGCTCCGAAGAATTCAAAATATCTCACATTTGATGTTATACAGAAATTGTTTCGAACTTTAACTCAGAAATTGTAACTTTCAGATCACATGTAAATTATAATTTATTCTAAGAAACTTGGAGAAATATTATGAAATAAGTATGTGTGTGTGTGACCATTTTTGTTAGCTGGGTAAAGTGCGGATCGACGCCTCATGGGGAATAATGAACGAACAAATATAGTAATTAGTCGAGAAACGTGACCAACTTTAATATGGTTTGTAAATAAATAAACACCTTTAAGAAGGATCTTAATGTTTTCTGCGTATTATATTATATTATATTATATTAAGAACAAGCTGGCAGAATAATGAAATATTCGTCTCTAAGCAGCAAACAGGGGGTATTCATGGGTGTTTCATGGGTGTAAGAAGCTTCTGGGCTCTAAGTTACTCAGCAAGAATACCAAACTTTTAATATATGAGACTATCATAAGACCGGTAGTCACCTACGGCTGTGAGCCATGGCCTCTAACGCAGAGAGAGGAAGGCAGGCTGGCAGTTTTAGAAAGGAAAACACTGAGAAAAAAATGTTGACCCACGCTGGAGGATGGGACTTACAGAATTAGAAGAAACCTTGAACTTGAAGAACTAATTAACCAGGGAACAGTAGTGAGATTCTAAAAGTCTCAACGCCTACGGTGGGCTGGCCATGTGGAAAGAATGCCAGAGGGTAGAACACCACAAATTATATCCAGATGGGTGCCTCGCGAAAAGAGACCAAGAGGCAGACCGAGGAAAAGATGGACGGATTGCGTGGAACAAGATTGGGAGAAAATGGAAGGAGCTGGGGAATGGAGAGAGATGGCCTCAGACAGAAGTCAGCGGATGTAGCACCGAGAAATGAATGAATTGTGTTATTCATACAAAATAAATAATTTTTAAGCATCATTAAGAAAATCTTGTTTTGTTTATAATTTCGATTTTAATTTTAATTTACATAGCAATTATACTTTAAAGTAGCAGTGTGATTTATTATATTTTGAAAAGGATTGTTCGATATTGGAGGGGAAAATTGAGGGACGCCGAGGGCCCGAAAGGAGACAAATTTCCTGGCTGAGAAACGTGAGGGAGTGGACCGGCATCCGAAGTGTGGAGGAGCTGTTCCGAGCGGCGCAGGACAGGGACAGGTTCGCCGAGGTGATCGCCACCGTTGGGGGGACCCGACAGGGCACTTGAAGAAGAAGAAGAAAAATATAGTCTCGGAAACGAAGTGCAAACAGTAAATTCTTTGATGTAAGAATTTTAGATTTGTTTTTGACTGAAAACAACTAACCATAAAATCAATTGATTTGTGATAAAGCCTTATTACTGTTTGATATCTAAGTTCTTTAACATTTCTACGTTATTAAATAGTTGGTATAGATAACAAAGCATAACTTTAAATTAAAAATACGAAATACACCCAATAACGGTGATTAGTTTCATAACTTTAGAAGTAAATGTGATGAAAATATTCGAGCTTTACCCTGAAGAATAGTTTGAAGGTAGGAACGGGAAAGTTTTTATAAGTAGCTTTGCCGGCTAGGAACTTAAGAAGATTGATTACTGAATAATGTGTTTAGTTGAGTCTATATACATAATATCATAAGTAACACACCGTGGGATAGTACATATAACTGATTTTAATTATCATTTTCGAAATGTAATATTAATGAACAGACGACTTTGAATAATGATTTCAAACTTGCAATAGAACGACCCAACTAACGAGAGCTTAAATTCGTCATTTCTCATTACTTAAATAATGTTTGAGAAATGGACTACTGATAATGAAGTTTAGTTAATTGTTTCGAAGCTAAAATGTTATTCACAACAAATCTGTAAATTCGTGATAAAGCTTAAAATTTGCTAAATGTCTGGGTTTAATAATATCGATTAATATATTAAATACCGTTTTTTTATACAACAGATCATTTGAATCCAATTACTGTATACAATATATTTTTAGCTATTATATTGATTTTAATGACATATCAAAGGTAGCTTACCTTTCACCACTTTATTGTCAATAAATGTCGCTGTCGAAATAAATACAAAGGTGGAAGTAATTCTTAATATCTATTTACACTGGACAGTGACCGAAACGTCACCGACGCAGCCTTGAATCTCACCGACTCGTTATCTCAAATGCCATAATAAAATCGCCATCGGGAGAGTTGATAAATGTCAGTTTTACGACTGCGCGTCTCTTATCAAGATACCGAGTCAGTGAGATTCAAGGTTACGTCGGTGACGTTACAGAGCATTTACGGTCACTGTTCAGTGTAAATGACCTTTAAGAAACATTGTTTTATATTAATATAATTATCAATGAACTTCCTTTTTAGAGATATCTGTAGGCAGAGTGGTAAGAGCTCTGACTACAGGTTCCGGGTTCAATTCCCGGCGCTGGCAGTGTGATTGTCACACTGTCTTTGGTCTGGTGTAGAAAATGGCGATAGATTAGCTATCTATCACATGTCACGAGAATCAATATATCAGCTAAAAATATATTGTATACAGTAATTGGGTTCAAGCGACCTGTTGTGTACAAAAAAATCATTAGATTATCTTGAAAACAAATTTACATATTAGAGTTAATCAATATTTGCTTACATAGAGATCCACAAATAACATTTCATAACAGATTGAATTGTATAAATGAGAGGCGAAAAATTGAAATTCTACACCAGTTTTATGTAAATATTTATTAATCAAGAACAATATAAATATTCCAATCTCATTAATATTGAAGAGTGAGTCAATTGTAATATATGTATATGGTTTAACTACCCTTACTCTAATTATCTTGAAGTGGCTTTCGAGTTCACAACTCATCGCGCCTGCCTTAGACATTAATAAGATATAGTGAGTGATGTTGTATTATATTAGTGTTTACTGAGATGCTGAGTTAGTTACATATGGTTTAGAATATTATTATCTGCATATTATTATTTGCATTCATTATTCATCGTTCTACCCATGGATATTGACAAAAACTATGACAAAAAGCTGGATACCTTTTAAATCTGGATATATCGTAACTAACTAACCATCACGCCGTCTCTCCGAAGGGTAGGCGGAAAGAATGGACTGCCACACTTTTCTATCCTGACATATTTCTCTCGCTTTCTTAACATTCATACATCGTGTCATGCACGCGCGTCGATTTCTCTGACTCCTCACGTGGCCGACATTCAATATTTGATTTATTTGATCGTGCCACGTTTTCCTCGGTCTTCCTCCACTTCTAGTTCCATTTACATCGTTAACATATACTTTTTTACCATTCTTTCTTCATCATTCCATATATCCAATCCATCTTAATGATCCTTTCATTATTTTGTTCAACCATCATTCGCACCGCATTCACTTCTTATATTTTCATTCGAGACTCTATCATACACAGAGTATCCACACATTCGTCTAAGAGAATATATAAGTGTAATATATGTAATTGGATATATCGTAAAATGTTTAAAATATGGTAGACAGAATGAAGAAAGAAAAATAAATGATCATGACCATAAAGCGCAGGAAACTGGAATACTTCAGACGCGTTGTGATTGAACTGATTATCCAATGTAAAATTAACGGAAAACGAAGTGTCGGGAGATAAGAAAATCCTGATTAGAATCTTCTTCTTTCGGTGCCGTGTCAGGTCCCCCCGACCTTGGCGCTCACTGCACCAAAGGCATCTCTATCCTGCGTTACTTGGAACAGGTTCTGAATTCTTGTCATTTCTGTCCATTCTTTTATGTTCCGCAGCCAGGACAACTGCCTTCTACCAACTCCCCGAAGTCCTTCCACTTTACCTATTAATATCTGTGTGGATGTGGATGTGGAAACTAGAGAGAGATAGTTTAGAGCTGCTGTATCAAAAGGAAAAACAGTCATTATGTTATTAAATCTTCGATAAGTGAGAAACAGGAAGAAGAAGAAGGTAAAATATTTAAGTTCGTAAAAATATACTACAAAGTCGTTTTTTGTCTAAGTATTTTAACTCTTTGTTTTTTGAATGTATACAAATACTTTGTAGACAAATACTGGATTTTACCCATTGAGGGTTAATCATTTTTAAGGATTAATTTTTAATTGCATATTATATACATCTTACAAAAAATGTCAGACGTGGTGGTCTTAAGAAGGACGGAATGGGGAACGTTGTTAACATAAAGCGATCGCTTAACCCAACCAATGACAGGTTAAGTCCTATAAACGCCTCGACTACCATATTCTGTTTCCAAAAAAACAATTTATTTCTTCGTCTCTATTGAGAAACAATTAATCCTTAAATATTATATCTCTGTTTCTCTCAATTTTGTGAATACGCCACGAAAGGGAAGGAGAACGTGAGAATTTGCGCCACCACCAAATCAAATTCTAGATGTCGGCCATTTTAGTAATCGGAATAATCACCTAACTTGCATGCCATGTAGACGTGGCAGGTATGAAGATTGGGGTGGTCTATCTACGCCTCTGGGGAAATGATGCGACGGTTTGATAGCAAGATAGTTATTTGTTATTTGAAAGTTGTTAATTTCAAACTTTTTTTTCAAAGTAATAATGGTGTGAGTTGTAACCCAAATATTATTTATAAATAACCACAAATAACTTAGTTAACACCACTATATTATGAGTATAATATATTCGTCTACATGTTTCGAAAGCAATGCTTTCATCTTCAGGAACAACAGTATACCTGAAGTATATCCTGAAGATGAAAGCAGTGCTTTCGAAACATGTAGACAAATAAATATACTCATAATAAAGTGGTGTTAACTAAGTTATTTGTGCTTATTTATACTTATTGAATATGTCACCACAAAGTTTTAAACATATAGAAGATTATTTCTTCACAAAATTAAATATTATGTCTTTAACGAATGGTGTCCCTTAATTACCAGCTTTAGAATATTTGTTATTTATTTTTTCTTGGACAATAATGTAAAACTCCATATTAAATATAATAATTAATATGAATGTAAACGTCTGTTATCTACTAGGATATTTGATTATGCCTTACAAAGTTATAAATTTATTTTCGATATTATATTGATTCTCATGACATGTGATAGGTAGCCAATCTATCGCCATTTTATTGTCACGTTAATTCTACACCAGACCAAATACAGTGATACAATCCCATTGCCATCGCCGGGAATCGAACCCGGAACCTTCGGAATGAAAGTCAGAGCTCTTACCACTCTGCTACGAAGGTCGACTATTGAAACAATGAATACAAATGAAAAATACTAAAACCAAAGATTTCAATCAATGATATTAGAATTTATTATACAATCTTCAATATGAGCAGAAAATAGCTCATTATTATGAAGAAGGTATCTGGTCGTGTCCAGGCTCGAACCCAAGTCCTCTGGATCAGAAGCCAAGCGTTCTATCCCCTAGACCTCCACCTAGAAGTCTATAATATTTTATAGAAATGATATGTTTCGCTTTGCTAAGGCAGTTGATAAAAATATATTAAAACTTCTAGAAAACGACGTTTTCATTAGTATTAATTGATTCAATAGCACTTTTATTTATTTATGATAATATATAGTGTATTTCTACGATTGGCTAGTCAAGTATACATATAAAAAAACTAATTGTGAATAATATAAAATTAGGAGCGAAACATAGGAGAGTCAGAATTCATCAGAGGAGAAGTCTTAAATATTTCATAAACACGTATAAACTTTTTAGCGTAATTTTTTGTAGGCGGTTTGGACTTATTATTGAAAAGAAAGTTTAATATGAAAGTTTGAAGAAGTTCTCCCGCTAAGTATCCTGCACGTCCGTGGAAGTTCCTCTGGACGCGGCGGTGGCTGGGTTCGGGTGAATCTCCGCAGCCGCGAGAGTGCGCAGTGGCGCGCCGCGAGGGGAGGGGCGACCGAGATCTCCTCGAGGCGCCAGTGAAGCTGCGGGACCGGGCCGAGCCGAACTTCGAGCCAACCCGATCCGCGATTCGCCCCAACCGATTCGAAAATACGTTACAGAACTTTGTTTCAAATTTCGAATACTATGAACTCGGGGCGCAGTTTCGGCGAAGTTTTTCGCGGAATTTCCCCGATTCCAATTATTTGAAACAATTACAATGTAAATAGTGCGGTTGACATTCGATTCGTTAAGGAGGGAAATGCTAATTAAAATGTATCGCCGGTGATCAGGCGCGTTATCAGTAGGTACTATCGCGCTTCTCCAAATAGACGTATGTATCATTTACCTATCTAGTAATTAGAAAAATAAATATAAAAAAACTAACACACCCTGTATTTAAATAAACTTGTACCTAAAATGAAAATAAATTATTAAACTATTTTTTTAAAAACATATTATAACATCCCGTAACTAATATTTCAAATCATATACTAAAATCACTTCAATTTTATCAACTTGTAACCAATAATATTATACTGCTCTAACATTATATACGAGTATCTATTAAAACATTTTACTTTAAGCTATTAAAATAAACAATACTTTTTTTAATGTTAAATTATTAACTAAATATTATTAGCTTATCAAATTAATATTTAATTAATATTATAAATTTCGGGATTTTTAATGATAATATGAAAATTTTTGCCATTTATATAAATTGCTTATTTCAAAAATAAGATAACCATAGAAGTTTCAAATTCAAAAAAGACAATGATACATTTATTTAATGTTTATTTTTAAATCGCTCTTTTTTAAATGAAAAATAAGTTTATTAATTCCATAAAATATTAATATCATAAAATTACAAAATTTAAAATGTATTTATTTGTGTAGTGCGTATATCGATGTTGTCTTGTGTTAATTATTAAAAATGTTCATAAATGTGTAGACGCTAAATATAGAGTTATTTTAAATTATAAGTCGAAACTAATGAAGACAATTCTATAGTCAATAGTGATAAACTTTTTTGTGCATTGAAATTTTAAGTTCTCTCTTCAAATAGGGTACTTTTGATGATAATCATATGCAATACAATACAAGTTTTACCGTTTCAGCTATTGAATTATCGAAAGTCATTATCATTTTAAAATAACGATGTATTTCTTAAATTTGATATAAAATTCTGTGTTGTCGTTGTGATAGTAAATTAGGTGTTATATTACAAAAATATTGTGTTGGATTTATCTGTTTTTGAGATTTTGACCGTAACCGTGTATTCGTTGTGTTATAATAATGATGTTGGAGCGTGGCTGCGAATAGAAAATAGGTTTTCTAAACCTATCATGGTAAATGGAGATTCACGGAGATTATAAAAATCTCTAAAATATTGCATAAAAAATATATAAAATTACGGATGAAGTTTACATCAAAGCGTAAGGATATAATAAAATCGAAAGAAAACGTCTGTTTTCTACCAGTTTTATTATATTTTTTGGAAATGACATGTTTCGTCTTGTAAGTGCGTTGTCAGATATTTGATAATGCCCTAGCAAGGCGATTCATGTTATTCCCATAAAATATAATAAAACGTATTTTATATAAAACGGACGTTAACATCAATATCAATAATTATAAATGGAGTTTTAGAATATGAAAAAAATATATATTATATATAAATATAATATATCAGCTACCGGTTTCGCCAGGCTGGCTGACATTTACAGACAGGTGGTCTGTTGAAGTATATTTAAAATATTTAATTTTTATTCATTATAAACTTCCATTAAGAGATTTCATTAATATCATTAAATTATCACATAACTACAACAATGTCGATGATGTTATCATTTGTGCCAGTTTGTGAAATTCAATGATTTTTTTTATTGCTGTAATAAATTATAAAAATTGAGAATTTTCATGTCCTGTTTTTGGTGTTACATTATACTAAGAAAATAAATATATACGCGTTTAATTCATACGAATGAAAAAGTCAGTTTTCTAGATGTTTTATTTTATTTTATGGGAATGACATGTTTCGCCCTTCTAATGCATTAGAAGGGCGAAACATGTCATTCCCATACAACATAATAAAACTTCTAGAAAACTGACGTTTTCATTCGTAATAATTATTTAATATGGAGTTTTACATCATTGTTCAAGAAAACATAAATAAACGCGTTTAATTTCCTGCTGTTAATTTCACATTTGGGTCAGTTTGAGTTTCAATTATCAAACTGTCTGAATTATACGTTTCGTTGGTTAAAATAAAACTGCTGTTCTTTTGAAGTATGCAAAAATTTAAATGGTTTTCAATTGTGCAGACTGTGAAGGTTTACTCGCTCCATACCCATTTGCATTCCGCTCAGTCCACAGTGGCGGAGGCTTACGGACGCCCCTGGGAGCTGCGCTCTGACGTCAGAGTCCATCCTAGATCTGTACACCCACGTCATATAACAGGATCTATTATAGATAGCGCACCGCTCCCTGCACAGTGCACACACATATTGAGGACAGCTTTGGAAACCCACTGTACTAATAGTACTCAATAGACGTCCCAGTAAATATGGTCTCCTGTACAGCTGACCTACCCTTAAGGATTATATGATATAACCTACCTTCTAATAATCAAAATTAATCAACTCAAAATAACGTAATTATTGAAAAGAGCTTAGAAGGCTTATCATAAATATAAACGTCAATATATAAATTATAATAAAAATATCAATATATAATTATTGAATATTGAATGCCGGCCACGTGAGGAGTCAGAGAAATCGACGAGCGTGCATGACACGATGTATGAATGTTGAGGAAGCGAGAGAAATATGTCAGGAAAGAAAAGTGTGGCAGTCCATTCTTTCTGCCTACCCCTTCGGGGAGACGGCACGATTTTTAGTTAGTTAGTTAGTTCTAAATTGATGTATTAAACTAGAATATTATTAAAATATTTAAGAGAAATATCTAAACTCGTAATAACCCCAATTAAAAACGTCCAATCAGATATATCCTGTTATCTTTAAACCTCCATAAAATTGATTAAATGAAATAATCGTGAGAATATATGACTTCAATTTTTAGAACTCTAAAATAAGTATTCGAATCTTCGGCAGCCAAAAATTCATCTTGAGAAAACTGCCTTGAAATGCGAATATCGTAAAAAGAGGAAAACGTTGATCTGTGACGCACAGTTTTCATAAATATAGAATTATTCCAAACAGTGTATAAAAGTGGAAAAGGCATGATTTACCTGATATAATAAAAAAAATATCCATTTATTGTTACCCTAAAATTTTATCAAATAAATTAATCACCTCCATATTTTGTTTCAACATCATTTTATTTTGTTTTTTAAGAATACTTACTAGTTTCGCTTCTATCTGAGCTTCATCGGGGTAGTAAAAAATGTTTGTTTGAAATGAAAAATGATAAAGCTCTGCATGAAGCGAAACCGGTCGATTATGTGAAAAGCAAATTTTACTTAACTTCACAGTCCAAAAGTGAAAATACGACACATTGGTGATTTCCAGGTGATTTGTAATAAATAAAATTGTTCTTATTATGTGTCCAAAAAGTGTTTATGGTGTCAAATGGGAAGGCAGAGAGGATGAATTGCCATACTGCCCCATCCTGACATACCTCTCTAGATTCATCTACATTCGTCGCTCCTCTACGCTCGTCGATTTTTCCGACTTCGAATGTGGTCGCATTTTAGTATTTGATTTATTTGGTCATGCCATGCTTTCCTTGGTCTTTCACGAGTTACATACAGCTTGAATACAACATATTTCAACCATCTTGTCCATTCGTTCCATATATCCAAACCATTTCAAGGAGCCTTTTTAAAATAATGCTTATGATGCAATCATCTACCTTACAATGTTTTCTTATTTCGTCGTTCGGCATTCTAGTACATATTGGTTTCCACGCATTTTTCCCAGTGATCTCATTTCTCCGGCATTTATCCCATTTTCATCCGTCTTTTGCCAGCTCCAAGCTTCACTTGCATACATTAGGTTTATGGTCTAAATTTTTCAAACGATGTGTAATGTAAATATGTATCTATGTGTAAATATGCAACGAAAAAATATCGTTAACATTAAATGTTATTCAAAAATATATCAAACACGTATGGCTGCGAAACCTGGACCCAAGTGAATGTAATGAACCGGTTGGAAGCGTTCGAGATGTGGATATACCACAGAATGATCCGTATACCGTGGACCGATAGGGTCAGTAATGCAGACGTACTACAGAGAGCTAGAGCAAATAGAAAGCCTTTGTCGAGTGTGAAAATTAGAACGGTCTCATATTTGGGTCATGTGCTCAAGGGAGAAAAATACCACCTCCTTCGACTGATATTAATGGGTAAAGTGGAGGGACGTCGGGGAGTTGGTAGAAGGTAGCTGTCCTGGCTGCGGAACATCAAATAGTGGACAGGAATAACAAGATATCAGAACCTGTTCCAAGTGGCGCAGGATAGAGATGCCTTTGGTGTAGTGATCGCCAACGTTAGGGGGGACCTGACACGGCACCGAAAGAAGAACAAACACATTGTAAAAAATGTGTATTAGCTACACAGCTTAGGTAAAGAAAGGAAAATTGTTTTAATGAAATCTTAAAAATATACTTATTTTCCCGACACTTTCACGACAAATCAAATATAATATCTTTTATGTGGCAAACGGCACCCGTAACTCAAATGATTGCGTTTATTTGACAATGGCTTGTATAAATAGTTCACTAACGGCTCTTGCCCCAGGACGAATGGTATTTTTTCACGCAATTAAACTCCGAGGCGCAGGAGACTTCCTGAGTTCCAAGTCCTGGAAGTTATATGAATATATATAGCCACCAGATCCACACACTTTATGTTATTTTACGGTGCGGTGGAACAACGTGATTCGGCCTTTTTATTATTATGAAAATCACGTAAATGGCTTCAGAGCGGAGCCAAGACTTCCGCATATAAAAACAAGCAAATTAATGATTGCCCTCAATTTGCGTTGCAGCCACTCACAATACCACAATTCTTTTGTTTTATTTTTACATAAATGTGGTAGTATGTACGTGTGGTAGAACGATATACATGTTTTTAATTGAAATTTCTTGGTAGAAGTTAAACTAACTAACTAACCATCACGCCGTCTCCCCGAAAGGGTAGGCAGAAAGAATGGACTGTCACACTTTTACTGATGCGGCACTCCATCCTTCTCTTTTCGCTCCGCGGGAGACGCGGTGTGATGGGTTGCGAACCTCATCGCCACCAATAGGCATCTCTCGCGCACACTTCGATTGTCCAACACCCACAAAATAAATCTAAAACAAATAATATAAAATACAATGATATAAATGAAATAACAAAATAAAATGAATTTAACACAAAATGTTCTTTTTAGATGGTGCACATATTGTCTTTTTAACTTATGTTCCACGAATCCACCGTTTTTTTAATTTAGCACATAATGTAATAACACATAATGTTTTTTTCGATGTTGCACGTGTTGACATGGACGATCCGGACTTTTGTGTTTATTTAATTTGTGTTACACGTATCCACCGTTTTTTAAATTAGCTGTAATTTTTAATAATGAAGAAGTTCATTTTAAATAATGAATTATTAACATTTTAAATAATGACCAGACTATGGCAGCAAGCTGCCGAAACCGGTCGAACATAATCACAAATAGAAGCACACTAAATACGCAATAATAAAGAAATTTGTATAATTTTTTTTTTGTTTTCATTATTTAGAACGACATACGACAGAATCTCAAGTGCTTCTATAAAAAAAGGAATGTAGAGCGGAAGAAGGTATTATGAACAAAATTATGAAAGGATCGTTGCGTTGGTTCGAACATATGGAGCGCATGGATGGAGAAAAATGGTTAAGAAAGTATACGTTAATGATGTAAATGAAGTACGGAGTCGGGACAAAACGAGGAAAACTTGGCATGACTAAATTAATCAAATTTTAAAGGTCGGTAAATTTCAAAGGTTCGTCAAGAATCGACGTGCTTGTGTGACTCGCTGTATGAATGTGGGGGATGCTAGAAAGGTGTGCCAGGATAGAGAAGTGTGGTGGTTCATTCTCTCTGCCTACCCCTGTGGAGAAACGGTGTTAGAATATTATATCAAATGATTTTTTCGAACCTTAAAAATCACGAAAATTTGACATTTATTATATTATTGTAACACCTGATGATATCAACGCAGGTTTACGAAACAGCTGTCGCGTAAAATACAAATACAATTGTGATACGTAAAAGTATGTTGTATAATTTAACTGTTTATAATGTTAAATTATCATAGTGATTCGGCCAAAACAATGGACTAATTTTAAATGAGTTTCGTAAGGTTTTATAAACACGGGAAAAAGGGACACGATCAAAACAATCTAATTGCTTTGATTGACGAACTTCGTGGCAGAGTGTAAGAGCTCTGACTGCCTTACCGAAGGTCCCGGGATCGATTCACGGCGATGGCAGTGTGATTGTTTTACTAGGTTTGGTCTTGTGCAGAATTCACGTGACAATAAAATGGCGATAAGCATGTCAAAGGAATCTATATAATTACTAAAAACAATTGAAATATACTAACTGGGTTCAAACGACCAGCTGTGTTCCTGCTCCTTGTTCCCATGACCAATGTTTTCTCTATTTCCTTAGGAAAATAATAATAACTATTATTATCATTTTTTATCATTCCAGTTTCCTCTCCTATCCCACCCTCTGTCCCACCCTCACTTTATCTATCTGAAATAATTTTATGATAGGCCATAAAATCATGTACCATATTTTGCTTTGTTTTGTGAGATTGAGACATATGTTAGAAGTTAATTGAAATTAGACTGGATTGAATGTGGCCTGGAAACCAATTCGCCTTTGTTTTTTATTTTGGAATGGTGTATTACCCAGTTAATGTAAATCTCGCGTGGACCGGGGTGGCCCTAGGGATTGTATGAGCGAAGCTGTCGAAAGGGCACCGTTGCGTCCTATAACAGCTTCGGGTAAGCAGTTGATAACCTTCTATGTCTTTATATATCTTTGTGTTTGTTCATTTGTATGTGTATTAACAATCACTGTATATTACCTTACAATAAATAAATAATGTTGAATATTAAAGAAAATGTAAATATAGACCAAGTGAAAAATCAGTAAAATCGACATGTGTGTATGACAAGCAGTATAAATGCAGGGAAGAAAAGTGTAGCGGTCTATTTCGGCCTTCACCTTAGGGAAACAACTTCAAATAGTTAACCATATTTGCATGCACCGACCCTAATACATGGAAGTGAAGCTTGGGGTTGACTGAAGAAGGAAGAAAGTTGGATAAATGCCGTAGAAATGAGATCACTAAGAGGATTATGCGGAAAAACCACGTATGATTAAATACTCAATGAAGAAGTTAGAAAGGAATGTTTGGCGGATGAATACGTCCTAAATAAAATTAAGAAAGGGTCACTAAGGTGGTTTGAACATAAGGAACGAATAGATGAGGGAACAATGATACCGTCAACCATGATGTACTTCTGCGAAAGCTGTCGGAAATTGGTTTCTCTTCTAAGTTGGTTTTATTTTTTATTAGCTACCTGAGGGAGAGGAAACAGTTTGCCTCATACGGTATATTTCAATCTGCACTTTTTCCCGTATATTCCGGAGTACCACAGGGCTCAAACCTTGGTCCACTCCTCTTCACCATCTTCATTAATGATGTCGCGAGGGTTATACAATTTTCGCGATTTCTTTTATTTGCAGATGATCTTAAATTATTCCTTGAGATAAAAAGTCCCCGAAGATTGCCTCCATCTCCAGTCAGATATAAATAATATCGTCCGCTGGAGTAAAACCAATCAAATTTATTTCAATATCTCTAAATGCGTAATTTTATCTTTTACGAGAGCATTGCGTACTGTTTATTACAGATACACAATGGATAACCATCAACTTAAGCGTGTTTCAACGATAAAGGATCTTGGTATCGTTTATGAAAGTAGGCTGACTTTCCATGCTCACATCGAGAGAATATGTGGAGTTGCACTGAAAATGTTGGGATTTATTCTCCGAACTGGTAGAGTTTTCAAGAATCCCTATGTTTTGCGAATTTTGTATAACTCATTGGTCCGGAGCCGGCTCGAGTGTGGCTCGGTGATATGGAGTCCCCACGAGGCGAGATACTCGCTCATGTTAGAGAGGGTTCAGAAAAGATTTCTGAGATATCTCTACATGAGGGAGTTTGGTAGCTATCCGTGGCTTTATCCCACTGCATTCCTCTTGGGCATGCTGGGGACCAATAGTTTACAGATAAGAAGGGATGGGTGCACACTTACCCATTTCTTCAGACTTATCAGGGGATTCTTTGAGAACTCCGTCATCTTGGAGGCTATCCATCTTTATGTTCCGGATGGCTATCTTCGACAGCGTCAGCATAGACTGTTTTATCTCCCAGCATGCAGAACCAACCTGCCTCTGGTGATGCCGGTGGGGAGAGCAATCAAACTGCTGAACATGATCGCTTCGGAGATCGATGTCTTTCATATTCGTGAAAGTACATTCAGAAGACAAATACTCTTGACTTTGGAGAGTATTTTGTATTCCTAATGTCGAACCATCTCTCATGCGTTCCTGGTATTATATATTCCTTATGTTTTACCTGTTCTCAATAGATGCCTTAAACAATAAAAAATGTTTGTAATGTCTTTTGAGAAAATAAACTGATTTGATTGATTTGATTTGAATGGTTAAAAATATATATACAAGTAGTGTGAATGGAAAAATATGTCGAAGAAGGCCAAGAAAGACCATGATCAAAAAGATGATCAAATCAGTCAATTATCGAAATAAGAACGATCGACGAGCGTGTGTGTCAAGGTGTCTAAATGTGGAGGAGGCGCGAGAGTGATGTATGCCAGAACAGTGTGGTGATCCATCCTCTCTGCCTACCCCTCCAAGAAAACGGTTTGATGGTTAGTTTGTTATTTTCTAGAGGTCACATTGAATTGAATTAATGATGACACACATATTGGAACACGTTAGACGTATGAACCATTTTAATCATGCAAATTGAACGTAAAATTTAGGCCATTTTACCACAGTATACACCAGTGATGGCAAACCTCTTTGAGACTTTTTTTTAGTACTAGCTTGTGGGTCATTAAGTCAGTGATGTCACTTAGGAGGGGGGAGGGGAGGATGTACAAAAACTCCTTTTTTGGTTCTCAATTTAAAATGCTATAAAATGTTAACGTCTCCCTTTTGCTTATATTTTTTTACTTGATGAGTTGAATTGAAATAGTTGATGCGTATATATCTGGGACATATGGTCAAGCTTGGCGAAGACAACCAAGAAGCCGAAATCGAACGTAGGCGGGGTATTGAACGGACTGCTTTCGGTAAACTGTCCTATATCCTTAAGTCCAAAAGATTCGCGAACCACCCGAAGAAAAGAATATTTGACATATGCATCCTCCCAGTACTGACATACGGGCTGGAAAGAGTTACGTTCACGAGAAGAACAATACAGAGACTCCAAGTAATTCAGCGGGCAATGAAGGATTTTAAACATCAGTCTGCGAGACAGGAAGCGAAATGAATGTGTCAGAGAAAGGACCAAAGGACAAAGCATATATCGTGCGAAATAACCTCGTTGAAGTGGAATTGGGCCGGCCATATAGCGAGGACAACGGATGATCGGTGGACACGACGCACCCTGGAGTGGCGGCCGAGAACCGACCATTGAAATCCTGGCAGACCACAAGCCAGATGGTTTGATGACATCAAGAGAGTGGCAGGAGGTCAATGGCACAGAACGGAGAGAGATTGAGAGTTGTGGAAGTCGGGAAGGGAGGCCTATGTTCAGCACTGGACGACTAAAGGCTGATAATGATGAATGATGATTTTATTTATGCAAGTGAAGAGTCTTCTTCCCCGGTCTCAATCTAATGATTGGTCTGCAGCAAGGCAACGCATCTGCTCTTCCACTCCGCTCGGTCCTTGACAACTCTCTTCAACTCCGCATAAGGATAGGTGCAGCCCATATCTCGGCAAAACTGGTCTACGTACTCCTGGCGAGGTCGTCCTCTGCCAATCGATCCCTCGACCATTCCTTCCATGCAGGAAACATTCGTGTCGCAACACATGACCAATCCATCTTGCGCGCCTCTCCGCTATGGTGTTCTATGTGCCTACTCTCTTCAACTCTGCTGAGAATCTCTTCATTTGTAATGTGGTCCCTCCATGAAACATGGGCAATTCGGCGGTATGTCCACATCCCAAATGCCTCCAACCTTTTGCGCTTTCTTTCACCCAGGCACCAAGTCTCGCAGCCATACAGTAAAACACTCAACACCAATGTTTTTATAAGTTGTCTTCGGTGGTTCAAGTCTACGTTGTTGGACTAGAATATTTTAGATTTTCTGTTGAAGGCAAGTTTATCCTTGTGGATACGACAATCGGCATCTTTCTTGGATCGACCATCCCATGTAATACTGCTCCCCAGGTAAACAAAAGTCTTTACATCCCTGATTGCAGTTTCAGCCATCTCCACATTTATTTGGCGCTCATCTCTACCCACGGTCATTACCATAGTTTTACCTTTGTTTTATTTTCATGTTATATGTTGTACTTAGTGTTTTTTCTATGGTATCTAAGGTATCTTTCAGTTCAATTTCATCGCTGGTAACAATTGAAGTGAAGAGTAATAAATATAAATATTACATTAAATAAATATAAATATTACATATATATTTTTAAATCAACGCGTGGATCATTTAAAAAGCCTGCATGGGTCAGTGTCAGATCCGCGGGTCGTAGGTTTGCTATCAATGGTATTCACGTATGTTTAATATGAAAAAAAGTAATTTTATTTATCATTTTATGGCCTGCATTTTACGATTTGCCAGGCAAATAACTGCAGATAAGAACGTCCATGACAAATTTGTTAGCGGTCATCGGCCGGTCAAGTGCCCTCCCTGCGTCGGCCCCTACAACCCCCGACGAACCCTACTGCCTCCGCCAGGGGTAGCCCCGACCCAATTCGACCCTGGATATCGAAGATAAAAGATGAAAGGCGAAACAAGCGAATTGAATATGATAAATTAGATCGAACATAAACAGATTGTATGTATTTTGGTATTGATATGAAAAATATGTTTTTTCGGGTCATAAATTATATTGTATTATGTTTATATTTACAAATGTATCTAGTTCTCTGTATTTTCTTTATTTTTAGATAAATAATCATAAACCACGTTCCCAAAATGAAAAAAAAATATTATTCGTCATGAATTTGTCTATTATTGTCTATTATAATATTTATAATTTTTTAAAGATAATCCATTGTTTTGGCGAAAACACTTCGATAAATTAACTTTTTTAAGATAATCAAATGATTTAACTGAAATCTCTTGATGGAAGTTCATTTTAAATAATAATGAAATAAAACGATTTTTTTTTTAACTACTTACACTTTTGTCTTCATTTTGACAGCGACCGGTTTCGCCAGGCTCGCTGGCATCGACAGACTGGGTTCACAATTCTGTTAATGCCAGCGCGAATCTAGTCACTGTCGAAATAAAGACAAAAGTGGAAGTAGTTGAAAAAACATCGTTTTATTTAATTATTACATTATTCATTGTTTTAATAAAAAAACTTACTGAACTGTTACTGAACGTAATTACTGTTCCTTCCCATCTTTATTACAATTGTTTACAATATTGTGTGTAGTTTATTCCCCTCCTAATAATTTTGTATATAAACTAAGTCTTTCTGATGTCTCTTTTAGTTGATTGTAAGACTTGACGATGCTAACATCGGTTAGCAAAACAGCTGTCTCGACAAAACATCAATTGTGATATTTATAACAAAGTTTTTTATTTAAAAAGTTAATTTTACTAAAATCTACTGATGAAAGTTCATTTACTAACTAACTAACTAACCATCACGCCGTCTCCCCGAAGGGGTAGGCAGAAAGAATGGACTGCCACACTTTTCTTTCCTGACATATTTCTCTCGCTTCCTCAACATTCATACATCGTGTCATGCACGCGCGTCGATTTCTGACTCCTCACATGGCCGACATTCAATATTTGATTTATTTGATCGTGCCACGTTTTCCTCGGTCTTCCTCTATTTCTGGTTCCATTTACATCATTAACATATAATTTTTTTTACCATTCTTTCTTCATTCATTCTTTCCATATGTCAAAACCATCTTAATGATCCTTTTATTATTTTGTTCATGACACCATCATTCGCACCACATTCACTTCTTATAATTTCATTTGACACTCTATCATACACAGAATATGCACACATTCGTCTAAGAGATCTCATTTTCAAAGTTCATTTAAAATAATAATAATAATAAAACGATGTTTTTATAATAACTACTTAGAGCGACTGGTCGAACCATATTTTTTTTACAACTCTTTATATTTCCATGCTTAACACATAAATGTTTCGGATCGTTCTAGTCCTTTTTCGTTGTAAACATTATAACATGTAACTAACTAACTAACCATCACGCCATCTCGCAGAAAGAATGGACCACCGCGCTGTTCTTTCCTGACATACTTGTTTCGCATCCTTAACAGCTGTTATCATAAATTAATTTTGAATATTTGAAAAAATAACATATGAAACAATGTAAAAAATAAGTAAGAGAGGATGACAACATAATTAAAAAACTAAGATTCTATTTGTCCCTATATGCTTTATTCTTTATATGCTTTAAAAAGATTCTAACTAACTAACTAACTAGCTAACTAACCATCACGCCGTCTCTCCGAAGGGGTAGGCAGAAAGAATGGACTGCCACATTATTCTTTCCTGACATATTTCTCTCGCTTCCTTAACACATACATCGTGTCATGCACGCGCGTCGATTTCTCTGACTCCTCACATGGCTGACATTTAAAATATTTTATTTATTTGATTGTGCCACGTTTTCCTCGGTCTTTCTCTATTTCTGGTTCCATTTAGTTAACATATAATGTTTTTACCCTTCTTTCTACATTCATCTTAATGATCCTTTCATTATTTTGTTCATAACGCCATCATTCGCACCGTTTTGTTTAATTATTATTTAAAATGAACTTCCATCAAGATATTTCAGTTAAATCATTCAATTATAATAAAATAGATATTAAATTAAAAAATAAGATAAAAAATTAGCAGTGTGCTGTAAGTATAGTATATTAATATGGTATGCAAGAATTAAAAAAAAAACACAGGAACTTCCGGATGATAATGATGTCGTATGTTTTTAATCTTAACCACTTGGTTCCAATATAAAGTGAGATAATAATTTGAATACCCCTTCCCTCTATACAATACATACATCGTGTCATGCACGCGCGTCGATTTCTCTGACTCCTCACTTGGTCTGGACATATGGAAAGAATGAATGAAGAAAGAATGGTAATAAGATACTAGCCAAAGAAAATGTAATATTATATGAGTAGTGAAAAGACGCAATTCCATTATTGCGGAGAAAATCATTTCAGTTCTAATAAAACTCTTTAAACACATATTCAGCAATAGCTATTCTTGTTTTCATATCAACCGTAATGGCCGTCCGGAGTACGATTAAATTTATTTTCTTATTTTGAAATGTACGTTTATGGCAATCTAAATGCCAACAGCGGGACAAGGCTCTAACATAAATAGAGCCACGCTGAAAAATATAAATCGCAGAAAACATTATAATATTAAGTATCTTTGAATTAAGTAACCTTCTTTTTTTTAGAATTTATCAATGAAAGCGAAAACGGCCGTTCACAATGGAGTTCTGGTCCCAACCCTAATGTATGGAAGCGAAGCATGGAACTGGCAGAAGAAGGATGAGAGTAGAATAAATGCGGTAGAGATGAGGCCCCTAAGACGTATGTGTGGTAGAACGATATAAGACAGAATCTCAAATGCTGATATAAGAAAGAAATGTAGAGCCGAAGAAGGTATTATGAACAAAATTATGAAAGGATCGCTGCGTTGGTTCGGACGTATGGAACGCATGGATGGAGAAAGAATGGTTAAGAAAGTATACGTTAATGATGTAAATGGGGTACGAAGTCGAGGCAGACCGAAGAAAACATGGCATGACCAAATTAATCAAATGTTAAAGGTTGGTCATGTTAGAAGTTGGAGGAATCGACGTGCGTGTATGACTCGTTGTATGAATGTGGAGGAAGCTAGAGAGGTTTGCCAGGATAGAGTAGTGTGGCGGTCCATTCTCTCTGCCTACCCCTGCGGGGAAACGGCGTGATGGTTTGTTTGTTTGTTTGTTCTTCTTCTTTTTATTCTTCCTCAGCCTATTTCCGTCCACTCCTGGACAAAAGTCTCCTCCATTCGCTTCCATGTCACTCTGTCTTGTGCAGATTGCATACAGGTTATTCCGACGTGTCTGTTCATATCATCCTTCCACCGAAGTTGCGGTCGCCCTGCACTTCTCTTTGCCGTCCACGGTCTCCAAGTCAGCAGTCCTCTTGTCCATTTTTCATCTGAGCTTCTGGCTACGTGACCTACCCACTGCCATTTTAGAGTCACCACCCGGTGTATAATATCAATGACCTTTGTTTTCTCTCTCACCGTATCGTTTCTGACTCTGCATCTTAGTCTTATTCATATTATTATGGCTCTTTGGGCCACTCGTAGTTTCTCGTATGTAACCTTAATAATATAATATCCAAATTTAACAATTAAGGGTGCGACTAATATTCATGAAGTTGATGGTGTAGAATTCAAGTGACAATAAAATGGCAATAGATTAGCTACCTATCATATGTTAAGAGAATCAATATGATAGCTTTACCCTTTCCATCAATTTGGCTCACGCTGTAATGATGTTAAGAGCAATTCAACAAAATAATAATAATTATAATAAAAATAATAATACTGTACAGTATTTCTTCTATATTCGCTATAATTTGTGTTATATATGCTTTATTTCTCTTTTTCTTTTTTAGATACGTTGTATATACAACACTTATATTAAAAAAAATTAAATTACATAGACATGTTTCGGACAACCAGTCCTTCTTCAGTGATACATATTTAAAATATTTAATAATAAATTTAAAAATAGTTTACATGATCTGACAGATGTTCTTTATAACAAATTTCATGTTTCGCCTTTTAAAATCATCATCAAATAATTATTACATTTTTTAAGGCATTACAAAGGCATATCAAACTTTTAGAAAACAGACGTTTTTTTAACGAATAGACTTGCGATGTCGCTGTTTGAATGTGGAGGAATCTAGAGAGGTGTGTCAGGATGATGTTCTTTATAACATTTGTCAGATCATGTAAACAATTTTATAATATTTTAAATATGTATCACTGAAGAAGGACTGGTTGTCCGAAACATGTCTATGTTATTATAATTTTCTTAATATAAGTGTTGTACGAGTATACACAAAGTATATAAAAAAGAAAAAGGGAAATACTGTACAGTGTTCAAATTAAAAAGGATTAGTTTTCATTTATTTATTTATTTTAAATATCTGGTTTCCGGACTGATGGTGTCTGGAATTCCCTTTTCTCTTTCAAATTTGTGTTTTTATTGGAAATAAAAAAATAAAAAAAACACAAATAAACACGTCCTTCCCCGTTAAAAATTATTTATATTCCAAATTTCGAGATAGAAGTAATTTTCGATTTACCAAGTATTTTAGAAGCTAATGCCGTACACTCCACCTACTGAGAAACCAAGCAGATTGCGTTATATAATATAAACAATTTAGAAGGTGTATCTTACACAATTGCAAATCGAATAAACTATAACTGTGTAAAAGTGCAAGGTGAATATTATAAACAATAAATAATAGAACCATCCATAATTAATGAACAGCATGGATTCAGATCAGGGCGTTCAACTATTACAAATTTGATGGTATGAACGAACTTTATCACTAAGTCCCTTGATAATGGTGCACAAGTAGACTGCTCGTATAATGTAGACTACCAACTTTTGCTTCGAAAGCTTCAAACGATTGACTTTAGCGACAATCTGCGCAAGCTTTACTATAGCATATCTCGAATACAATATGTGTCATATGGATTGTATCAGTCTTAAACCTTTCACATCTCATCAGGGGTGTCAATAGGCTCCAATTTAGGACCATTACTTTTCACGATATTCATTAATGATATTTCTAACGAAATAAAACTTTAAAATTTTCTATTATTTGCTGTTGACTTTAAAATTTTCTGTGAAATATACAGACTCCCTCAGATTACTTGAAGCTTCGGTGCGACATTCAGAGCATAACCCAAATGGAGTTATTAACTAACAAATTATTCTTCAAGTGCTTTGTTATGTCATACACGCGAGCATCGAAAAGATTATATTTTCGATATATTATAGATGGAGTACAGCTTGAAAGAGCTTCTACATCCAGAGATCTCGTTGTTCTGTTCGATGCTCAATTATCGTTCAACCTTCACATGCTTGGATTTGTTTTTAAGAATGCCAAGATATTTTCAAACCCTCAGGCTCTTCGGGTTTTGTTTAATTCCCTAGTAAGATGTCGGCTGGAATATTGTTCCATTATTTGGTCACCGCATAAGATCCAATGTTCTCTGATGGCGGAGCAATGACAGATTTTTTTTTGCGCCCTCTGTACCTCATGGAGTGCGGTTATTACCCATGGCTCTTTCCGACTGAATTCTTGTTAGGTATGCTAAACTACCAATCATTGGAGAGAAGGAGGAATATCCACTTAGGAGTTCACTTCTTTCAGCCGATTGGTGGCCGATACATAACTGGGATGTTATGAGTGGTATAGGTCTATTTGTCCCTGTCCACATATATATATTTTTTTATTTGCCATGATGCAGAACCAACCTGCCAATGGTTACGCTTGTGGGTAGAACAATCTTATTGCTTTATCGGGTCACCCTGGAGGTCGACATATTTGGTGATAATGTGAGTTGCCTCAGGGATGCAATATCAATGTTATGATTTATTCAAATTCTTACTCTTTAGGTTTGTTTATTGTTATGTTTCTCTTATAAACTCTTATTATGTAATTACAAACGATCTGGAATTAAATGTCTGTATTGTTTGTGATTTTTATTATAATATTATAAATGAAATGAAATTGTAAAATAATCTAACGTCACCCTAAAGATACCACCAGTGTTACATGATACATATTACAATATAGAGTTTTTCACTTATTCTTTGTTTTATGTTAAAACCACTTAGTACCTTTGTCCGCCCTTCAATTTTCAAATTAAATAAATCTAGTCAGATTACTCGTAGTCGCGAGAGTAATTAAAAGCACTTAAAGAGGTCCACTCGGGGTCGTTTATATCCCAAACGAGTCTTTCTAATATTAAAAAAGGTTATTTCTAGTATCGAGGGGGCTCCTGTTGGAGCGGCAAGGCGTCTCATTTGGAACTCGAGGTGCCCTTAAAGGACCGCCAGAGAGTTCTATGGGTCCCTTTGAGCACCTCGCGGGGATAATTCAGAATCTTCTTCTTCTTCTACTGCGGTACTGTACTGCATCGAATGAATAAAGAAATTATATTGTCAAGACCTAAAAGCGCAGGAAACTGGAATACTTCAGGCACATTATTAACGACCTACGTGACCGAGTGGTAAAAGCTTTTACTGCCACCCCGAAGGTCCCGGTTCCGATTCACGGCGATGACAGTGTGATTGTCACACTGTCATTGGTTTGGTGCAGAATTCACTTGGCAATAAAATAGCAATAGAAGAGCTACCTATCACATGTCACGAAAATCAATATGATAGCTATACCATTTACATTGATTTGGCTCGCGATGTAATAATGTTCAAAGCGATTTAACATAAAAATAATAATAATGATTGCGAGAAACAATCAAATTTAAAATGAATGTAAAGGAAAGTGTCGGGAAAAGAAGAAAATCCTGGCTAGAAAACCTTCGTGAATGGTTCAGTTGCAGCACATCCCTGTTTAAAGCTGCTGTTTCAAAGATAGAAATAGCCATGACGTTGTCTGACCTTTGATAGGAGAGAAATAAGAATAATAATTAGAAGAAGGCACCTCTTGGGGATCTCGAAATGCCCTTAAGGAACCTCCTACCAACCTATGAAAGCTTTAGAAGTTACTAGGAGGGTCTCACAAGGCCCTTTCGATATCTATAAACGTCTGCAAGGGACGTTTAAATCTCACAAAAGCCTCTCTTAAATGAAAAATGGTCCACTTAGTAACAGTTTGTTTATATAGATGTCGCTGCTATTAAAACGCATTTCAACTATTATGATTCAATTTTCAATACTTTTCTACTACTAGGTTACTAAATACGTTAATATATGCATTATATTAACGTAATTATGGTAGGGTTATATGGGTTTAAATAGGCAAAATAATACGAATGATTGTATTTAAAGTAGCTAGTCTTTCGCTATTTTTAATGTCACGGAAAATTTGCAAGACCTAAGACAGCGCTAGATTTTTGTTTGAACACGAAAAGAGTCGGAGAAATCGACGTGAGTCCGCGATACAACGAATGAATGTAGAGTAATCGAGAGAAGTAGATTGGGACCGAACAATGTGGCGGTCGATTCTTTCTGCCTACCCCTCCGGTGAAACGCTGTGATCGTATTTAGTAAGATATTATTGAGTCATTGAGATAGAAAAAAATCATTGCATCTGAAACAACAGTTGTTCATAACTGCACTTCGTATTTTTAAAACGCTTTATTACACTTTTCACAGACATGTTTCGCCTATGATCCAACCTTTTTCGACGTACAAATTTTAAATTAATTAATTAAATTGTTCAAATTTTATACGTCTTAAAACGTTGGGGCACAACGGAAACATGTCTGTGAAAAGTGTAATAAAGTGTTGTAAAAATACGAAGTGCTGTTAAATTTATTCAAATATGAATCCACGATACAAAGTGAATGTGAATATATAATACAATAGAAAAAAAACCTCTTTAGATTTGTTTCTTTATATAACTCTTTAACCTTTCCCTTACGGTGCTAAAATAAAAACGCGCTTTCCTGTGTTGGGTAGTCAGTACCCAATCAAAAATTAGCGATTTTAAATCGGAAAAATAAGAACATTCATAGCTAATCCCCTTAATTAATTATAATTGAATTAAAAAATTATAATAATTGAGATTTATTTGCTTAAAACATAATAAAACCATCTGGAAACGCTCACGGGGCGGGCATAGGTCCACTCTGGTTGCAAGACCGAGAGCTACTGCCGGGCAGTGAGAACATTGAGCTCCTCGCGCTTCCACAGTGAAGTATGCAAGAGTGAGATGCGAATATAGTGTCGCGCACTCAACGCTACGAATTTCGTTTCCGATTTCACAAAATATCTCGGATGTACCCGATAAATTTTGATTAATCAATGCGTAAATATACTATGGAGGAATATATAAAATCTTAACCTTGTATTTATTATATTTATAAAGATATTGTTGGTTATTAGAAGCAACGTGTAGAAGATACCCATCCCAGGGAAGGGAGGGTTAAATAAGTATTATACATTATACGAGTAGTTAGTTATATATATGATTTGTTTTGGCTTGGCATAGTAGCATAAAGGATCCAGCAGTATATAATTATTACTGATTTCGATTCGCTGCCTCTATTCCACTTAAAGAGATTATTATTAGTTACGGGTCACCGTGGGGCTTCTGTGGAGGAAACCATGTGGCGGACAAAAGGGGTCGTATCGAGTAATTTATAATAATTAATATAATCCCTATATGCCGATACTTGTTCAATAGCATAGCCTTATCTTTACGTATTGAATAGAGTGTATACAACACCAAAATTCAGTAGGCAAACTTACATTAGTATCAAGTAGCTGATAACGAAGTGATTGCCTTGTATAATTGATGAAATAAATACACTTATTAATGCTATTATTTCTCTGAACGTTATATCATAATATACTAAAGTGTGCAAGTGTGGTAAATCTGTATATGATAGAGTGTCAAATGCAAGTATAAGAAGTGAATGCGGTACGAATGAAAGTGTTATGAACAAAATAATGAAACGGTCGTTAAGATGCACATGGAAAGAATGAGTGAAGACAGAATGGTAAAGAAGGTAAATGTAAACGACGTGAACGGAGCTAGAAATAGAGAAAGACCGAGGAAAAAGGTCACCAATCAAATATTAAATGTCGGTCACGTGAGGAGTCGTAGAAATCGACGTGCGTGCATGTCAAGATGTATAAATGTAGAGGAACGAGAGAAGTATGTCAGGACAGAACAGTGTGGCGGTCCATTCTTTCTGCCTAACCAGCCCTTCATAAGTGATATTGTATAAATATTTAAAATATTATAAAATTGTTTACAATATTATAATACAGATAATAATATTTATATAATATCAGTGATGAAGGGCTATTTATTCCGAAAGTTTGATATTTAATTTTTTTTTAATAAATGTGAGTGTTGTATACAAAATAGGTATTTAAAAAAATAATCATTATTTATTACACATTATAAGAAATGTAATCATCTAAGTACCCAGTCTTTCCTGCCATAATAAATATGGTAATTTGTGAACATATCAATTATACTGAACCCGGAGATATAAACTGTTTGCCTTATAATTGAGAAAATTAGTTATCAAATTCGTATAGTTGGATTTTTCTCAAATGTGAAAGCATATAATTTCTCACTTCGAGGAAGTATTTACTCATTACCAGCCATGAAAATGAATGAAAACATATATTTCTTAAAGTTTTATTAGATTTAAATGTATAGATATAAAAAAATATAAAACACTTTGTAAAGTGTATATATTTTATATCGCCGCTATATAACCGCTCACCCACCTGGCTATTGAAAATAGTGGCGAAATTTCTAATATATTTATAAGCAGCGATGAAAAGTTAAAAGGCCTTTGATTAAATTAATTGACTATCGCGCTTTCTTACTTTGTGTATCGACGACTCTTGGGGAATACTACATTCCTGCAAAATCCCATTACGAAGTCAATCTCCTATGTCGTGCCCTTGATGTCCTTATCAGTCAAGCTCTAGGGTCTATGGGCTATTTATATATATATTCTTCGATTGAAAAGCTAAAGAAGATTTCTGATAATGATTTCGATAATGATTGGCTAAAAATAGTCATAAAAAATATTGTATTAATAAATTCACAGCTATCTTAGAAATGGAGTTAAACAAAATAACATATTTGTCTCTTTCTTTTTTTATATACTTTGTATATACAACACTTTTAAAAATACACATCAGACATGTTTCGGACAACCAGTCCTTCTTCAGTGATACATATTATAAAGATACATATTTAAAATATTTTTAAATTGTTTACAAATATGATCAATTTTGACAGATAATTTTATAAAATCCTTATAACATCTGTACAAATTAATCATATTTGTAAACAATTTAATAATATTTTAAATATCTATCTTTATAATACGTATCACTGAAGAAGGACTGGTTGTCCGAAAAATAATCATTGGTTGTTTAAAAATAATCATTTTGAACTGACTAACTAACCAATACGCCATTTCCCCGAAAGGATAACCGTAAATAATGGATTACCACACTGTTGTTTCCTGACACATCTTTCGAATTCTTAACATTAATTCATCGTGTCATGCACGCACGTCGTGGTCGACATATAATATTGTATTAATTTGGTTGTGCCCCGTTTTCCTCGGTCTTTCTTTATTTCTTATTCCATTTGGATCACGTATCATTCTTGCTTCATCATTTTAATTGTACTTCAAATTCATGATAACTAGTTGACATGTTCCACTTTACAAGGGCATAAATAAATTTCGTTACAACAAAAAAAATGCGATTTAAAAATATAAAAATTCAATCATACTAGATAAGAAAAACAAATAGTTTAAAATACTTACCAAATTTGTTTTAACACCACTTGACAAATGAACATTGTTCATTTTAGTTTGTCTTGTAATCCTGGCGGAGCTACGATTAGAGCGAAACCGGTTGGTTCTAGAAAACAAATAAATTGGTGTTAAAACAAATAACAATAATTTAAGATAAACTTAAGGCGTTAACACTGTGGAATTCCATAATGACGAATTTTTATGAATTGAAACACTGTTTTTTCCACATCAAAAGTGGAGAAAACAGTGTTTTAATTCATAAAAATTCGTCAAATAACAATATTTAAAATAATTTTTAAAATTGTCACACCACAATTAAGTGCCTCGTACAAATGTATAAAGAAAATAGTTTTCACATAAAGTTATATTTTCAAAAAATAATTATAATATAAAGATTATTATAATTCGATAAATAGGCTATAAAATATTTAATGATTTATATTGTTTTAATAATACAATTTTAGTAATATTTTTAAATATGGTTACATCACAAAAATGGCGCTTTAAAAGTTAGCATATTTTTATTTATTAGCAATGTATAAAATATCTAACTACGAAATATATTATAATTGTAAAATTTCCATGAGTAATTTAATTAACCAATTCACGTTCCCGACACAATTGGCTTTAATTTTCAGCAAAACCGCACATATCTTTAAAATTCGTATTCCGCTCGCGCGAGCCTCTTAGAAATTTGCTGAAAACTGAAAATGTGATAGTGAAATGTAAAAATACTTTCAAGTGAGTGAAGAAATATGGAGATTCCTGAAATTGAGATGACAGCCGACTAAACCGCCCCCACCTTCTTCCCACCATGGCTGCAGGTACGTACAAACCCACCCTGTTAACATCTCCATCTCGAGTCATTAATATTGCGCGACTTTTGACAAATCGTACAATTTAGGAAAACCTCCCTCTCTACACAGACCGGAGTTCTCATAAAGAGCAGCCTAATTAAGTACTGAATCTCATTCTCCATGGCTACATGACCCACCGTTTGTTTAGGAACAAAAAGGTTTTTCGGAGAAGGCAAAGGGCCGGGCCCGTGGACTCTGCGAGCCCTGCGTGCCTCTCCTCCTTCGACCCTCTCTCGTTTCAGTCAACCGCAAAACACTCGGATTTTTAAATCCGCTCTGGCAGCTACTACACGAAGGCAATTGAGGTGTTTTATATTATTTCAGGGAAATAGAACAGAAACTTGTGTGTGTCCGTTTTTTTAGGATGCATACTCAGTTGTTTCAAGAATATATAATATTTTGTATTTTTGGAATGTATACAAATACTTGTAGGAAAATACTGGATTCTACCCATTACGGGTTAATCATTAAGAATTATTTGTATCTCAATAGAGACGAAGATGTAAATTTTTTGGAAACAGAATATGGTGGTCTACGCGTTTACAGGACTTATGACCCATTGGTTGGGTTAAGCGATCGCTTTATGTAATTCAACATTCCCCATTCCGCTCTTCTTACGAACACCACGTCTTACAATTATTTTTGAAAGTTGTATATATGCTACATGTTGAGAATCATTTCAGATATTTTAGTTCAATCTACACTAGCGCCATCTATTGAGATTAGATGTAAGCATTAAGCAGAAAATCTTTATTAATGTAATGTGAAAGGCTATCAACCCAATTATCACACATTACTAGACAACGCCTGGAGAAAACTCTCCAATTTTTATATGCTTTTAACTTTGACCAGTTTTTACACAACATTTTTTTTAATGTATACAAATACTTGTTGACAAATACTGGATTTTACCCATTACGGGTTAATCATTAAATCATAGAATTAATTGTATCTCAATAGAGACGAAGACGTAAATTATTTGGAAACAGAATATGGTGGTCAATGCGTTTACAGGACTTATGACCTGTCATTGGTTTAGTATATAATACTTATTGCTGGTTGTGGTTTTTATTTTGTAAAACTTCAGTATAAATTATAATGTAAATGCGATGGTTTTGTCGGCTTAACTGAGGTTTTTTGATATTTACATATAATTGGTTGCCGGTGCACAGTGGTGGTCTTGTAGCGACACTCATGTATGAAAACGAAACATAGAACTGGCAAAAGAAGGATGAATGTAGAATAAATTAAGTGGAAATAAGATCTCTTAGAGCCTAGGTTCTCAAAGTGGGAGATAACACCCTCTTGTGGGCGTTTGAGACTTTCAAGGGGGCAGTAGAAGACCCAGAAAAAATAAAGAGCGTGGGCAGATAAAAAAATATAGTCTAAAAAGACAAAAAAAAACACGCTAATCACGTAGGTACTAATAAAGCAAATTAAATTTAAATATTGGTTTATTTTGTTATTGTATGTATTGTAATCATTTTCCCATATTTTGAATAACTTTTATGGGAGGGGGGCGTTGACCGTTTATTTTTCTTGTAAAGGGGACGGTGCCCCAGAAAAAATTGGAAACCTATGTCTTAGACGAATGTGTGCAAATCTATTTATGATAGAGTGTGGAATGAAAATATAAGATTTGAATGCGTTGTAAATTAAAAAGTTATCCACAAAATAGAGAAATATTAAGACGGTTTGGACATATGGAAAAAATTAATGAAGAAAGGACGGTAAAAAAGTATAAGTGAACTATGTAAGTGGAATAAAAAATAATGTGGAGTTGGAGAAACATATGTTTTCTAGAAGTTTAATTATATTTTATGTGAATAACATGTTTCGCCTATCTAAGGCAATGTCAAAGAATATTTGACAGACGAAACATGACATTCACATTAAATATAATAAAACATTAAGAAAACAGATATTTTTTTTCGTATTAATTATTAGATACTAAAAAGATTAACAGGTTTATTTAAAAAATGGATGTTTGGAAGCAAGATTTGTGTAAGTGTTTATATTTTACAAGTCCAGATTTCATTTACACAAAGTTCAGATGTTTTAAATGAAAGCAAAACTCCGAGAAAAGTTTATCTCATAAATAAAGAGGGCGTGAACGTAAATTGCAAAATAAACATCACTTGAAGTATTCCGAAATAATTAAACACTTACTTTAATCTGTGAACCTACCAACTTAAGTATTTTTTACATTACAAACTTTCGAATAACTTTTTGGAAACATTGTATTTTCACAACACTCTTTTGGACTTTTCACAAACAAGTTTCAAAACAGAAACTTCCTTTCTTCCGTGTTTGATTTTAAATAGTTAAATGATTTTGGGGTTTTAATTTATATACTAAATGACGAGTGAAAAAGTCAAAAAGGGAAAAAAAAATTTAGCGGCAGGGTAAATTGTTATTAAGTTGGGATTATGAGATAGGGGAAATAAATCAATTATGGGACTAGAAGTTAAGTTTTTAATTTCCAAATTTTCTAGATTATATATGAGGGGATTATTTGCAAACCTGGCAATCTCCATCATTAGATATTTTGAGTAAATCGCAAAAAACTGATACCCTGATAAAATGCGCTTTTTACGATATGTATTTTTTTCATCTCAACCAGTTAGTATTTTAAAAGTAATCAGTAATGAAATAATCATCATTATGTTGATAATTAAAGTAAAATAATGAATTTCATTTTGGAGTTTGCCAGCTTTGCAACACTCAAGTGGAGGTGGCCATGTTTGCAACAAACCCTATATTTTAATAGCAAAATTCTTCAGAATGAAGCCGAATTTGAAACTGAAAATCAATAAAAATTGTGTGCAAATGTATTATGAATAAGACCCAATTCATATCTCACTTTTGATTGTTGGTGGAGTTTTCCGGGTTTGCAAATAATACCCTCATATACCTAATATAGAAATTTTGGAAATTAAAAAGGCTATATATTACATATAATTTAGAAAGTTTGGAAATTAAAAAGGCTACATATAATTTAGACATTTTGGGAATTAAAAAGGCAATTAAAAACAACAAAGATATTATAAGCAACCAATTAAATTTATCTTCTAGTCCCACAATTAATTAATTTCCCCTGTCTCATAATTGATTAATTTCTTCTGTCTCATAATTCCAGCTTAACACCAATTTACCCTGCCGTTAAATTAAAATTTCCCCCCATCCACTTTTTCATCCTTCTTTTGACAGTTCCATGCTTCGCTTCCATACATAAAGGTCAAAACAAGAACACCGAGTGAGGAGTCAGAGAAATCGACGCACGTGAATGACACAATGTTTGAATGTTGAGGAAGCGAGAGAAGTGTGTCAGGAAAGAAAAGTGTGGCAGTCCATTCTTTCTGCCTACCCCTTCGGGGAGACGGCGTGATGGTAATTTAGTTAGTTTTTTTTTACTCGTCACTTAGTATATAAGTAATAACTTAATATCATTTAGCTCTTCAAATTCAAACACTGAATAAGGGAAGTTTGTGTCCCGAAACATGTTTGTGAACATCGCAAAAAATTGCTGTGAAATAACAATGTTTCCAAAAAGTTATTCAAATGTGAATCCATAACACAAAGTGATGTCGAATACAGAAGAAATTATAAACTTTCCATTTATTTTTTTCGGAGGCACTTAAGCCTGGTAAAAATGCGAGGTCAGGAAGCCGTGTCTGTGTAGGGTATTATACATTCAAAGGTATTTTTTGTGAAAAGAGATGCGAAGTTATTTAATGCGCCTCATTCCCGAGCTTCCTTGGGAAGATTTGTCGATGGAATCCGAGTCAGTTAGCGCTGAGAACACGCTCGAAAGTATTCCGCCCTCAGCACATTTCACAGCACAGCTCCTCGCGTTCTATAGCTAGCTGCGATTAGTCTGGCCTAGCTTTTATACCGTAGTTCGGCGGCGGAACTGCCCCAGTAAAACATTTCCGGAACTCACGCCTTCCTGGACCGACCGCAGCAACCCCTAATGCGAGGGTACGGTGCATTTAACCCGGGAATATAATGCAGTTTGTTACGTTCCTTACATTTTCTCATGTGAAGTCTAATTGCGGTTTGCAATGTGCGTGCTTCAAAACTCTAACAAGCTTACATACATAATTAACGTATTTGCATCAAGAATAACATTGCTCAATAAATTAATAATACGAATAAAAACATCTGTTTTCTAGAAATTTTGTTATAATTCATGCGAATGACATGTTTTGCTTTTTTCCCTAAGACGTATATCATAGTTACATTTGCCCAAAGGGTTGCTTCAGCCGTTTTTTTTAAATCACTTCCATTCAGATGGAACACATCGATGTTACTAAGGCACTTGTGAATGTCGCATATCCGGTACATTGCCGCGCTCTGAGCGTATTTGCTCGGATAAGCAGGAAGGTTGAATATTTGGCTCACAGGGTTTCCTGTGCGAAGCAAAGGGGTATTCAGGAATAATTTGCTAGGAAGTTCTGAGTTGTCTATTTTAAAGTGTATAATTTTGTGACGCAACACCACATCGTTAATTGTTCGCTTATTTTCGAGAGAGTCCAAGAAATAAAAAGTAAGGGAAATATTATAATTTGTAAACGACCTGTACATTTCGAAATTGATTTTTTTTAAAGGAACATAGAAGTTCCCGCCACATACCCGAGGCTGTTATAGGGCGTAGCGGCGCCCTATTGTCAGCCTCGCTCATACACTCCCTGGGCCTGTCCCCGGTCCATCCGGGACTTACATATAAAGACGGCAACAACAAGGGGGTGCCAGACCACATTTAATCTACCCCATCTTACTTCTATGCTCCGCTGTACTTTATTGAAAAAATAAGCATAATATATAATACATGAACATTTTAGAAACATTATATAAAAGATAAAAAGAATGATACACCACAGGAATATACAGCGGGAAGAACAGGAGAGGCAGAGGAGACAAATGCTGGATGTGAAAAAAAATTTGGAGTACAGTTTTTGGCATGTAGGACAAAGGACGAGGTTTAGGAAGTATTTCATAATATTAAATAAATAAATAAAACCACTGCACAAATTATAATATTATAATGGCCAAGAGGGAGAGGAACGAGGCCGGTCACAGAGGATAATTCGAAATTGATTTATTTAATATTTTTTTTGGACTCTTAATAAATTGGATATGCGCTGCATAGTAAGAAGACCAAACGGGAGATACGTATTCGAGAAGCCAGCGAACCATGGTTGTATAAAGAACTTTGAGGGCTGTGATGTTCTGAAAAGGTTTACATGTACGTAATATTATGAATTTCTGTTCTATAGTATTTGTGTAATATGTTATAACATCAATGTGATTCATAAAAGTGAGTTTCGAGTACTACAACAATAACAACAACCCATCACGCCGTTTTCCCGCAGGGGTAGGCAGAGAGAATGGACACTTCTCTATCCTGACATACCTCTCTAGTTTTCTTCACATTAATACAGTGAGTCATACACGCATATCGATTCTTCCGGTTTCTGACATGACCAACCCTTAAATTTTCGTCTACCTCGACTCCGTACTCCTTTAACCGGGTGGTGGTCTAGGGGATAGAAAGCTTGGCTCCTGATCCAGGGGACATGGGTTCAAGCTTGGACACGACCAGATTCCTCCTTCATAATAATGAGCTATTTTCTGCTCACATTGAAGATTGTAAAATAAATTCTAATATCATTGATGTAAATCCTTAATATTAGTCTTTTTAAAAAAAAAACAAAGAAAAAACATCGTTAACGTATCCGTATCCATTTACACCGAGTTCATTGTGACAAATATTAAATGGCTAGAAGGTTAATGTACCCTTTTTATTGATAAGGAATTTTCTAGTTTTTACAATACCTGTTCTAAATATATACTTTTGATACAAGTCGAGTAATACTCTGCAAGTTTTCTGGACCTTTATTTCTCAATTTAGTTTATAGATAGTTTGAAAACTCTGATCTCTTATAAGGCGAAATGTAGTTCTTTCTTTTGAAAAGGCGTTGAATTTTGTTCCTCTGCTCCGTGATAATATTCTATAATTCCAGCACGAGAAAGTTTGTAATCCAAGTATAATACAGGAGTATTCCAAATTCTTGAGATATTTTTCCTTTGATATACATTCTTAACGTGTTATTCAAATTTCTTTGATACAAAAAGGGCTCTATTTTGATCCCGACAGCCTCGGTGAGACGGATCAACACACTTATTTGAAAAAAAATGCGAAAATAGATATGAAACTCTATTTACTGTATTAATATATTAAATTCTCCAATGTAATTAAAAATTACTACGACATAATCAAAGAGCCATGGAAAGCGCCATGTTAGGAATAAGCCTAAGAGACAGAGTCAGAAATGATACGGTGAGATAAAAAATAAAGGTCACTGACATCATCCACCGGGTGGCGACTCTAAAATGACAATGGGCAGGTCACGTAGCCAGAAGCTCAGATAAAAAGTGGACAAGAAGACTGCTGACTTGGAGACCGTGGACGGCAAAGAGAAGTGCAGGGCGACCGCAAATACGGTGGAAGGATGATCTAAACAGACAAGTCGGAATAACCTGGATGCAGTCTCCACAGGACAGAATGACATGGAAGCAAATGGAGGAGGCCTTTGTCCAGGAGTGGACGGGAATAGGCTGAGGAAGAAGAAGAAGAAGAATTAAATGAAAAATCAGGTTAATTAATTTTAACACTTGAAAAAAATATGACAGACGAGACAACTGTCGCAAAAAACAAAAAACAAAATTGTGATATCATAAACAGTGTTTTATAAATTAACAGTTAAAAAAAAATTATGTAAGTGGGGAGGGATATTGAGAGAAGGGTTGGGGCAGGCAACAAAGTGAATGGTGCACTTAAAGTTGTCATCGCAAAAAAATACTCGTAAAGAGCTAAAATGGCAGTGCACAATGGTGTTCTTGTACCGACCCTTATGTATGGAAGCGAAGCATGAAACTGGCAAAAGAAGGATGAAAGTAGAATAAATGCATTAAAAATGAGATCTCTTAGACTCTTGTGTAGAAAATCTGTGTATGATAGAGTGTCGAATGAAAATATAAAAAGTGTATTGGGTGCGAATGAAAGTGTTATGAACAAAATAATGAAAGCATCATTACAATGGTTTGGACACACGAAAATCATGAATGAAGAAAGACTATTAAAAAGTATACGTTCACGATGTAAACGGAACTAGAAATAAAGGAGGACCGAGGAAAACGTGACACAACCTAATAAATCAAATAGTGAATGACGGCCAAGTGAGAATTCTGAGAAATAGACGTGCGCCCATGACACGGTGTTAGAATGTTAAGGAAACGAAAGATGTATGTCAGGAAAAAAGTGTGGCAGTCCATTCTTTCTGCCTACCCCTTGATGGCGTCTTGGTTACTTTGTTACAAAATACTATCTAATATGGTTAAAATGAATTCAATAGTTTTGTATCTTACCAAACATAATTTTTTTAAGTATTGATTTGATAGATCCAACTTCGAACAATTCATTTAAAATTGTTTGGCGTAATGTCTCCTGAGAACAGATTTTATTGTTAAAAATATTTAAAATGATTCTAGTTATTTATTTAACATTCTTAAAAATATGATTAAATAATAATAATAAAAGTAGCGATCAGATGGTTTGGGCAGATAAAAAAGGAAAAATTAAAGTTGCAGAAAACATGTAAAACAAATTAGAGAAAAATCGAGAAATCGTTGCAAAATAAATGTGAAGACTTTGAAAAAGTACTATATATTATTCTAGCGGACCCGACAGACGTTGTCCTACCTGAACGTTGGCTTGCCTACTAATTCAATATGTTTTGTCGATGAATAATACACTCAATACGCACGCAATTGTGATACATGCCATATATGCCACGATGCAGAATAAACCTGCCAATGGTTATGCCGGAAGGTAGAGCAATATCTTTGCTAAATCGTATAACCTCCGAATATGACGTATTTTGTGATAGTCTGGCTCACCTGATGGAAACATTATCCTTATTATAATTGTATATTCATTTTATTAATTTGTCATGTACCTTATGTTTCTCGCTCTTTTATTATTTTATAATATCATGTTTAACATATTATTGTTTATCTCCAACTTATATCCTTAGTGTATTGGAAAATAATTCTGTCATGCTTAGGATATACGACGATCGTATTTAAATATACGAGTATAATCAAAAATATATAAATTATCGAAACACAATGAACAGATTTTTAAATTTACGCAACGCACAACGCAATTGATTAGCGCATGCTTAAATACAGAATTTGACATCAGCATTTGACATCAACAATCATAACTATGAATTATTCTCAGAAGGTCAATAATTCATGAACTTTCCAGAAGGTTTTAACGGTCACCTACCGGATCCAATTGTAAATCTAAACCATCCAGTTATATTATATGATATATGATAAAGATATGAAAGAATGTATGGAGTTGTATGTTTATATATGTAGAAGATTGTGGCGGTCCAAACTAGTTCACTTTTACTTGGGAAATTATGTGATAGTAAGTTAGTAAGTAAAATTGGTTGACGTCATAAACTAACCTATCTTAGCATTTTCCTCTCAACAGCGTAGTCTATGAGTTAATTTGGATTTGAAATAAAATTACGTGACAAAAAATGTATTTCAGACACTTGTCATTGAATTGTTTGATTGATGTATTCATATTCAATAGAAAAACAATTGATTTCTTCAGTAAGTATTTGCCTTTAGCAAAACAGATAATAATCCCCCCTCCAGATTTTACAAAATCATATTTCTGGGCAAGATTAATGACTAAATTTAGACAGAACATTAATTAAAATTGTTATTTAGGTCAATGCGATAATAATCGGCAGATATACGCGATGCTCGAAAACTGTTAGTATTAATGATATTTTAGCCCTACATCATGTTCCCAGACGAGTTGAATTATTTCTCTTAAAAGCGAGGTTAGCAAACAACATAACATTGCATTTTTTTGCTTAAACTACTGTTCACTTTACCATCATTATCGATATAATCTTACTATTTCATTGTCTACCAACTTCTATCTTCATCTATACACGCAGCCTTCGATGAAAAGCGATTTACACAATAAACAAATCCATTCAAATAAATGAAATCATGAATTAAATGTCTCTCAATAGAGACGAAGATGCAAATTGGAAACATAATATGGTGATCGAGGTGTTTACAGGACTTATTACCTGTCATTGGTTGGGTTAAGCACACGCTTTATGTAATACAACATTCCTATTTCACCTTTTTCTTATGACCACCATGTCTGACAAATTTTTGGAAGTTGTACGAGTATATATGTTAATCTGTAACACCGTCCTTTACATGGTAGTTTCAATCTACACACTAGCGCCATCTATGAAGATTGGATTTTAAGCATTAAACAGAAGATCTTTTTTAACGCAATGTGAAAGGCTACCGCCATTATCGTATTGCTAGAAATCACCTGGAGATGTCACTCCAATTTATATGCTATAATTTGGACCAGTTTTTGTTTTTACAATATTTTGAATGTATACAAATTCTTTTTCAAATCAAATCAGTTTATTTCATCAACAGACATTACAAAATTTATTTTTAAGGCATCTATTGAGAACAGGTAAACTACCAGAAACGCATAAGAGATGGTTCAACATAAGGAAGACAGGATACTCTCCAGAATTAAGAGTATGTATGAACAAAAATAATGTTTTTTTGAATATATACAAATACTTGTAGACGAATACTGGATTTTGCCCATTGCGGGTTATCAAATCAAGGATTAATTGTATCTCAATAGAGGCGAAGATGCAAATTTGCATCTTCGTCTCTATTCATACATTCATACATTTTTTTTAATCATAAAAAATTCAAAAGGAATTTTTCATTTTTAAACTAATAACCTAGTTTGGTCCAACGGGAACTTACTCAATGTAACAAAACACTTGTCTTGTCATCCAGGTGAAGCTTCTGTTGGATCTAAATCTGTTGATCATTTAAATAAATTACATGAAAAAGGAATTTCATTTGTTTTATAATGCCACACCACAAATTAACTGTTTTATACGAAAGTATATAAACATGTTTTTATATAATATTATTAAACACTAAAAGTCTTACCTCAGAAACCGTATAGGGTATCCTT